>CM033278.1:7124718-7522200 GCA_019343175.1 Oedothorax gibbosus
AAATACCTTTCGAAGGACATTTGTGTTCCTAACTTAAGCTATTGAATAGAAAATACTATCTGCTATACTTAATACATATATCGACATCTTTTTTAATGATATGGCATTCTTTGGTATGTTTTCATCATTACTAAAAAAATACAGTGCGTCTAATAATTTGTCCAGGGACTGTATATGCAATTATATATATGAAATTAATATTGTAAAAATTAATAAACCTTGAAAATTTAATACATCTTTTTTAGCAAACACATAAAAACTTATTCTCAACCACAGAAAACTAGGCGTATAACACTACACACCATTCAATTTCTATTCAATAAATCTATAAATTTAAGAGTTATATATCCTATAAGATAATTTTAATAACTTAGAAAAAAAGTTTCATGGCACCTACCATTTGTACATGCACTATTTCCTCAAAAACCTATTTATGACGTCTGACAGGTAATAGAAACCTTTTGTATCAAATTTGAAGTCTGCACCTCATTTAGTTTGAGCTTCAGAGTGGCTTTAGGCTATGTCCTGACTACGCCACAAAGGCAACAAATGCCACAAAAGCAACAAAAATTGGCGACTTGGCAGAGTCAACCACCATGCTATTGCATTGCTTGGCGCGCTTGGCAGTCGCCGAATTTTGTTGCCTTTGTTGTAGTGAGGACATAGCCTTAGAGAGATAACAGTCTGACACGCAGACCTATGTTCAAAACCCCCTTTTTCAGAATTAGCCTTCAAAACGTGTAGGAAATACAAACTGTCCATTTTGGATTTTTGACCTTATCACACAATTTCATTACTTTATATTTCACATCATGTAATTGAAAGAAAAAATCCTAAAAAGTTATATTAAAAGTATGGTATGCCTGCCCTTTAAAAAATATATATTTATTTGATTTTGAAACAAATAAAAAAAAATGTCATACCAATTGAAAGAAAGAACTTATCAAGCAAAACTACTACCTAATAAACCTAAATAACAACAAATCTATTTTTAAAAGTTATTTATACCCTTGGGATGGCCTCCTCCCTCATGGTGTTCATGCTTCTCATGATGATGATGATGTTTATGAGACCATTCTTCCCTGGAATCCTCTTCTGAAGACGAACTGGACTCAGACCATTCTCCTGATCCGGATTCTGAAGAAAATAGTTCAAATTTTTAAAAAAAGTATTTACATGCTTCACCAGCTAAATTAGTAGTACATATACTCATGTATAGATTTATGTAAACAAAAGGAATTTTTAAAGTGAGTTTTGATTTTGAGAACACACAAATTAATGACATCAACTCAGAGGACAAAGCAAAATTTAACAGCAGAAGTGTTAAAATTAAACACCAATAGGGTAACTGCGACCACCCTAACTAGATTAAGGACAGGCCACTTCAAAGGGTTAGAAATCCAAAAAGATGGAACTAGGAAATACTCCAGCTGCAGAAACTCCCCCGACTCGGAACTGGATCCAAAACATCTTTTCTCTTGTCCAGCCATCCTGGCAAAATTGCAGCAAATCACCAACTCGCCCCTACGAAGACTTTTATGAGGACCACTGTCTGCAGATCGCTGAAGCAGTCTATGAGACCTTTGGTCCCATATAATCTTTATCCATGGACACGACATCATCACATCAACACACAAATTCTGTACAAAATTTTAAGCAAACTGTTGGTAAAGTACTCTGGCTTGTAGTTCATGTCCCTAGCCATCATCAGTCACAAGGGATGAAACACCAAGCATAAGCTTGCAAACCAAGACAACATAAACAACTTTGCAACATATGGCAACATCAAATTATAGTTAATATTATTCACGGTTTAAGTATTTATAATGAAATGGTAATTGGCTAGTTTCAGGTGACGTATTTCCTCCCAGTTTTCCTTCCTTAACTTCTTTCAATTGGTGCTCTGTTCCCATGAGACATTGATTCACCAATTGAGGCTCGAAAAAGAATTATTTTCATTTTCTCCCCGCATTTCTGTTGCCACTCAAGAGTTAAAGCAGGCCTATTTGACTGTGACTCAAAGTATCAACATTAAGTTGTGTTGAAATGTGTAACTAATACAAATGTTCAAAGTATATTTCCTTTATGTTTACATTAATAATATATAGATGGCAGCACCACTTTAACTGTTTATTCACGTCATTATACTATATTCTGCAGGGATTGGAGTAACGCATTATTTATAACGGCGTTACTTGTAATAGTTACTTTTTTTGGGTAACGCCGTTACATTTTTCAGGAAGTAACTGATATTTAGTTACTTTTTTTTTCCGTTACTTTACGAAGGCTGTCTGATGCCAATTTTGAAATTCCACTCCTAAGAGAAGGAAACATTTTGCATTCCCAAAATACGAGCTTTTCTTGGGAGGGAAAAAGTAAAGCATATAATAGAATTGTCCACTTTGGCTGATAAAGGCGTGACGGCGGCTTTCAGACAGAATTGTTACAGTACGAATGTTTTTCCTTGTCTGTTTACCTTTCTAAGTATCACATTATAAGCCCCGCACAATTACAGGCATCTACGGAAAAGAAGGGTTTTCAAATAAATCACGCTAACTGCCAAGCAGGTTGGATCCCTCAGTCCAAGCCCCTAGTTGTGTTTTGCCTAAATGGGTTATACAACAATGACCAACAACAAAGTCCTTCCCCTCGAAGAGGGGTAGGGAGGGGGAGACAGAGATTTCACATTCGTTCTTGAGATACCCCTCGTTTACAGATGGACTCGTTGTCTTCTGATTATATCAGGGTAAAGGATTAAAATTAATTATAAAAAAATGTTTATTAATTATAATTTCAGTGTTTTGTTTGAGCTTATGTTTCGTTTAGCGTGGTTCTCTTTGAAAATGGTAAGATGGCTAAATTTCAATTCTTATAACTTGAAATTTCAAAAAGTAACTGCGATTCGTTACTTTTTTAAAAGTAACTGTAACGCGTTACTTTTTAAAAGTAACTTTCCAATCCCTGATATTCTGTGTGATGGCATCACTTCTAATAAAACTACCCGTTTGAGAAGTCGTGTGTCCTAGAGTTCTTGCTTACAATTATTTAAGATGATTTAGATTTATTCTTAAATAGAATTTTACTTAATTTCTAACAAGTTGTTCATATTTTGTAGGTCAACAACCTAATGCATTGATACTTTGACTTTGAGACACAAATGGGCATGCTTCAGGTCTTGGTCTTCACAATAATAAAAAAAAAGATATTTAATAACAAACATTGTATTTAATCTCATTGTAATATTTTAAGTACAAATATTAGATGAAAAGGATAGCCAAAGAACAGTAATGCTGCTATTGATGGTGACAACCCACCGAGTTACTTAAAAGTAGTTTTATGGCTGACTTTTACAGCAGAAATATTTACTTACTATCACATTCTTCAGGTTTTACGCATCTTCCCTTCCCATTGGTCAGTAAGCCCTTCTTGCAGAAGCAGCCTCTCTCGCAGACGGCAGGACAAGCCAGGTTTTTCCTGTTCCTCGAAGCGCAAGAGTTTTGGCAGCTGTTGTAGCACTCGTAGAACTCTTTGTGCTTGCCACAGCCACCTTTACCTGGTAAAAAATAATCGCAGGGTTCTAAGTACAGCTGCAAATACATTACAATCATAGATATCATAATTAAAGAATTTGATTGGCTGATCACGTGACCTCCAATGCTAACGACGGGACGCGCATGGAGGCTTTTTTGGAGGTCCTTATGGCCATTGTTGCTGCCATTTTAAGGAGAAAAATACTACGAAAAAAATTCTATTTAATTCTAAAATTACAAAAAAAAAAAAAAAAATACTAGAAAAGGATTTAAAGTCACTATAAATATTCCAAAATGCAGCTAGTATTTTTATGATATTTTTTTGTAATTTTAGAATAATTCTAAAATACTAATATGCTCTTTAAACTTTATAACTAAACTTTTAACTTAATTTTAGAATTTATTTTAGAATTATTCTAAAATTACAAAAAAATATTGTAAAAATACTAGCTGCATTTTGGAATATTTATAGTGACTTTAAATCCTTTTCTAGTATTTTTTTGTAATTTTAGAATTAAATAGAATTTTTTTCGTAGTATTTTTTTCCTTAAAGTGGCAGGAACAATGGCCATAAGGACCTCCAAAAAGCCTCCATGCGCGTCCCGTCGTTAGCATTGGAGGTTACGTGATCAGCCAATCTAATACTTTAATTATGATATCTATGATTACAATAGATAAATGAAACATTAAAAATCAAAACAATCACTCTGCTCTGTTACTTTGTCAGGGGGAAAGATCATGAACAGAGGAAGTGTTTTTGATCGTGGTAAATCATAAGATCAAAAACTACAACTGTCCCTAACACCCAGATCTGCAATTGCATCATGAAATATTTCGAAATTTATTTTTCAGGAAGCTGATACTGAGGTATTAGAAATGTAAGTGTTTAAATTTGATTGACTATTAAGACGTAAAACAAAAATATATACTGATGAATCACAAAGAATGGCTTAAACACATTCCTATTTTTTTTCTTTCACCATATAATTTAGTGGACTGTATTTTTTGGGACATATATCAGCTTAAAACATTTGATTAAAAATATAAAATTTGGGAAGCCAAATGCTTCCCCCAACTCAATAGTACAAATAAACTATTACATACTGGTCTGCGATTATGATACAGAATGTTTGAACTTAAGATAAATTTCAAGCTTTAGAGCCTTAATTCTCTGATAATCCATACCCTTAGTGCTACTTTCTTAATATTTTGAAATTCAGTAAAACAAAAGAGTATCCCAGATCCTTTCTTATTTCCCAACCTTAGCAGCTATACTATTCAGCCAAAGAATGTTCCAGAATTTCATCACAGGTACACACTGCATCCTAATGACATCCCGGCAATACATTGAGTTTGGCCTTGGACATGCTTCATTTTAAATAAAACAAAATGAAATAAAAAAAGGTACAAGCTTTTCTTGTAAAACATGACAAAAGACAACTCCTTCCAACATTCTACCCTTATTCCAGAACTTCTTACAACATCAGCCATTTTTCTCTCGTAGCACAAGGCCTTCTTTACAGAAACACCCAGTCTGGATGTTTCTGTAAAGAAGGCCTAGGAAGAAGAACAGTTTGGTCTTGGACACATTTTGTTTTAAATAAAAAAAAATCAAATAAAAAAAAATTCAAACTTTTCTTGCTAAACAGGACAAAAGACAACTATTTCCAACACTCTACCCTTATTACAGAACTTCTTCTGAACACATCGGCCATCTTCCTCCCGTAGCACAAGGCCTTCTTTACAGAAACATCCAGGACGACAGTCTTTTGTACAGATTTCTGGAGGATTACAGCGATTGGTGCAGTCTGGCATGCAGTCATAGAACTTCTGTTTCAGGCTGCAGCCTGTATATTAGAAGAACCGGTTAGTCTTTTATGTCTCTGACAACTGGCTGATTGAGTTAGTGGTTTGGTTTTTTGAGAGACAAACAGAAGCTACAGAACAATATGATTATAGGAACTTTCTGAATATGATGCAGGAATATTTTAGAGTGAATTCATGCTTATCCAAAATGTTCAGGTAAGAGACTGTTCTGAATTATTGAATTTACTAGTAAAAGCTGTCAGATCAGTTTTGAATAAATTGCCGAATTTTCAAAATATGCTATGAAATAAATGATGTCTATTTCATAAGGTAGTCTCACATTGGAGAATGCTAATGAGCAATGTTCCACTAAATTGAGCATTGAGTTATAGGTGAAAATATTTACTACTCTCATACATTGGTGAAACAATAATAATAATGATACTACCTAGGTCTTCAGTTATATTCACAATTCAGAATTAATAGGCTATCCTATACTTATGTGCTTATTAACTCTAAGGTTATTCAATGTATAATTGGACATATCTATCAAATATTGATTATTAATGTTCTATTGTGCTTAGTTTACTACAAGAGCCTTGTCTTCAAGTTAGAAAGCACAACTTTAAATATTCAATCTCAACTCATTTGGAATTTCAATGCTGTACTCACTGAAAGGACAATCTTCAGGCTTTATGCAATCTCCGTTTTTGTCCATGACAAACCCCTCCTTGCAAAAACACCCCTTGATGCAATCTTTTCCTTTTCCGCAGATTACGTTGGTGGCGTTGAAGGTCATGCAAGTTCTGCGACAAATGGGGGCACACAAGAAGAACTGCTGATTTTTTGGGCATTTGATTGGCGGAACTGGTTTGAAGAAACATGTCGAGTGAATTTTTTTGCTTCAACTTTAATAGTGTGAGGGCAGGGCCGGTTGTTAGACTTCTGGTTTTTAGAGCTCTTCGCAATAGTTGATTGATGCATGTTTTTCACATCAGTTCAGTTTTTCTTTTACATTATTGCAAAATCTTGAATCTTCATTGCAATGAATTTATCTTCAAATTGAATGTAGATTAAGCAAATCTGTAAATTCATTACTTTTTTTCACATTAGTTTTGTTGGGGCTGGTTGTCAACAATTAAAAATATGTAAAAAATCTTATTAAATAAAAGATAGAATTTCTTTTTAACCGATTGCACACTGCAAAAAGTGTGATTTCAAAGCCCCATACAAAGAAGAAACTATTACTACTTGTTTTTAAAAAAGCAATTAGAATTAGTTATTAGTGTTAAATTAGCAATTGGTTTTTAGTGTTCAGGGTTATTTCCAAACTTGTGGTACTCTAATTTTGAGTGAGTGATTTTTTTAAAAATTGTTTAAATTAAAAAATGTGACAACCAGCCCTGCCTTCCAAACAAATATATTATATAAATACAAGTGTTTTAAAATACAAAAATAAACTCAGAAATCATAAAAAACGAAATCATCAGAATGTCATACATAAAACTCCAATTAGTAAAATTTAGAAATTAAAAGTTCACCATAAGGAATGAAGATATATTTCGTTTACCAAGACAATAAAACTGGTATTTGGTGCTTTGAATGCATACATTTGCTATTCTCTAAATTACTATTCTAGTAAACCAGTATTTAAACATTAAATATGGATAAAAAGTGCTTGATACAGAATAAATGTTATAGTATAATCATGTTAGGTAAACGTGTGGCAAAATACAGTTGAAAATAACATTACTTTAATCTGTATTTAAGATATTAAAAAACAAAACCTGCAATTATTTACTTGTTTTGTTCAAGTATAATATAGAATTCAAAGCTGAACATCGGGTAAAATCAACAAATTTCAAAATCCTGTTTAAATTTCTTTTAAATAGCTTTTAAGTACAGTAGATACCTCTTAAATGGCTAAAATGGGACAAAAGGCAAATTGGATGTTTAAAGTCCGGTTAAACTGGAGAATCAAATTAACTTAAGGTTTGAATGTACATTTAATTGCACATTTATACATTAATCATATTTACCTTATAAACAAATACACAATTTAAATAATGGTAATTTCATTCAAGGTATTAAGCCATAACAGGTTACATACCATTTAAAATATCAATAAACTTTTTTTATTGAAACATAGAAGTTCAACAACTTGTCCCCTAGTATTACTATTTTTTATTAGTATCATTGATGTGGGATCGATAACAAAATAAGTAGTTATAAGCTAATTTATACATAAAGAAAATATAATTCGGACATTTAAAGCAGATATCTGATTAAACAGTGTCTGGTTACGAGGGAAACAAAATATTTCAGCCGGTTAAAGGATTGAACAGTGTCTGGTTAAAAGGGAAACAAAATAATTCAGCCGGTTAAAGCTTAGATCCGATTAATTAGTATATGGATATACGGTAAACAAAATAATTCGGCCAGTTAAAGCGGAGATCTGAGTAAACAGTGTTTGGTTAAGAGGGAAGTAAAAAATTGTTCCGTTTAAAGCAGATATTCGTTTAATCAGTGTCTGGTTCAGAGGGAGGCAAAATAATTCGACTGGCTAAAGCGGAGATCCAATTAAACACTGTCCACTTGAGAGTTAAGAGAGAGGGAGTTACTGCACAAGCTGTAATTGTTGATATTTCTTTTAAACTATTTCTTACTTGTAGGTGGAGTCGCTTTGGGACATTCAGAAGATGGAATGCATTTTCCCTTGCTGTTCTTTACGTATCCCTTCTTGCACCAGCATCCAGGTTTACACTTGATACAAAAGATGTTATGGCGGTTGAGGGTATCACAGGTACCGTGGCAAGAGGGCGCACACTCATCATAGTAGATTTCCTCTTTGCCGCAAACGCGAGATGGTTCTAATGGATGAATGAAATGCATATGTTTCAATTAGAAGATCCATTAAACAGAAAAGCATACTTATTCCGTTCATTCTAGAAGTGAAGGAAGATTGGATGTTCAAAGATTTTATTATTTCATATAAAATATTTAAAGAAGTAAAAGGTAAGGTTTTACAGCTTTTAAAGAAGGCCAGGAAAGGCAGTGCCCAAGCACACAGCCTTACATGTCAAGGTCTAATTAACAAGTGAATCTATTTTTAATAATAGTGGAGAAGAGTGGCACAGAAAGTCAAAATAAATTACTGCATCTACAATTTCTCTGAGAAAAAATTTATTGACGAGCACCCAGCCTTTACCGCGGGAACTGTTCGACGGATCGGCAAAACATTAACTAAGAAAGAACTTAATGTTATAGTTTTGTGCCATATATTACATGAATGTTTTGAAGTTGACAGACCTTTCCATTTGCTGGTTTCAACGAAATATTCATAGTTTCTATGATGTTTGAATGTTAAACTTAAATACTAGAAACAGTGAGAATAAATAAAATAGCTTTGGCTTTTGTTACGTGAGGGGTTATGACGATATAAATTCGCTGTTGAAATAAAAAGTATAAAGGAGTTACAGGGAACTCTACACGCTTGTCTACTGAAGGTGAGAAATATAATGAAAAAAACCTGTCTGATTTTTCTTTGGTAGAATGTTGGAACAAAGTAGTACTACCAAAGTAGTACTACCAAAGTAGTACTACCACATTAATGCGTAAACTGTAAGCGTATATGTAGTACTAATATTTAGTAGCAAACATGGCCATTTTAAGTGATCAGTTATCAGAAAATGAAAATATCTGATTTTCTAATTATATTGTATTTCAAATAAGCCTATTTTCCTTCTTTTATATTCGTTGTGATAATTTTAAACAGCACATACCACCCTATTTTACAGCTAACCAGCTATCTTTCTCCGAAGGGAGAGAATATTGTGACAGGGGCGACAAATCGATCATAGCCTACAAGCGGCAAAACTTTAAATCCGGCCCTGGTGGCGTGGCAATGCGAAGCACTACCATTAAGCCACTAGGCCTCAAGTGTAAGCCACAAAACCACTCACTTGTGGGCTTAGTGTCGCGACATTTGATGGGCGGAACACACTTTCCGTTCTTGTTCTTCACCAGTCCCCTCTTGCACCAGCAACCTGGTTTGCATTTGGGACACTCTGCACTGTCAAGATGGAGAGTGTCACAGCTGCCCTGGCAACTAGGGGCACAATCGGAATAGTACTCTTCGTATTTCGGGCAGCTATGGGGTTTGTCTGCAAAGGTTAGTTTGAATTATCGTCACACTAGAGCTACATGAGGTCTATTGGCAACAGGCGTCGTAATTTAGAACCACAGTCAGGTGACGAGCCAACACCCGAGTGGGCACTCAACGCAACCGTTAAGGGCAACATCATTGGGACATTGAAGCATATTTAACGTACACTCCCTCTACACAGGGTATTATTCGTAGGACATTTTTTGGTTGCACGGGCCGTTTATAAGGTCGGCAGTTATTTCGGCAATGCCCGAACCCGAACCTGGGACCTTCTGCATGCAAGGCGTACGCCTTAACTGACTGGGCTCCCTAGCCCTCTATGGAAAGAATAACAGGGTTGAAATGTTTCAATGGCAACTACGATTAATTTATAAAGTGTTGGTGAATTGTGTGGTAAAGGGTTGGATAAGTTATTGAAGGGTTATTAATTAAAGTAGCATAAAATTAAAGTCATATGATCATAAACTTATAAAAATGCACAAACTTACAGAAACACCATAAACTAATATAAATACTTAAACTCAATAAACACAAAACTTATATAAAAGCAATATTACTTGGCTATAAATTTAAACAAACAGTTTTGAAAAAATTATGAAGAGAAATTAATTAGAAAAGATTAATCTTATGAAAAGAGATTAATCTTACAAAGATAAGGAAAAAATACAATACTGCAACCATCCAATAATTTTAGTGGACAGTTAGAGCCAAAAGTAACAACTGTTTGGTTGAATAAATTTTAAACTAAAATTTTCGAATGTGGTATCAGCATATTTTTTAATTTAACTATTTATGTTTAATAGAATACATTTAAATTTTGTAAAGCTGTATAAATTTTCACAGTAGAAATTTTTTATTAATCAACAGAAGCTAACTATTTCATTACATTGATATATAAAGATATCGTTGGGCACTAAGCTACTTACTTGTTGGTTTATGGGTAGGTTTTGGAGTACCTGAAACACATTGATAAAATAAAATTTAAGATACTAAGTTAAAACTAATTTCTGGGCAAATTAATGCAAGTTATAACAAAAAAGGTATTTTTTTAAGAATTAATGTTTGAAACAGCGCAATGAGATCGCTGTTATAGTACCTTTTAAGCAGTCAGACTATAACTTGAAATTAGTTTGTTCATTGTTTAATTATTAAAATGTAATATATATATATAATATATATTACAAAGGATATATTTTTACTTTTAAACAAGCTATTTACTTGATTAGATCAAATTTGACTTAATTAGACTTAATTCACTTGATTAGATCAAACTTGACGTATTTAAAAAATAATTAATCGAAAACAGAAATATTTATCTGATGGTTATTCAAAAATAATTATAAGTAAAATGAAGTGGTTTTCCATCTGGGGCCTCTGAAGAATGAATTGTGTTCCCCAGATTTTTAAGTTCAGGGAATTACTAGATTAGAAAAATTCGTAAATAAATTTTATTTCTATATCATTTAGCAGTTCTAAATTCCCTTTCAGTCCCAGTGATGCCATTTGGCATCATCATGTTTCTGATCATAATTAAAAAAAAATAATAGGACTGACATCTATTGGAATTAATAAAAAATATTTTCTAATAGAAAAATGTTTGAAGAATCGAATGATGTGCTTTTTGATATCATAAATGGCAAAAGACGATCAGAAAAAAATTTCTAAACTGATGAAGCCAAATTGTCATTGGGACTGAAAGGGTTAAGGGTACTTATTGAGATCCCTGTATCAATAAAAACCAATTGTATTATAGACTTTTACTTAATAATGCCTTCCGAACTCAATCAAAAGTAGGCAGTTAGCAGCCACTAGAGGGCGCAACCAGGCCAACTTGTGATGACACAGGGTTCGTGGTATGCTCATAAAGTAACACACCACACGCTCTGTTTTTGATCTAGCTTTCTGAACTTCAGTATGGATTTTTTAAATAATATATTTGATATATTTAAATAAAATATAATGGATAATTAATGATATTCTATTCACTTAAGGCCCTAGCCAACTCTCAACTTCCCATGGATAACACTACCGGGCAAACTGCTGTAAATCCGTGTTCTTTCTCGAATTCGGAAGGCATTATGATGTAAGAGGCTATAATTGTATGCAGTTAAAAAACTCATCTTAATATCTCACCTCTGAATGCTTTTAAGACAACTTTTTTCATCAATATATTCATTCAAAAACACAAAAATTACCAGTAGGTTTTGTGGGCTCATGGCACTTGGATGGTTTCACGCATTTACCATCTTTCCTCTTCACCAAGCCTTCTTTACAGGCACAACCTGGACGACAGTACTCTGGGCACAGTGCATAGTCATCATCGTAGTTCTCGCAGGTATCTCTGCAGGTAGGAACACACTTGTAGTACTTCTCATCTGCTCCGCATGTATGGGTAGGGGGTTCTGAAATGAAGTTTGATGAATATAGGTAGGGTTAGCATTTGTGTGGTATCACTGACTGTAGCTCTTATTTATTTAGAACATACACACACTACAGATAAAAATCCAATTACAGCGGTGCAAAGAAAAAACACAGAAAAATATAAAACACGAAAATAAAACCGCAATTATATTAAAAAATACTATAAAAAGACATATAATCGGTTAAAAATTCAAACACATGTAGCTTTAAAAACTTTAAAAGACATATTAAAAATATCCAGATCATTGGAGAACTTATTGTATAATTTATAAAATTTATATAAATACAAATTTGCAATGACATTTGATTTTGTAATAACGTTAACAAATAAACGATGGTTTCTTAAAAATCTACATGGAACAGCAAAATGAACAGAATTAAGAATATCAACACAATCTATTTCATTATTTAAAACTTTATAAAAGAACAAAACACAGAAAAGATCACATCGGGATTTAAGAGTTGGAACATCGAAAGTATCCCTCAAGTAGGTAGAAGATATGAATTGAAAAACTCTTGTTAAATATTGTAATCAACCTTTAATGTATCTTAACCTAACCTGCAACTATAACCGCTATTGTATGTGATCTGCCCCTGCTGTGAATTTATACTTGTCCTTATGCCGTGGATAAAGGATGTTGAATGCAACGCTCGTTTTCATTTGTGTCTTCGTGTATTAGAACTCACACCACGCCTAACCTGGAAATGCAATCCTAGTTCCCATCCTATCTCAAACTTTTGGGCCGAGTTAAAGGCTTTCTAATTCTGCTTTAATTTACTTTTAGGTTTTTAATACAAATAGTAATTCATTCAGTAGTTTGAATATTTAATTTTTTTCTATAAATAATTTTGCAACAAAATATTTTGATCCATTTCAAAAAGTATTATTATAGAGCCAGCACCCAGCCTTTACCGTGGGAACTGTTCGATGGATCGGCAAAATATTAACCATAAAGAACTTAATATTATAGTTTTGTGCCATATAATTACATGTATGTTTTGAAGTTGACAGTCCCTTCCATTTGCTGGTTTCAACGAAATATTCATAGTTTCTATGATGTTGGAATGTCAAACTTAAATACAAGAAACAGTGAGAATAAATAAAATAACTTTGGCTTTTGTTATGTGAGGGGTTATGACGATATAAATTCGCTGTTGAAATAAAGACTATAAAGGAGTTACAGGGAACTCTATACGCTTATCTACTGCGGGTGAGAAATATAATGAAAAACACCTGTCTGATTTTTACAGCTACAGCTCCTACACCCTCTTTAAAAAGAAATAACCAACATTTCTTAAGAACACGTTGAGCATGAAATCCTTACTAGTAGGTTTAGCTGGGCACTTGGATGGTTTAATGCACTTTCCTTCCTTGTTCTTGACATATCCTTTCTTGCACCAGCACCCAGGGCGACAAAGTGGGCAATGCCTGATACCACCACCGTATGTGTCACAAGTTCCGCCACATGAAGGGGCACAGTCGTCATAGTACACTTCGTCTGGGCCACAGTGAGTCGAAGGTTCTGGAAAAAGAAGATAGAGCGAATAAATGCACTTTGTTTAAATATCTGAATACAAACACAAAGCAAATTTAGAATGTTTTTATATATCAACAATACACTCAAAATTTATTTGAATTTAATGCAACTTCTTTATATTTCTTCACTAAAACTACAGAAACTCTAGTGCTAAAATTTGAAATCTTAAAACTTCAATGTTTTTATAATGAAAGATCTAGGGATTTGCTTAATTGGCTTGTTTCACGTAACATAAATTATTCCTGCTTTCATTGGTGGTTTGACACAATTAGCTACATTGATTAACCAATCCATTACATATTTTCATTCAGGTGGAAATATTGTCACTCAAGATGTAAAACATGCACATTGAATGCTGAAATTATGTTCTGCAAAAGTTTTTTTTATTAAAAAATATTTTGTCATCATTTTTTTCGGCATTTATTTTATAAAAAGTTTAAACTATTGAGTTTTCTCACAACAAAACCAGCTTACTTGTTGGTTTAGTTGGTTCCTGGCACTGAGATGGTTTGACACACTTTCCTTGCTTGTTCTTGACGTATCCTTCTATGCAGGCACAGCCAGCTCTGCAGAAAAGTGGGCAGATGGGATGTTCGTCATCATAGTTCTCACAAGTGTCTTTGCAGGTTGGGACACAGTTGTAGTACTTTTCATTCTTGCCACAAGTGTGATGTGGAGGCTCTGAAACAACATTAGATGAATTAAATAAAAAATTATTTCAATTCAAAGAATTTTTTAAAATGTACTGAATTAAGTACAATTTTGGAGAAAAAATATTTGTTTGAAGTACCGAGTGTACAGAAATAAACTGATAATGCAATCAGTTTATTAAGAAATAAAATGCATTGCAAGTGCAAACATGTGTTTAAACATTTTCCTTAATTTGACAAATTACCTCAATTTTTTTTAGAAGAAATATACAATACAGTTTGACACAAACTTACTTGTGGGCTTAGTTGGTTCCGGACACTGAGATGGCTTTACACATTTTCCTTGCTTGTTCTTGACATATCCTTCTTTGCAAGCACAACCAGGGCGACAGATCAAGGTACAGATGGCATGTTTGTCATCGTAGTTGTCACAGGTGTCTCTGCAGGTTGGAACACAGCTGTAGTACTTTTCATTCTTGCCACAAGTGTTGTGTGGTGGCTCTGAAATGACACATAAAGAATTGAATGAAAAAAAATTTCAATTAATTTAAAGCTATTTTTGTTTAAATTTTTAAATGTATACTGAATTGACTTGTTTCTGGTGACATAGTTCTTTTTGTATTTCTTTCCTGTCCTTTCTTTCACCCGTGCTCTGATTGGTGCACTGTTGCCACATGACATTGATTCACCAATCATGGTTTAAGAAATAATTTATTTTCATTCAGCATTTCTGTTGCCACTCAAGACTTGAAACATGCTCAATTGCTCATTAAGTAATTTTTTTGGAAAAACAAAATTGTTTGTAACACGTGTACAGATATAAATTGATAAGCAATCAGTTTAATAAGAAATAGAATGTATCACAAATAACAGGTGCTTAAAGCATTTCTTTAGTTTAAGAAATTACAACTATATAAAAAAAATTCGAGTAGAAATATACATTAAAAAAGTTTGACTCAAACTTACTTGTAGGCTTAGTGGGTTCCTCACACTGAGATGGTTTGACACACTTTCCTTGCTTGTTCTTGACATATCCTTCTTTGCAGGCACAGCCAGGGCGACAGATCTTAGTACAGATGGCATGTTTGTCATTGTAGCTATCGCAGGTGTCTCTGCAGGTTGGAACACAGTTGTAGTACTTTTCATTCTTGCCACAAGTATGGTGTGGGGGTTCTGAAAAAGACACAATAAATTGAATGAAAAAATTATTTCAATTCAGTCAACAAATTTTCTTGTTTAAATTTGAAGTACATTTTTGGAGAAAATGTTTGAAATAAGTGTACAAAAATAAATTGACAGTGCAATAATTTTATTAAAAAATAAAATGCATAGCAAATAACAAGTGATTAAAGATTTCCTTAACCCTCTGAGGGATAAGCGAATTGGTTGACAAGTAAACTTGTTTTTACAGCATGGTATTAAAATATATATTTTCATTGAAAATTTAATTTTTACATTTAAAAAAAAATTATGTTTCATTTACAAGGTATTGTAAATGACTCTTCCATGCTATAAAATTAGAAAATTTCAAAAATTATTCTTGTTGCTGTAAAACCTGCCATTCAGATTATGGCTTTATATGGCTGTATCCTTAAGCAGGTTAATTTGACAAATTATAAATATAATAGTTTTTTTAAACATAGTTTGACTCAAACTTACTTGTGGCCTTAGTAGGTTCCTCACACTGAGATGGTTTGACACACTTTCCTTGCTTGTTCTTGACATATCCTTTTTTGCAGGCACAACCAGGGCGACAGATCTTAGTACAAATGGCATGTTTGTCATAATAGTTATCACAGGTGTCTCTGCAGGTTGGAACACAGTTGTAGTACTCTTCATTTTTGCCACAAGTGTTGTGAGGAGGTTCTGCAAAATGCATGAATATTTAAGAACAAACTGAAAGAATACTACAAATTTATTTAACTAGTTTTATGATAAATCATAGTTAATTTTGAATATTAAATTGTTTTGTTTGTCTTAGGAATTTGTTTAAATTTCAATTGCAAGAAACTGAAATCAACTCAGAATTCTATCAGGAAAGAAAAAAAAAATCTGGTTTAACCATCAAAATATTTTCAGAAATAAATTTATATATTTTGCATGATTTTCTAAGAAATTTTGAAATATGTATGATTATGAAATTTCGGACCCTTTGGAATTTTTTTTAGATCTTTAAAACTTTTAAATTAAGAGACAATTATATTAATATTAAAAAATCCCAAGATCGGAAAAGAATTTATTTAGTTATGAAACCTCTTGAAGCATAATAGGATGAAGCAGGATGATTTTTTAAAAAATTATCTCCATTGGAACAACTTTACTTCTTAAATGTAATATTTTAAGCATGTCACCAGTGGTGCACTCAGAAAATTACTGGGGGGGGGGGGGGGGGGGGGGTCGGGGGCTGACCGGGTGTCCCTGGGCCAACCAACGGAAAACTTTTTAAAAATTCCTTAGAATAACCGGTATTTTAAGGGATTACTTTAAGTTTATTTTAGCTCTTTGAATGCAAGTTTTGAGTAGGGATTATAGGAATGCGAATGATAGAAAGATAAAAGATTTTAGGTTTTATTTTGACAAAATCTTTTATGTCAGCTGTCTTACAAAACAAGCAAGCGCGCGCGAGAAGTGTTCCTTGGCGGAGTTTGGAATATATGAAATACGTTTTATTTATTTTCTAGTGCATTTCTTAGGAATAGGAATGCAGCTATTTATTTCGTAGTTGTAGTGAAATGTAACTCCCGCAAACCAGTATTCAGTATGCGATGAGTTCACTATTGGCGGATTTAAAAACAGAATGTAATTTTTTCTTGGGGGGGGTCTACAGCTCCTTTAGACCCCCCCCCGTGGGAGCGCGCCTGTATGTCACTGTGATATTTCTTTAATATTCGCTTTAATTTTTTCTACAGTTTTTTTAACAAATGCAAAATTCCTCAAATTATAAGAAAGAAATCAGCCAAGTAGAAAGTTAATAGTGTGGTTGTATTCTTGAGACAACCAATTTTAAAAATATCTTACATTGTCTCAATTAAATTTTTAAAAATTATTTAAACTCATTGTGCTATAGCTAACCATTTTGCTATTTTAAGAGGAAGAGTTAGAAAAATAAATGCATGAGTTAATTTGTAAAGCTTACTTGTAGCCTTTGTTGGTTCCTGACACTGTGAAGGTTTGACACACTTTCCTTGCTTGTTCTTGACATATCCTTCTTTGCAAGCACATCCAGGGCGGCAGATCTTAGTACAGATGGCATGTTTGTCATCGTAGTTATCGCAGGTGTCTCTGCAGGTTGGAACACAGTTGTAGTACTTTTCATTCTGGCCACAAGAGTTGTGAGGAGGCTCTGCAAAATAAATGAATATTTAAGAATAAACTGAATACCATAAACTTATATAACTTTTATGATAAATCATAGTGATTTGTGAATGGGAGAAACTTTAGTGACATTAAGGATTTACTAGAAGTAGCTCTCAATTGTCAAAAACTTACATTAAAAGTTTTTGGTACTTATTTAAATTTCATTTCAAAGTAACAGAATTAAAATTTGTTTTAACAATTATGCAAACTCAAGAGCTTTAATTTCTCAGATATATGTCTGAAAATATTATTTTCAGAAAGGAAATCAGACAAAATATATAAATTCTAGAAGGAATTTTTGAATATGTATGATTAAGGAAATTTTGGAGAAGTTTTAAATATATTATTTTAACATCTTATAAAAACATTTTAATTCCAAAACAATTTGTAAAGTTAAAATTAAAAATCCCAACCTCAGAAAAGAATTTATTTAGTAAAGAAACCCCTATTTATTACTTAATTCAATATCTGCAAATTTAGTACCAAAACAAAATGTGACCAGATACTTGTTTTTAAAATTATCTGCATTGGAGCAACTTTGGCTCTTGAAGGTAACATACAAAGCTTGTCGCTGTCATATTTCCTTAACAAAAACACTTATTTAAATTTGTTTACTGAAAAGAATTTATTTAGTAAAGAAACCCCTATTTATTACTTAATTCAACATTTGCAAATTAAGTACCAAAACAAAATGTGACCAGATACTTGTTTTTAAAATTATCTGCATTGGAGCAACTTTGGCTCTTGAAGGTAACAAAGCTTGTCGCTGTCATATTTCTTTAACAAAAACACTTATTTAAATTTGTTACTGTTTTTTAGTAAATCTGCAGCTAATACCATGAATATACGTAAAAAAACACGCCAAGTAAAAGTGATGTATGTTTATATCTTATACCCTAAAAGGTTACAACTTGTTTCATTTCGACTGTAAGTATTTCATTATTTTAACTCATTATGGTATAGCTAACTATTTCCTTATTTACTATTTTTGAATAAATGGTAACATTCCTTGAATCAATAGAAAAAAATTAATCAAGTTCAAGATAGTATGTTACATTCTTAAGGCAACCATACCTTTAAAAATATCCAACATAGCCTCAATTGTATACATTTAAAATTATTCAGGGTTCATACTCCATCTATGATAGTGAAATTCAGGAGTACAGCAATGTAAATTCAGGAGGCAACGCAGAATAAAATTGAATATGTTAGTTTATTATGGTATTAGTCTAGTGACTTCACTGCACTTCAAATTTTGAAACAGAAGAAAAAAATGTCTTCGCTTAAAGAGTTGTGTGGTGCATTCTGGAACATTAACTAGTATCATGATATTCGAACTCTATTTTTATACCGTGTATGTACTGTAGACTTATTCTGATTAAAGTACGGGAGACAAACAGCAGAAAAAGTAGAAGAACGATTAGCGTCGTCAATTTTTTTCAGGAGATGGGGGGAAATATCAGGAGATGATACACAAATTTCAGGAGTTATAAGGGTCCTTAGGAGAAAAAAGTTGAAATTCAGGAGTTTTCAGGAATTTCAGGAGGCGTACGAACCCTGATTATTTCAACTCATTATGCTACAAAAAACCATTTTGTTATTTTAAGAGGAAGAGTAAGAAAAATGAATGCATGAGTTAATTTGTAGAGCTTACTTGTTGGCTTAGTTGGTTCCTGACACTGTGAAGGTTTGACACACTTTCCTTGCTTGTTCTTGACGTATCCTTCTTCACAGGCACAACCAGGGAGACAGATCAAGGTACAGATGGGATATTCATCATCATAGTTCTCGCAAGTGTTTTTGCAAGTTGGGATACAGTTGTAGTATTTTTCGTGCTTACCACAAGTATGATGTGGTGGTTCTACAAAAAAAGTTATTTTTAAAACATATTAAAACCAAAATACTTTGATTCTTTTCAATGATGGAAAGGAGGTTCGGAAAAATACCCAAGTAATTAAATGCCACCTATACATTTTAGAGCAATTTGGAATTAATTTGAAATTTATATCATGGTTATATAAGAGAGATTGGTATTTCTTGCAATAAAGCAGCAAAAAAGTTAAGAAACGTTTAAATATAGATAAAAAAAATGTTAATTCAAAAACAACAAGCATTAACAGCTATTGAAAATTAATTATTGAAGTAAATTAGATACAATTATTTTTATGTTTTCTTTTACTAAAACTCTAAAAAATCCATTGTTGAAACTTGAAAACTCATTGTTTTTAGCTTTATTTTAAAAAATTGGATTTATGATTTAACTATAAACATAGCTTACTTGTAGCCTTAGTTGGTTCATGGCACTGTGAGGGCTTGACACATTTTCCTTGCTTGTTCTTGACGTATCCTTCTTTGCAAGCACAGCCAGCTCTACAGTAAAGTGGGCAGATGGGATGTTCGTCATCGTAGTTCTCACAAGTGTCTTTGCAGGTTGGGACACAGTTGTAGTACTTTTCATTTTTGCCACAAGTGTGATGTGGAGGCTCTGAAAAGATGCATCATGAATTAAAAAAAAAGACAGATTAACTTATAAGATACCGTAACACTCATGAAGATATTAAAAAAAACTTTTACAAATACCCAAACTATTACTATTAATTCAACATGCTATCACCAAAATCACTTATTTTCGTTAGAAATAGTAAGAGAGTCAACTTAATTTTAAAACCTAAAAACTTCAGAAAGAACATATGCACCGAAGAAAACATGTTCCTCCGAAAACTATATTGTCTAGAATTTTTCCAGTTAAAAAAAATTAGTTAATAAAATACATCAAAAATAACAGAGGCCTAAACATTTCCGTTAATTTGACAAGTTAAAAATTAAATAAACTTTCTTGGTAGAAATACATTAAAAAAGTTTGTCTCAAACTTACTTGTGGGCTTAGTAGGTTCCTCACACTGAGATGGTTCGACACACTTTCCATGTTTGTTCTTGACATATCCTTCCTTGCAAGCGCAACCAGGGCGACAGATCTTGGTACAGATGGCATGTTTGTCATCGTAGTTATCACATGTGTCTCTGCAGGTTGGAACACAGTTGTAGTACTTTTCATTCTTGCCACAAGTGTTGTGAGGTGGTTCTACAAAAATGCAAAGAAATATACAAAGAAGAATAAACATACAAAACCAAATCATTCTTATTTTCTAACACCACCTTATATTGTCAATAAAATGTTGAAACCACAAATTAGCAAAAATACAGAGCTAGAAAAACTGGATACTGGTTAAGACCACCAATAATAAAATCACCAAACCCTAGAATTCGCATATTCATGATTTATCATATGACTGACAATATGATAAATGTTTTTATTTTTAAAGACATCTTACTTGTAGGCTTAGTTGGTTCTTGGCACTGTGAAGGTTTGACACACTTTCCTTGCCTGTTCTTGACGTATCCTTCTTTGCAAGCACATCCAGCTCTACAGTAAAGTGGGCAGATGGGATGCTTGTCATCGTAGTTCTCACAAGTGTTTTTGCAAGTTGGAACACAGCTGTAGTACTTTTCATTTTTGCCACAAGTGTTGTGAGGGGGCTCTATAAAATAAAAACATCAGCATAATCAGTTTGTACTTTAACAATAAAATTTTCACTAACAGAAATAACTTTTAGAACCCAAATACGTTAATTAAAGTGTGTTTATGAGAAAACAATTTCATCGTCCAAATTAATAACCTGATACAGCTACTCACTACAACACTGAAGTGATCAAGTAAGCTGCTGTAATCATCACAATGAATTTTACAATTTTTTCCATGAACAAATCAGTCATTTAGTACACTTTTTTCAGGGCCGTATTTAAAGATTTGCGGCCTTTAGGTTGCCCCTGTCACAATATTCTCCCCCTTCGGGGAAAGATTGCTGGTAAGCTGCAAAATAGGGTGGTATGTGCTGTTTAAAATAGATACACAGATTAGAATCATCTA
Source organism: Oedothorax gibbosus (assembly GCA_019343175.1). Taxonomy (NCBI): domain Eukaryota; kingdom Metazoa; phylum Arthropoda; class Arachnida; order Araneae; family Linyphiidae; genus Oedothorax; species Oedothorax gibbosus. The sequence goes on from CM033278.1 coordinate 7,146,114, forward strand.
TGTACCTTTACACACTAAACCGAAAGCGAAATAGGCAAATTTAAAAAAAACTGTTTTACTATTTTTCTTTCAACTTCAAAGTCCGGGAGGAGGGGGTGCAAGTGGCCTCGTAGCGACCATGTTTGCTACGAAATATTAGTACTATTTATATGTTTACGGTTTACACATTGATGTACATTATTTGTTTTTCTTAAAAAAAAAATATTCTTAGCTTTAAAAAATTTTTTTATGCCGAATGCCGCTTTAATTGGTCGTAAAATTTGCCGCCCAAAAAAATTCGCTGCTCTAGGCTACAGCCTACTTAGCCTATTTATAAATCCAGCCCTGTACTGGTTAGAAATAATGAGTGCTTTCAGCAATGGTCCAACTCATTAGTCTACTTACTGCAGTTTACCTTCCCATGGCTTAAAAAATAAGTTAATAATTTTTGTTCCCTTTTGTTTAAAAGCTTTTGTTAAAAGGTCATAAGGTACAATTTCGACTGGTTGATTTTAACTATGAGGCCTTTTCACAAACAGTGATTCACATAAGTTTTAAATCTATGAATCCTTAATATATGGCTTTCATTTTTTTGGTACAGACAGGAGTCGAGTTGAATTATCGTCGTTTTAGAGGGCTATGGTACAGGAGGAAAAAACTAGATTGAACGATAGAAAATATCTCCTTGTGCAACAGTAACAATCACAGCAAGATCCTGATCTGGAGGTCAGCAGGCCTTGGTGTATTCTTGATTTTAAATTCTAGAGCTTCTGTAATTTGTCAATTATCAAGCTTTAAAAATTTTCCTAATCTACTAGGTGAAAAAATTTGAAATTTATTTTAAAATGCTATAAAATTTATTTAAAAAATTTATTTTTAAAGTATGGACTATTAATAAAAAATAATTGACATAGCTTGTTTGTGCATCCATAGCACACAAAAATTACATATATTCAGGGCTAAGACCTTAGCATTTATTAAAATTGATGGGCTCTTCAGCAAAACTAAACAATAATTTTAAGATTCCTTGCAAAACACTTTTATATACACATTGGATTGAAAAATAAGTTTAAATAAAGAAAATATGTGTAGGATTTTTGCTGAAGGAGGACACTGCATTGGTAGCTGATACCTACTTGTTGGTTTTGTAGTTTTTCCACACTGTGATGGTCTCACACATTTACCATCCTTCCTCTTGACATATCCTTTTCTGCAGAAACAACCGCTCTTGCAAATTGCAGGGCATATCGTGGCAGGGTTGTCATAGTTTTCACATGTATTTTTGCAGTCGGGTGTGCATTCGTAATACTGCTCGTTCTTCCTTCTATCACAGGTGGGTGGTTCTGAATTAAAATAAATGTATTTTCTTTAAATCTTCTATTCTTCCACTACTGTACATATCCCAAGATAAAATTGACACATTGTAGCAAACCTCTTCCCAAGTAAATATGAAGATTGTATTTTTGTTTTTCAATAGTGCTTAACTTGAAAGGGCCATTGAGGGTTTAGAGTGCCAGAATTTTACTAAAATATTCCTACCTGAATACAGAACACTTTTCGAAGTTATAAATCGTGACACATTTGCATATTGAGAAATATAAGCTTTATATAGATGAAACAAATTTATTTCGAATTACCTTTTGCAGCTCAGTACTCCATTTATACTTACTTGTTGGCTTTGTGGTTACTCCACACTGTGAGGGTCTCACACATTTCCCATCCTTCCTCTTGACATATCCTTTTCTGCAGAAACAACCGCTCTTACAAATGGCTGTGCAGATTACATCAGGGCGGTTATAGTTTTCGCAGGTATTTTTGCAGTCAGGTGTGCATTCGTAATACTGCTCGTTCTTCCTTCTGTCACATGTAGGTGGTTCTGAATTTAGAAAAAAAATCATCAGGGGTTGTTTTAAGAATAAAAACTCTTAAGAAATTAGCATGAAGCAAAATTTGATAAGAAGTTGCAGCTTGTAGTAGAGACACACAGTGCCCTTCTAGTAAATAAAACTAGGGGTGTGTTATCCTACAGGGTGGTGCAAATATAAGTGGACCCGCCATGAAGATATGAATAAGATAGAATTGTTACCAAGTCAAAAACCAATGTAAAAACAGGTTTGCTAAGTGAAACTATTGATCGCTTCAATATTAAGCCCAGACAAACTCTGGGTGAATTATTTGCCTGCAACTATGCTATGGTTTGACAAGGTGCACTAATCATACAGTACACAGACCTTATATTCTACTTCAAGTCTTTTTCAATTGGAAATTAAATTTTTCATAAAGTTTGGACATTCAAACAAAAGCTTCAAAATCTCCAAAAGAAACTTCCACAGTTACGAATTAGAACCATCAACACTTACTTGTGGGTTTAGTGGATGCTTCACACTGTGAAGGTTTCACACATTTCCCATCCTTCCTCTTGACAAATCCTTTTCTGCAGAAACAACCGCTCTTGCAGATTGCAGGGCAGATTACATCAGGGCGGTTATAGTTTTCGCAGGTATTTTTGCAGTCAGGTGTGCATTCGTAATACTGTTCATTCTTCCTTCTGTCACAAGTGGGTGTTTCTAAATAAAAATAATTTTTTATTTATTTAAATCTTCAGTAGTTTCACTACTGTATTTAGCCTGTACTCCATTTACACTTACTTGTTGGTTTTGTGGTTACTCCACATTGTGAGGGTCTCACACATTTCCCATCCTTCCTCTTGACAAATCCTTTTCTGCAGAAACAACCGCTCTTGCAGATTGCAGGGCAGATTACATCAGGGCGGTTATAGTTTTCGCAGGTATTTTTGCAGTCAGGTGTGCATTCGTAATACTGCTCGTTCTTCCTTCTGTCACATGTAGGTGGTTCTGAACAAAATAAATTTAACTTCTTTAAATGGTGATTAGTTTAACTACTGCATTTATCCTAAGAAAGTGTTAACTTTTTGTAATATCTCTTCCATAGTAAATTTGAAGATGACATTTTTGTTTTTTCAAAAAGTGTTTCATATGAGAGGGACATTCAATATAAGACTTTTACAGAAATGTTCTTACCTGCACACATATTTAAAAAAAAAATTAAATTGTAAAATTGTTACAGTTGTGATAATACCCTGCAAAATTAACCTGATTGAGATCTCTCAGGTTAAAATTACCTTGAAATTTTATTTTATCAATTATTAAAATTGGATGATAATTTTTCAACAGTGCTTATTTTATGGTGTGAAAAATTAAGATAAAAAAACCTTTTAAAACTGTTAAGGTCACAACTATCCTGTCGTTATAATAACTTCAAGCTATGCAAGTATTCATTTAATATAAAATTTCTCCAAATTATCAAACCAAATTACAAACATAACCAAGCCTCTTGACTCCACAGGTACACAAACAGACTTATGTAGAATTTACTTCATATCATCATTTTACAGTTTATCTTAATTCTTTTTTTGTTTGTTGTTTCAAATACCAGTCGGTAACCGAGCCCGGAGTAGAGAACTACCCGATTTTTTTAAGCCGAAGTGAGGCGGCTTCCGTTTTTTTATTGAGCGCCTTCAGGGAGGAAGTCCGACTTTTGCTCGTCAGCATGACACATCCGTTTTACAGGAAGGTCCCTTTCACACATCCATTCTCACTCACATATCGGAATTTTGATCCACATCAAAGGCCGATAACCCCCTGATCTGGTACCCCCAGAGGTATTAATTTGGTATGGGAACATGGAGGACTTTGTGACCACGACATATTTAACGTGCCCCAGCCACCATTAGCAACACGGCGGTCTTTAGCCGAATACTAGCGACGACCCAGCAACCATCAGATTTGAGAGCACTGCCGAGGACAGAACCCACAACCCTTTCGATGCGAGCACGACACTTCACACGACTGAACTACTGCGGCTCTATCTTAATACTAACTCTATGATAAACTAGAATGTTCAAACTTTCCCAGAACAAAAAGACCAATACTGAAACTTTTTCAACGTTAAATGTATAAGACATTTTGTGTTAAAACAAATGTTAGAATTCATTATTAATGACAAAAAAAAGGAAAGATGTTATTTGTTTATTAATAAAACACAAAAAAGTTTTATTTTTACTACTTAAAACCAAAAATTCTTTGAATGCTCCTTATCAAATATTAAATGTTACTTTTCTCAAAAGAAATTGCAAAACATAGAATTAAGTATATAATCGTTAAAAAAATATAATTAGATAAAGAACACATGCGTAGGATTTTTTGGGGGTGTGAAGAAGTCAATCCCTACTCACTTGTCGGCCTAGTGGGTTCATCACACTGCGAGGGTCTCACACATTTCCCATCTTTCCTCTTGACATAACCTTTCTTGCAGTGGCAGCCTCGGATACAGATTTTGGAGCAAATGGGGTGTTCAGCGTTGTAGTTCTCACAGGTGTTTCGGCAGGTGGGAATGCAGCCAGAGTATTCTTCATTGACGCCACAGGTAGGGGGCTCTGTCAAGAATAAGTTTGGTTGAATTGGATTAAAGAGTCACTAAAATTACATGTGCCCTGTTGTCCTACATTTTTTATATTTAAAATTTGCTTTTGAAATGTTTGATTATTCAGGTTTTTTTATAAGGTTACATTTATCAATTAACTGTACTGCATAATTTCCTGATAATGAGGATATATCTTAAACAAAATACACTGATGCAATGTATTGTAATGGACATGTTTCTGGTCTTGAGTGGTAACAGAAATTTTAATAAAAATAAATTCTTTGGAGAGTTTTGATTGGCGAATCCATGTCACGTGGGAACAGAGGACCAATAGGAGTACCTATCGCAAGAATGAAAGTTGGAAGACATTCCCTCAGCTGAAGCAACCCAATTTTAAAAATCAATGGGGAGCACAATGCTTTACCTCCAACACATCAACAAACTAAAATGATAGACCTTATATTCTACTTCGTCTTTTTCAATTGGAAATTAAAATTTTCATAAAGTTTGGACATTCAAACAAAAGCTTCAAAATCTCCAAAAGAAACTTCCACAGTTACGAATTAGAACCATCAACACTTACTTGTGGGTTTAGTGGGCGCGTCACACTGTGAAGGTTTCACACATTTCCCATCCTTCCTCTTCACATATCCTTTCCTGCAGAAACAACCGCTCTTGCAGATTGCAGGACAGAGTACATCAGGGCGGTTATAGTTCTCGCAGGTATTTTTGCAGTCGGGTGTGCATTCGTAATACTGTTCATTCTTCCTTCTGTCACAAGTGGGCGTTTCTAAATAAAAATAATTTTTTATTTCTTTAAATCTTCAGTAGTTTTACTACTGTATTTACCCAAGAATTAGAGTTAACTCATTTTACCATATATCTTGAAAAGTTAGTATGAAGATGATATTTTTTTAAAAAATAGTAATTATTTTGAGAGGAACATTGAGATATTTCCAGTCTGTAGACTTTTGTTGAAATTTCCTTATCTGCATATAAAACACTTTTTAAAGTTAGATATCTTAACTAAAATCCTAAATTTTTTAACTGTGACAATACCCTACAAAATTAACTACGGAATCACCCAGGTTAAATTTCCCGTTAAAAGTTTTGTTACATTTTAAAATTGGATGCCAATTTTTGACGCTGCTCTTTTTATGATGTGAAATCTGAAGAATAAAAAAATAAAATGGAACTTTTACATTTCACGGGAGCAAGGAAATAGTCGGCAAAAATGTTCGACTGCCTACAAACAGGATATTTCCAACAATAACCTTTAATTGTGCATACAGTGTTTTGTTGCCAAAAAATTCAGTTTGGCTAGATTCAGGCTTACGAAATGGAAAAGTACCTAAAAACTTTTACAAAATTGTAAGGGTTATAACTACCCTTCCATCAGAATTACTTCAATTCGTACTAGACAAGCATTCACTTAATTTAAAATTCCAGCAAATAAGCTACAATCAATCTAAACCCTACTCACTTGTCGGCCTAGTGGGTTCATCACACTGCGAGGGTCTCACACATTTCCCATCTTTTCTCTTGACATATCCCTTCTTGCAGTGGCAACCTCGGATACAGATTTTGGGACAAATGGGGTGTACAGCATTGTAGTTCTCGCAGGTGTTTTGGCAGGTGGGAATGCAGCCAGAGTATTCTTCATTAACGCCACAGGTAGGAGGCTCTGTCAAGAATAAGTTTGGTTGGATTGGATTAGAGAGCCGCTAAACTTACATGGGTGTTGTCCTGAATATTTCATAATTAAAATTACATAATTTACGATTAATTGAGGATATATCCTAAACAAAATACACTGATGCAATGTATTGCAATTCTAAAACACATTTAGATGGGGAACACAATCATTCATCTCCAATACTTCATCATCAACCAACTAACATGATAGACCTTATATTGTGTTTCAAGTATTTTTGATTGGGAAACTTAATTTTTATAAATTTTGGGCACTCCAAACCAAACATTTGAAAATTTCTAAAAGTAATTTCTACAGTCAAAGTTCCATTTACACTTACTTGTGGGTTTAGTGGGTGCTTCACACTGTGAAGGTTTCACACATTTCCCATCTTTCCTCTTGACATATCCTTTCCTGCAGAAACAACCACTCTTGCAGATTGTAGGACAGATGGTGGCAGGGTTGTCATAGTTCTCACAGGTATTTTTGCAGTCGGGCGTGCATTCGTAATATTGCTCATTCTTCCTCCTGTCACAGGTGGGTGGTTCTAAACAAAAATAATTTTTATTTCTCTAAATATTTAATAATTCCAAAACTGTATGTATCCCAAGATTAGAGTTAACTCACTGTAACATATCGCTTTCATAGTAAGTATGAAGATGATATTTTTGTTTTTTTCAATAGTTTTGAACTTGAGAGGGGTATTAAACTGGCTACCATTTGTAGACTTTTTGTTAGCTGCGACATTATATGTTTACCCTACAAGATTAACTATGGTAGAACTCACGCAGGTTAAAATTACGTTGAAGAGTTTTATAAAATTGGATACTAATTTTGACACTGCTCATTTTGTGCTGTGAAATTTGAACGATAAAAAAACGGAATTTTTCCGTTTCACAGAAGCAAGCGATAAAGTCACCAAATATGTACAACTGCTGAAAAACAGACAATTTCCAATGGTAACCTTTAACTGTTTTGTGTATTCTGTGTTTTCTGGGCAGAAAATTTCTTTTGTTCAGCTTGGCTTTATCTGGGCTCAAAAAATGGAAAAGTACCAAAAAACCTTTACAAAATTGTAAAGGTTATAACTACCTTTCGATTGTAATTACTTCAATTCCTACTATGCAAGCATTCATTTAAGTTGGGACTTCAGCAAATAAGCTACAAACGCATCTTAAACCCTACTCACTTGTCGGCCTAGTGGGTTCATCACACTGCGAGGGTCTCACACATTTCCCGTCTTTCCTCTTGACGTAACCTTTCTTGCAGTGGCAACCTTGAATACAGATTTTGGAACAAATGGGGTTTTTATCATTATAGTTCTCACAGGTGTTTCGGCAGGTTGGAATGCAGCCGGAGTATTCCTCATTGACGCCACAGGTAGGGGGCTCTGTCAAGAATAAGTTTGGTTAGATTTTTTTTTTCAAAATGGGGCTGCTTTTTTGGCCAGATTACAGATTTTCCAGACTCAGATTATCTATATCGTGGCCATTTTTTCCATCACTGAGCAGAAGGCAGGAGGTAGTGCTGGCACGTCTCCTGATTGGACACACATGACTTACCCATGTGTATCTTCTGCCGGCAGAAGATTAGCCTATATGTGTCATGAGTGATGTCCCACTAAGTGTTCACCACATCTTAGTAGACTGTCCAGCTTTTACACTGAGCAGGCTTAAACATTTTAACCTTTTAAACCCGTCTATCCATCACATTTTAGCTAATCCCCCATATCATGACTTGTTTTCCTTTTTAGTTGATATTGGCTTTTATTTTTCGATTTAGATGTCTGTTTTTAAATGTGATGCATAAATTATATGATTTACTTTTATCTTTTTGTTAGAGGAACCTAGTGTCCGGGCAGGTCTTCTAATTGTTTCTAAATGTTTGGTGTCATTGTTCTGAACCATCTTAACCTTTTTTTAATTGGAATAACCTAGTGTTTGGCGCAGTATGGCCTTAGACGCCCTTGCGCCATAAAACCCAAACATCCATCCATCCAGACTCAACTTATTCTCCAGAATTGATAGCCATTTTTTGTGGCAGCATCTAGGTAGATCTCTTTACTATTTTATCGCTAAGATTGCAACGAATCTGAACTCTCTGTGGATGTTAAAGTATGTCGATATTTCATTTTCTGAGAGAACCCAAGCCAAAAGGGTACTCAAGGGATCTTTTGCATGCCACATAAATCATATCACATACGTTCCGACGGTTTTCCCATCCTGAAAATCTACCGACTCTGCCGAGGATCGAAACCTGCAATCTTGGGCATATGAGGCCGGCTCTAATACCTGACAGCCACTGAACCAGCAGTTTGGTTAGATTGGAGGAGCATATGACTAAAAATAAATGTGTGCTGTTGTCCAACATTCCTTATATTTAAAATTTATCTTTTAAATGTTTGATTATTTTGGTTTGTTAAGATAATGTTTAGCAATAAACTACGATAAAAAATTTCTGAAGATGAAGGATATATCTCAAACAAAGTACGGTGATAAAATGTATTGTAATTTTAATACATATTTAGACGGGGTGCACAATACTTCATCTCTAACAAATCAATAAACTAAATTAATATACGTTATATTCTACTTCAAGTATTTTTGATTTAATATTAAAATTACATAAAGTTCAAGCATTCCAAAACAAAATCAATAAAAAACCAATAAAAGAAACTAGAACAGTCAATGGTTAGTTACATCGATACTTACTTGTGGGTTTAGTGGGTGCTTCACACTGTGAAGGTTTCACACATTTCCCATCTTTCCTCTTCACATATCCTTCCTTGCAGAAACAACCTCTCTTGCATACGTAAGGGCAGACTGTAGAAGGGTTGTCATAATTTTCACATGTATTTTTGCAGTCAGGCGTGCATTCATAGAACTGTTCATTCTTCCTTCTATCACAAGTAGGAGGTTCTGAAAAAAGTAAACAAGTTTATTTATAAGTTTGAAAATTCTAAAGAAATTAGCATTTAGCAAATTATAAAAAATTACATCTTATACCACAGAGACAGTATTTTTTAGTAAATAAAAAAGTTTTGTAATTACAGTGCGTTATAAATGGGAGATTGCAAACTTGTAATTGATTTCTACTCGATCTTTGCCTCAAATCCAATGTTAAAAAAATGCTGTCCACTATGTATCATAAAACTAAAGTAAAAATTTATTCTTAATTAAACATTACTTGGGTATTGAGAGATACAAAATTGATATATACAGATAAAAAACTTATCTCAAATAACCGGAGAGTTCCGCTGACACTTACTTGTGGGTTTGGTGGGTGCTTCACACTGTGAAGGTTTCACACATTTCCCGTCCTTCCTCTTCACATATCCTTCTCTGCAGAAACAACCGCTCTTGCATACGTAAGGGCAGATTGCGGCAGGATTGTCATAGTTTTCACAGGTATTTTTGCAGTCTGGGGTGCACTCGTAGTACTGTTCATTCTTCCTTCTATCACAAATAGGAGGTTCTGGAAAAAGTAAACAGTTTATTTATAGGTTTAAAAATTCGCAACAAATTAGCATTATAAAAAATTACACCTTATAAGACAGAGACCCAGTATTTTTTTAGTAATTAAAAAAGTTTGTTGTAATCACAGAGCATTATAAATGGGAGACAAAAAACTTGTAATTGATTATTACTTGATCCTTGCCTCAAATCCAAGCTTAAAAAAATGCTACCCACTATGTATCATACAACTAAATTAAATTTTTTAAAATGAAACTAAACTTGGGTACTCAGAAATATAAATTTGATATATACAGATAAAAAATTTATCCCAAACAACCAGAGAGTTCTGCTGACACTCACTTGTGGGTTTGGTGGGTGTTTCACACTGTGAAGGTTTCACACATTTCCCGTCCTTCCTCTTCACATATCCTTCCTTGCAGAAACAACCGCTTTTACAGATTGCAAGGCAGATCGTGGCAGGGTTGTCATAGTTTTCACAGGTATTTTTGCAGTCAGGAGTGCACTTGTAGTACTGTTCATGCTTTTTTCTATCGCAGGTGGGTGGTTCTGAATACAAATAAATATTATTTGTTATAAGAATTAAAAATTGCTATTTTTATGTAGCTATCAAGATAAAAATGCACCTGTTGTATTTTTAAGTTCACAAGGACAGAAGATATCTTCTGGTAAATGAAAAAGTTTTACAATATAAAAATCAATCTGTAAAGGGAGCATAAGTTGTAAATGTAAAGAGACCTCACTCGACAATGGGTTGTTTTAAAGTTTTTTACCTCGGATTATGTAAAAACTTACCTTTAGCTATTTAATTTGTATTTATTATATACCATATACTTCTGCACTCTGACAGAAAAGAGGGTTTATCTGTAATGCTTATTTAGCATGCTATTGCAAAGAAATAAACAATACAAAATCAAAAGGGTGAAAAAACAATCTTGATTTGGTTTTTTGTTTATAGTCTCACTTGAGCCACCCAGCTTTCAGCTAATAGCTAATGAGCTCCAAATTTTTGAAATACATTTATTTATAAAATTGATTGTTTACAATTATTACAGGACAGGATGTCTGTAAATCTTAATCTATGTTAATATCAACCTGAATAAACCCTTGAAATTTCTGAAATATATGTAAAACTTTAATAACTTTTCAATGGCTTTTAGAGGTTGCATCCGCTAAACAGAGGCAGAATAATCATATTATAGGCATCTTAAATTATAGGTCATTCTTAAACCAGGAGAAAGAATACTTAGCATGAAAAAAAACCCAGGGAATATAAATACTTAAAAAAATACACCTATAATAATAAAAGTAACTGTCTGTGGGTCGTGAAATATACTGCACTCAGAAATTCGAAATTTTTTATATAGATTCCCTTTAATACCTACGTGTGCACCTGAGGCTTAGTTTTTTTTATATTTGATTTTGATTTTTTAATATTTTTAATTTTTCTTTCTTCTTAGGAATAGCATTGTGCATTCTTATGAACCTTTGATTTATACTTTTTACTTAAATTTGAAAGAAATTTAAGTGTTAACAGCGTGAGCGGGAATTAAGTACAAACACATAAGCATGTGGGTTTAATTTGAAGGATTTGAATATCCTTATTTTATTTCATTTATGCATTAAAACATTTTATTTTATTTTTTATGCTGCATTGAAATATTTTTGACTAATGCTGCTATCAGAATGGGAGGAGATTATAATATCCTGATGGGGTGCTGACCAGTGCAGAGTGGATCAATTGGCATAAAATCAAAGGTTACATAAGAAACAAATTACTGTTGTTATGAGTACATCCGTGCAATGCTGGTTTTATAAAGCTAGTTTAGATCTATAAAACAATGTAGGTCTAGTATCACTTAGCAATACCATGTCATAGAAAGGAAGTTTGAAACCCGAACTAAGCAAGGTTTACTCAGCATCATTCTGTCAAATGGCTTCATAAAATGAGGACCGAGAAAGATTGGGAACTAAATAATGGAGGTTTTGTGTCAATCTAACCAACTGAATGGAACCTCTGCAGCAATGCACCCTGTTTTGTGAGCTGAAATGAGAACAGCAGGCCTTGGCCCTCTGTGGGCTGACACACAACTGATTACATTTCTTATAAAACTAGAAATTTACTTGTAGGAGTATTGCACTCAGACGGACGGACACACTTCCCGTCTTCCCTCTTCACCAGTCCCTCTTTGCAGAAGCATCCTCTTCTGCAGATCTTCGGGCAGGCAACATGTGGTCTGTTGTAGTTTGCACAAGTATTCTTGCAGTCAGGGGTACACTGGTAGTATTGTTCATCTTTGCCACAGGTCTCGGTAGGAGGTTCTGGAAAGAAACAATGTTTTAAAATAACACCAATTTTACTACAATTGTTTTTATTTGAAACTGATTAGTATTTTGCCTTTCATTCATTTAAGTATCTAAAGAATGCTCTAAAGAAAAAAAATCACTTTCATTTAACTTTGTTTAGATTAATAGCATTACACAAACTCACACAAATTATTCATATGAGTAGCATCCTTAATGTTTAATGAAAAAGTACTTATTACTTGCTTTAATTGATGGGAGAACTGCAGAAATCTTTTAAATAGGGTTAAAAAAATTATTATAATATTATGCGCTTATTTTCCTTCCTAACATAATCAATACTGAGTAGTATGGTCTCTTTGATTAGAATTCAAGAATTCCTTTGATTTTCTAGGCAAAAGCATATGAACGTTATTGCTATCCCAGTAGCTAGTAAACAAAATCTTGTTTAAATCCAAACAATTTATGAAGTAAAAACAATGTTAATATACCTTTAATACCTCTCTTTCAGTTGGTATTATTATAAACTTTAACAAGACTAAACTTATTAAAAACACACAAAAAAAATATAAGTGAAAATGTTAGTGGGCCAATGCCTACCGTTCCTATTTCGGCTTACTTGATCGAGGGCTCTGGGGTGCTAGGAATATGTCCCAGTTAGGTGGTCAACATCACACAAAAGCCCCCAGTGATTAGTTCCCAAGCATGCCTGGTTCTAATTTTATCGACCCTCTTAAGGGATGAAAGGATGAGTCAACCTCGCAATCCGAGACTTGATCACTAGACCTGTGGCATGGCAATGCAAAGCACTATCACTAAGCCACTGGGCCTCATCCTAACTATCAATTAAAACAAAGCAGATCTGTTCCTACTTGTAGGTTTATCACAATCCGATGGCGTGACACATTTTCCATCCTGTCGCTTCACAAGCCCCTTCTTACAGTAGCAGCCAGGGCGGCATGTCCTACTACACCTTGGTCGTCGATCGTTGTAGTTATCACATGTATGCTTACATGTGGGAACACATCGATAGTACTGTTCGTCTGTGCCACAAGTATGGGTAGGCTCTGAAAATACGTAGGATATTAAGGATTTGCATTACACATTTGTAGCAGTCTGCCGCACATGCAACCTGAAATAACATTCCCACTAGGTGGCCCCGATTTACTACTTCGTTACTACCAGCTATCTAGATTATAAAAATATTGTAGTATATAAGCTGAAGCAATGTGGTCTTAACTTTGAATCACCTTTTGGCTTTTATATCCTCATCAACACTACATTGGTAACTCGGATGGGATCCATCGACCATTTCTACTGATTTCCTTACCAACCTGCACTCAACCTCGGTTGATCACTTGCTACTTATAAACTCAACACTGCAGGCAACCACACAAGGCACTGGACGTAGCCTGTGCATGGTTCATACGTCTATGAGGGGAGTGTTGCAGAGGCACAATATATTGCATATAAATATATTTTCATTTTTAAATTCACATTAAAAAAACGAACTGTAAAAAAACCTGCACTCACTAGTAGGCTTTGCAGGTTTACTGCACTCAACTGGCTTGACACATTTGCCATCCTTCCTCTTAACCAAACCCTTTCTGCAGAAACAACCAGAACGGCAAGGAGACACAGGGCAGACTTGGCTGAGAAGGTTTTCGCATGTGTTCTTGCATGTAGGAACACACCTGTAAAATTCTTCATTCCTGCCACATTTTTGAGTTGGAGGAACTATCAAATATTATATTAGCTTAATATTTGCACTAACTATTCCTTATTACTTGTATCCACTTATAAGCCCAAGATTGTAGGTTCAGGCCAACTAAGTTGACAGATTTTCAGGATAAGAAAAACTGTCTGCATGCTTGTCATATGCTTATGTAACATGTTAAAGATTATTTGATTGAGTTCTCTTTGAAAAATTAAAATATCAGCATTACTTTAACATCCACAGAGTTCTAAGATTCATAGAGGTGTCAAAATTGGTAGCGAGAGACGCCTATATGATGCCACAAAAAATAGGCTCTTAATTTGAAAAAGATGCCAAGTCTGCAAAAGGCTTACTCTGCCAATAAAAGCAGCCTTGTTTAGAAACAAAATTTTTATCACTAGCATATTTAACTAAGAGAAAACATTTTTCTTTTGGCTACATAAGGGCTGAACAGAAAAGGAACTGTTGCTAAAATTAGGAATATCCTTGGAATTAGAAAAATGAATATTATCAAAATTTTATTAAATTAGGCTCTCAGATGAAAAAATATTACAAAAGAGACACATTGGTTACTATTTGCATTTAAAATTTAATAATAAAACTATTTTACTTTATTTGTAGTACAATCAAACCCTGTTAATGCGAACTCGAAGGGAACACTGAAACATTTGTGTTAACCGTCAGGAATTTTTTTTACATTGAATCAATAAATAGTTTTAAAAAATTAACATCTAAAACTTTTTATAATTTTATAATGTAATACACTAATAAGACATGTTTAAAATAAGTAATTCATCTAATAAAGTTCATTTGAAGTCGTACATACTATAGAAAAATTAGGAATTTTTTTAAGGAACAGCAATTAAGTGTTTTAATTCCAATTTAATTAAAACTGACGAATCATGTTAGTACTCGTGATTTTTTTCAGAAGTATAAGACAATTTTTATAACGTTCGTTTGCCGCTTTTTTAATGCTTTGTTCCATTTGTTTTTCGAAACTTTGAATTACTAAGAAAAAAAGTCTAATTCTGATTTTTTTGTTCGGGTTAAGCGGTATTTAGCCTAAAGCGATTTTGGTTAAGAGACTTTTAGCATTAGCTCAAAGCTTAATAGGCCAGGGAAATGCTTGCAGTTCGTCTTAAGCAAAATTTTGTGTTAAGCGAGTTCACGTTAACGAGGTTCGAGTGCAATGTAATGATCTAAGTGCTATTGCTGAATAAAATTTACTTAGAATAAATTATTGTTTTAGGTGGCCTGTACAAATGGTTGAAACTTCTGAAAATTTGGTAAAAACCAAATGTGACATTCAGTGCATCCCTACATACTTACTTGTTGGTTTAGTTGGTTCATCACACTGTGATGGTTTAACACATTTTCCGTCCTTCCTCCTGACATAACCCTTCTTGCAAGCACAACCTTGTTTGCAGACTCTAGTACAGCGTGGATGCCTTGATTTGTAGTTCTCACAAGTGTTCTTGCATGTTGGTACACATCTGTAGTACTGTTCGTTCACACCACAAGTCCCAGGGGGTGCTGAAAGGAAAATACATTTTTGCATGGGTTTAGTTTGGATTAAAAGAAATTAAACAGAAAAAGTTATTGATATATTTTCCAAGAGTAAAGCAACCAAGGTTATTGTTTCAACTTATGCAAGAATAATTAGTAAAAGTTCATATTTTTACTTAGTATGAACCAAATGGGTGGTGTAAATATATTTTAAATGAGTTTAGTTATAGTTTTCTAATGATTTTTTCAAATGACTTTTTAGCAAATTATTTAAAATGTTTAAGTGTTATTAAATTTCAAATATTGATTAACGGGGTAAACCTTTTGAACAGCAACTAAACAATAGGACAGTTTATCTTGAGTTCTGAACATTTATTAAGTGCAAACTCTAGGTTAACTTATCCTAGAAGGACTATCCTTAACTCTGGGTTGAACTTTCTTTAGAATTTTGAAAAATCGGTCTCTCAACCAAGAAATTCAGTATACATTATTCTGTTAATAACATTAAACTATATTCATCCTATTCTTCTTACAATAAAAATTTACAATTTCAATTGTGGTTTTACAGTCACAAATGAAGTGTACAGGAGAATGACCCATTCATTGCCTGGGAATCTGTCAGCATCAGGTCTGCTTGGATAGCAAGTCATCGCCTAAACTGGTGTGAAGAAACCAGTTTTGCCTTGGTTTTTATCACACGGAACATGGGTTTACTATCTCTATGATGGAGATTCATGCCAGACAATAGTCTGACGCTTGAACAGTGAAAGATAGTGAGTCATCGACAACTGTTGTGAAGAAACCAGTTCTGCCTTAGTTTTTAACACACAGCACATGGGTTTACTATCTCTATGATCAAAATTCACACCAGATATTAGTCTGACGCTTGAACTGTTGAAGAACCAAGGGAGAAACCGGTTTCCGATTATCATTACTTGTCAAAGCAGACCAAAATACAGATTCCTTGTCCATGAAGGGTTTTTTCCCCCTGGTACTCTTCAAATAATTGTCAACTAACTTGTAGGCACAGTTGGCGGTGTGCACTCATCACGCGGCACACATTTTCCATCCTTTCTTTTATACAGTCCCTCTTTACAGAAGCAGCCACTCTTGCAGATTTGTGAGCAGTAGGACCTTGGACCAGTGAGAGAATCGCAGGTTCCGTGGCATGTTGGCATGCACTCGTAGAATTGCTCGTCTTTGCCACAATTGTTGGGTGGCAGGGTAGGCACTGGAAGTGTTTAATTGAGGTACTTTAAAATGAATCCCTGCACAAAAACATTATATGCCACTATATACCATTACTTTTTTTAATAGACCAATTAGCTCAGTTTTATTTTATTAAATGGAATTTTTGGTATTTATATCAACATGGGAAAATTTCCATATCCATATCTAGTATCTATATGGGAAAATTTCCATATTCATATCTAGTATCAATTTCAAAATCAAACTAATGAAATAAATAATTGAAAATATATATAATTCAAATATAAATTGTATTAATTAGTGACTCTGAAAAACCTAAGGCTATGTCCTCACTACGACATCAAACGCCACAAAGGCAACAAAATTTGGCGACCGCCAAGCGCGCCAAGCAATGCAATAGCATGGTGGGTGACTCTGCCAAGTCGCCAAGTTTCGTTGCCTTTGTGGCGTAGTCAGGACATAGCCTAAGAAACATTTTCTATGAAGACAAATTTTGTGTTAATTCATGATTTTGTAAAAAAACTCACTGCTTTAACCTCTAAAGAATATCCCTCGACTGTCACGCTTTCCATTAACACACATAATTTTTTGAAAAAATTATAAATTTTATTAATTTATTATTTTATTTTATAATCATCTTCTAGAGAAATAAAATTAATTTTTTAAAATTAACTTTTCAATAAAAAATTTAAATTTTAATCTCGTGCAGTGAAAACAAGTCTACACGTTAACCAGTTTGCTTGTCCCTCAGAGGGTTAAAGGACACATCAAAATATTTGCATTGTTTAAGTCCTTTTAAAAAGGTTTTTAAGGTAGTTGTTTTTATTTACCTATAGGACACTTTTGTGGCTCGACACATTGTCCCTCATCATTTCTGACAAGCCCAGGTCTGCAGAAGCATCCTGGCACACACAGAGGAACGCAAGGGGGAGGGTTGTCTTTGTTGGCACAAGTCAGTGGGCAGGCAGTTCCACAATCATTGTACTCTTCCTCTTTCAACAAGCAGGTTTCTAACAGAGAATAGAGCCAAGAGGGATATTTTAGGATTGATTAAACTTTAATTGATGACTTTTAGTAATGGGAAAGTTTCTATAGTTTTTATTACCTCAATCTCAATAAAACCAATAATAGATGCATTAAAGATAGTTCAATAGATCTGTATGGCAACATTCCCATGTAATTTTGAATTTTCGCAAAAATTTTTAAGTTTAGAAGGTTTGCTTACAATTCTTGTTCACTAAACTGGAAATATAAACCAATGAATATGAGTCATTTTGATGAAAGCTGATTTGATTTGATTGCATAGATCTTGCTACAAAAATCAGTGAAAAATCTCGTAATTTCAAACCATGAGCCAACACTTTAACGAACACCTAAACAAGTTTACAGGGTTTGATTATATTTTTGTTCATTAAACTGAAAATGTAAGCCAATGACAACTAAGTCATTCAATTTGATGAAACTTGATTTGACTCTTTCAACACAAGAGTTAAAAAGACTTGGAATTTCAAACCATGTTCATTTCACAGAACCAGCACTTAAACAGAACCAGCAACACCCAAAAAAATTCCAAAAATCTGCATTAGAGCATTAGAACAAAACTGATTTAATGCACGTCAGATTTCTCTACACAAATAACTTTAGTTGAAATTTTAACTACACAAACTATATTTTACAACTTTTAAGATTATCTTCAATGCAATACATAACAAGCTGGACACTTAGACCTCCTGATAACACCAGCAATTTCAGGTTTCATCTGCCAAACAATAATCCATTTAATTTCAATAGAACAATCGGCTTGTTTCGTGTGACGCAAAATCATTCCTGCTCTATTCCTGGATATAATTGGTGGCTTCGCTGATTGGTGGTTTGACACGGTGAGCTCTTCCCCCTACTACGTAGAATAGCCAATTAAGACCTCATTTTCATTGATGTGTAACTATTGCCAGTTAAGATGCAATAAAAAAAAAGTGCCATGTTTCACAACGCAAGTTTCAAAATCACTTTCTTCCCCTACACCCTCGTGTGGTTTCCCAGGGTTTGGGCTAGGTAGAAAGCAATTGGAATTAACATCACAGCAGAGCCTCAAACAGGTTTACAACAGCGACACTCATGCTGTTTCCTGGTTAGGGTAGGTTTGAATTATTGTCGCACTAGAGCTACACGAGGGCTATTGGCGACGCATTTTAGAACCACAGTCAAGTGACGAGCCGACACCTGAATAGGCACCCAACGCAACCATTAAGGGCGACATCGTACGCAGCGTTAGGACTTTGAAGGATATTTAACGTGCACTCCCTCAACGGGTATTATTCGTCGGACATTTTTGGCTGCACGGGCCGTTTATAGGTCGGCAGTTATTTTGGCGATGCCCGGACACGAACCTGGGACCTTTCGCATTCTAGGCGATTGCCTAACCGACTGGGCTCCCCAGCCCCGCTGTTTCCTGGAAAACCACTCAAAGGGGTAGGGGAAGAAAGTGTTTTCGAAGCATGCATTGGAATCAGAAGGACTATTTCTAAATCTAACCTTTTGGTGGGCATTTTCCTGGATCAACGCATCTTCCCACGTTGTTTCTGATAAGTCCTTTTCTGCAGAAGCATCCAGCCACACACTGCAGAGTGCAGATAGGTGGGTTATCCTTGTTATCACAGGTGAGAGGGCAAGCACTGCCACAATCAGTGTACTCTTCTCCTTCTAACTGGCAGGTCTCTGAGAAAGATGTGTTCATTTATTATCAGTATTAATGTAAAATATTAGTTAAATGTCCTTAACATGACCTCCAGGGAAGCTCCAAAATTTTTCAATATCACATAAAAATTACAATCGTCAAGAAAATTTTAATATTCAATTAGTGAATAGCTAAAGGGGGGATTATAACATATCTATACATATTACGGAACAGTAGCATAAAATACAATTTTAATTTATGATATTTACCTTACGACAAAAAATTCCAACTTTTAATATTTACCACCAATTTTGTTTAAAAATATATAAAAACTCCAAGTAAATTTTAAAACTAACAAATTACAAAACAAATTTATTCACATTATGCGAGATTTCAAATGACGCTATTTGACACTGATCTAATTTTCTACATTAGTTCTAAATTTAAGGACTTGCTTTTAGATCGCATTATTGAGGTTGGACTGTACCAGTACATTTTGAAAAAAAAAAAGTTGATAAAGTAAATAAAATAAAACATACCTGTAATTGGACATTGGGATTCTGGTATACACTTTCCGTTTTGGTCCCTGTAATAGCCCCTCTTACAGTCACATCCTTTGTTGCATACAAGGAAATCACAATCGCCTTTCGTCTCACAGTCATTGCAAGGAATAACACAGTCTGTGTATTCCTCATTGACGGGACAAGTCACTAAACAAAGTAATAATTCATTAGTTTTTAAATAGTTTTAACACTTATAAATTTGATAAATTTAAATCATTGTGGAGTCTTTTAAAACAAACTTTTTTACTAAAATAAAATTAACAAAAATATTTTTGTTAAAAAAAATTAAAGGGTCAAAAATCCTAATTAAAATATCATGTGGTGAAAAGAAGTTAACATTGGACCAAATTGCTTATAACTCATAAGGTGAAAGAAAACAAAATTCTTAAGCGGGATGCAGGTCTCCAAACGGAAGTGCCTCTGTGTTAATCACATGAAGAACAACAAATTCTAAGTCACATTGGCTGTATTGAATATTTTTACAAACGTTTTATTTTATACTAGGTGGCACGCCCCCTGCTCGCTATCGCTCGCCAACCCCCGGGAACTGCTTGCGCAGTTCCCTTTGGATCGCTTCGCGATCCAGGCTCGCTTTGCTCGCTCACCGTTCATTGAAATATTTTAGTCTAGCCTTTGGTATCCTTTTAAAATAAAATAATAACAAATTAATGCTTATAAAATTATACGCCTGTGTTTTTTTATTAACAATAGTGTTTGGTAGTTCAGTCAATCAAAATTATAAGGTAAACCTAAAGAAGCATGGGTTAACCTAAAGAATCGTGCCCGGCAATTTTACGCCAAATCTGGTAGCCCCGAAAATCGGTATTATGTTAATCCATTTAAATCTTAAATGTATATAATTTATTCTGAAGTTTTTTACACCAACCTTCTATCAATTATATGCTTAACGATTTTAAATAATTATTTACTTTTTAAAAATAAATTCTTCGGCATTTCGTTCCACGTTTTCTATAAATCTGGTCTGCAATTTAATGAATTTTTCCTGTTACATAAAAGTTTATTTTCTTTTAAATTTTTCAAAAATTAAAAAGAAAATAAACATTTCATTTTCATTTTTGAAATTTCATTGGAGATGGCAACCATCTCGGCAATTGCCGGCCGGAGTTTGTTGTCATTTCGACTTGGCGAGATTTTCTAATGGTCGCCAAATACAGGAACGATTCTTTGGGCTAACCGAAGCATGTCCAGCAATGCTTTGCCAAATCCATTTTATGGCAACCCTTGGCGACAAATTTTTGGGGCAATCGCCAAGTATCGCATTTTGGGCGATGTTGTGCCAAATATGACAACGCTTCGCCACTACTTGTAAAATTTCAATCCTTTGCAATCTACTAATTTCGTAGTGTTTTTAGTAAAAAAAAAGTATATTTTCTGTTTTACTGCCGTATCGATCAACGTTTTGCACATAATATTTATGGTTATTTTTCATTTTTGGCCTTTTTACAGTTATTCCTGAAATTGCCAATTCTTCGTAATCCTCTAATTTCGTAGTGCTTTTTCAAAAAAAAATATATTCAATGTTTTTCTGCCGTATCGAACTATGTTTTGGGCATAATATTTATAGTTATTTTTTCCTTTTTCGCCTTTTTAAAATCATTCCTGAAAGTACACTTTTTGTTGTTTTCAGTCGGCCATTTTGAAAATGGGTAATATTTTTGGTCATTTCAGTCGACCGTTTTGAAGAAAAGACGCCAAATCCGGACAGGGTCCTTTAGGTTAATAAATTATAATTTAAATTTTTATACATTAAACGTCCCTAATATTATGCATCTTTAAAGTTAAACTTACTGATTATATCCTAAAGTTGTTGTTTTTTGGCCTTATTGCAGCCATTCCCGAAATTGCCAATCCTTGTGTTATTTCGTAGTGCTTTTCTCAAAAAGTATATTAATGTTTTTCTGCCGTATCGAAATATGTTTTGTGCATAATATTTATAGTTTATTTTTCTCTTTTTCAAGCCATTCCTGAAGAAACACTTTTTTGTTGTTTTCAGCCGGCCATTTTGCAATTTGTAGTATTTTTGTTCATTTCGACTGTTGCCATTCCAGAGATAGAAATATAAGGAAATTTGGGTTCCGTATAAGAGTATTATATATATAGATTATAGATGTAGCTGACTTACAAAGCTCTATAATTTCACTTTTTCAATATTTTAAATTTCTTGTAATAAATAATTTTACAATAAAATATTCGAACCGATTTAAAAAAAAAATGGGATTACAGAGTCCTGTAAGTTAGCTGGATTTATCAAAAATATATAAAAAAACATTTGTAAAATGCTGAATACAGCCAGAGTATTGTGGCTTAGAAAATTGTTATTTCCATTGGATTAACGCAGAAGCACTTGGTTTGGAGACCCATATCCCTTTCCCCTTAAGTAAAATGTTTAGCTGAAAATTCCCATTACCTGGACACATATTTCTATTCCTTACATGCAAGTGACGTCACCACGCCTTCACGGTGCCAATGCGAACGTACTAGAGTTTTAAGCTTTTGTTCTTCGTGTTCGCTTTGCGGCTTCGTGTTATAGGTACATAAGACAATTTTATTTGCAATGGAATTGCCGAAATCTGAATTACAAATATGAAATTACAAAACAAAAAAACTTTTAATTTTCAATGCAACTAGGAAGACATTTAAACGTTAGTGCAAGGTGCAATTTGTTTTACTAACACGACTATTTTACAATGGCCTTCAAATGTAAAATACTTGCACCTATTTATATGTTTAAATAATAGAAGATATAGGTACTTAACTAAGATTTTTAAACACAAAAACATTTGTGGTAAATAAACAAAAGACGAATTATAACATTGTTTGTTTATCATAGTACATTGCAGTTTTAGGCTTATTATATGGACTATGTATAAAAACAAACAAATAAAATAATGTAATCAAACAAAATTTGAGGCAAAAAATAACATATTTAGGCAAAGATTTGTTTTCACTTAATTGTAAAGCAATTTGGTGCAATTTGCACCTTAGTTGCCGAACCAAAATAATCGGAATGCGACACTACGAGATGGACAATGATTGGCTACATTCGTTTCGGGTTTGCTGGGCAGCCTGACGTCACTGGCGAGGTGTCATTTGCATGTAAGGAATATAAATATGCTACCTGGACACTGAGAAGCGGGTATGCAGACTCCTGTACTGTCTCTGTAGTATCCTTCCAAGCAGTCACACCCCCTTGTGCATCTCTTCAGCTTGCAGTTTCCTCTGATTTCACAGGTGTTGCAGGTCTTGGGCTTGGCACAATCACTTATTGCTTCATTGATACCACATACTTCCTCTAAAAAAATGGTTGAGAGAAGACTCAAGACATAATCTTTAATATTTGTTGTGGTGTACACATTTGTGTGTTAAAACAACAATGAAAGACTGCTTCCGGCTTGGAAACTTTAATCGATAACACTCCACAGTGTCCCTGGCAACCCATAGTTTAGCGTTTATACTACTGCATTAGTTAACTAGATTACTGGTAGAAATAAGAAATGTCATCTACTTGCAGTCTTACTAAAGGCATCCCACAATATTCCCTTCCCATAATTTTGTCAGAAGTGGAACTCAAAAAGCATAATTTTTCCTAAAATTTAAGGCATTCCATAAATGAAGAAATTCAAAAAGTTTCTTCCAAAGCATTCACATTATATTTTCCCGTTTAACTTCTCCTCTTCCTTAAATTGTCAAATATATCTTGCAAGTGTGACATCCTATCCTAGAAAAAGTATAAAAAAAAAGGGTTGCTAGGACATGGAAAATCAGATATAAGCAATACAGATTTTTGAGGACGAGTTAGTGTTTGAAACTTCTTTTTAGTTTAATACAAAGTTTTGGAATGTATTGATTATAATAAATTAAAGAAATTTTGAAACATTTGAAGGAATTAAAAGCAAAATAGTTAATAAAAATATTAAAATATAGTTAAATGATGCAGAAATACTTACTACTAATTCCTTTGCGCTGCGTAAAATAAAGAAAATGAATAATGATAATGAATAATATATTCTACTTACAAACTGGTCTCACAGAAATCATCATTATATACCTAACCATAACAACCATTCGTTAGACACAGTTGCGTTAGGTCACACGACACTAGGCATTATGTCACATGACATAACTTCTGAGGTCTATTTCTGACCTCGCAAATACAAAATAAAATACCTGGTGGACATTCGCTGGGCTTCACACACAGTCCCAGATCATTCCTGACATATCCCTTTTTACAGAAACATCCCTCCACACACTGTAGTGTGCACACTCGGTTGGTCTCCTTTCTGTTAGCGCATGTGGCTGGACAGGCTGTTCCGCAGGTGAGGAAGATCTCATTGATTCCACACAAACCTATGAAGAAAAGTTTTATGAAAGTATAACATTACATATTAAAAGTTATATGTGTAGCAACTATTATTTTTAGCCATCATTTGAATATGCATAGGTTTAGGTAAAACTGAAAACCTTATTCACTGAGCTAATGGAAGTTTAGTTTGAAGTAGCTGGACGGGCAAAATGACGAGATTATTTGAAGGGTCGAGTTGTAAAACTCACATTTTTCAAGGTCTAACTACCGAGCAGGTTTAGACATTTTAACATATTAAACCCATCAATTCATTACAATTTGTCTTACTCCCCCCCCCCCCAAAAAAGCTTTGTTTTTATTTTTAGTTGACATAGGCTTCTATTCTCTGATTTAGATGTTTTTGAATGTTATGTCTAACTTGCACAAAACATTTTAAAACTTTAATTTGAAGAAGTGTTCGGCACAGTATGGCATTCGATGCCCTTGACCCATTAAACCCAAACATCAATCCATCTATCCAAAGTATAACTAAGATATAGAGTCCAACTCGCAAATTGGCGACTCTTGACAGTCTTAAATTCAATGAAACAATTCTCTAATGAACTGGACGAACCTTATATATAGGTATGCTTTGGAGACTGTCAGTTTTGCAACTACTTTTTTAAATTTTGATGTGATGAGTATTTGAATGTCTAATAATGTGAAACAGATGCATGACAGGTTGAAGAAAAATTTCTTACGAATTTTGAGTTCCCAATCATCAAACATTATTTCACCACATATGAAATTCTTTTCAGAATTTTTTTCCACTCTGCCAGACATCAAATAGTCCACATATATTTGAGGTGGTCATCCAAATTATGGTGAATATTGACAGTCACCAGTAAATATTGATATTCGCTGGACTTATGATACTAACCATAACAACAGACTTTGAATTAACTCTCTGAGAGATACAGACGTATAAATCAGTCCACCTGAATTTCAGATTTTACAGCAACACATAATTTTTGAAAATTAACAAATTTTATAATTTTATCAAATTTTAAAATTTAAATGCATGGATGAGTCATTAATAACAATCTATAACAGAAATACAATAATAAAAAATTAAGAAAATTAAATTTTTAGTTACAAATTTTAATTTAAATCTAAAGTGGATACAAGATCATATTCCAGCCAATTGGCTTATCCCTCAGAGGGTTAAAAATATGCCTGTATGAACTAGGACTACAAGAAGTAAGTCTATCAATAAATAAATTAACAGAAGAAACATAACAAACAATTTTCATAAGAAAAAACACCTCACCAGGTTGTTTGGTTGGACGAGGACACTTATTTGGCGGTACACATTTTCCGTCATCTGTTTGATAAAGGCCTTCTTTGCAGAAGCATCCAGCCTTACAAGGCATCTTACAGGCAATAGGGAATTCACTTGTATAGACAAAACATGTATTTTGGCAGCTAGGAATGCAGTCATAGTATTGTTCGTCAGCACCACATTCTTGGTATGGAGGTAAAGTTGCTGAAACGATAATATATCCGAGTTTAAAAGATATAAATTACTAGAAGTAATAAATACACTTTGGGTGGATTGGAGAAACAGTTACAGGCTTCAGACAGGAACATTTTGCAATTACCATTCTTTAAAACATATTTAATTTGTTTAAGTCTTTGCGTAATAATCATGGTCTAAATTTTAAGTGGGCATGTGTCATTTTTAACATGAAACACTATAAAACCATAACTACCATATCTACTAAATGACTATGTTGATAGGATATTGAAAAGGTTAATTTCCCACAACCCCAATGTAACACTTTACAATTGATGAAATAATCAAACAGGCGATTTCTAGATTTGAAATTAAATTCGACAAAAGAATTAATTTAAAATGATAGATATTCAAATCTAATATATAAATCCTTTCTATTCTCAATGGAAGATATTCGTTTTAATGTTCTAATTTTGGCGTGAGTAATGATCAAGAAATCTTACTTTAACTAACTCATTTCCTTAGACACAAAAGTTTTAAACATTTTGTTCCTAAAAATTCCTAATTTTTCTCTTCATTGCGTGTGAAATAACACAATAAAAATAAGACTACCATACTTTCATAATCACAGCTAGGTAATCTATTAATGAGCTGTCTTAGGTTGTATTATGAGATGAGCTGTCTTAGGTTGTAGTATGATGGTTGAGTTAGGTTGAATTATCGTAATTAAGAGCTACACGAGGGCTATTGGTAATAAGGGTCATAATTTAGAACCCGAGCCAGGTGACGAGCCGGCACCTGGGTATGCAACCAACCCAACTTTTAACAGCAACAACGTATACAGCATCAGCACTTTGGAGAATAATTAATGTGGCCTCCCCAGGGTTCGTACTCTATCTATGATAGTGAAATTCAGGAGTTTTTCAGGAGTGCAGCAATGTAAATTCAGGAGGTATAGTGAAATAAATTTCAATATGTGTGTTTATTATTGTATCGGTCTAGTGACTTAGACCAAGAATGAAGGAAACAAGGGGTGTAAATGGCTTCAGTGTAAAAGCCAACCCCCTTTTTTGGAGAAAAAATCGCCTTTTTTGGCGATTTTTTAAATTTTCGTGACCTTTGTTTTAATTTCATGACTTTTTCGACCGGTAGACATCCTAATAAAGTACGAGAGAAAACCGACTGAGAAAGGAGAAAAATGATTCAGGTCGTCAATTTTTTCAGGAGAAGGGGGAAAATATCAGATGTTACACAAACTTCAGGAGTTATAAGGGCCCTTAAAAAATAAAAATGAAATTCAGGAGTTTTTCAGGAGGCGTACGAACCCTGCCTCCCTCTTTATGGGGTATTATTCGGCAGACGTTTTGGCTACACATACCGTTTACAGGTTGGCAGTAACTTTGACAATGCCTAGACCCAAACCTGTAATCTTTCACATGCAAGGCGAATGCTTTACCGACTGGGCTTCCAAGCTCCCTAGTAGCATATTATAACATGACTTATCAGAAAGTAATATTTTTATAATCCATACTAGTAAAAAGAAATAGCTATAATTATATTTTGACACACACAAAAATTGAGCCGAAGTTAACTTACGAGCAACGGGACATTGGGATTCTTTAATGCACTTTCCACTGGCATCTCTGTAATAACCATATATGCAGTCACAGCCCTCATTGCACACCAAGAATTCACACTGACCTTTTATTTTGCAAGTATTGCAGGGAATCACACAGTCTGAGTATTCCTCATTCTTTGGGCAAACATCTAGGAAATATAATTATTAATGTAACTAGCTAGTGGTAGTTTGTTTTGGTTGAATTTATCATGTACTAGAGCTACACAAGGTGGCAATATCAGTGACAAGCATCATAGTTTTAAAATATAGTCTGAGAAGAAAATGAATACATTAAGGTATAACACTCATATCTCATAATGCAACAAAAGAAAATTCAAATTTTATCAACATTATAACCCTTTAAATTTGAATACTGCTGATCCTTTTGAATTTGAATTTGCTGATCCTTTAAACTTAGTTGAGGATTCATGTGCCACAAATGAAAAAGAAATCAAGAGGCACCGAAAGCAAAGCAAATAGGAAAAACCAAATAAATATAAGTATTGCACCAATGCTGCAAATCATGAAATATATAAGAAATGCAAAAGCAAAACAATAAACATTAAAACAATCACTCTGTTCATGCTACTTCATCAGGCCGACAAAGCACGAACAGAGGGGGCGTTTTTTTTAAAGTAAATCATAAGATAATGTACTAAATTTGAAGTCTGTGTCACTTTTCATCAGCAATGCTTTTAAAACCAAAAGAAAAAAAAAAGAGTTCTATGGCAGCCCCCTGTTGATGCAATTTTTTCCCCAAAACCTTATTATGACGTTTGAAAGGTACTAGGAACTTGTGTACCAAATTTTAAGTCTGTAGCTCTATTAGTTCGAGCTGTAGAGTGGTGTCAGACAGACAAATGTTCAAAAACCACTTTTTCCGGATCAGCAGCTTCCAAAAATGAGTAGAAAGCACAAAATATCTTGATTTCGACGTACTTCGGATTTTCGTCAATACTGTGGAGTGGTTTCACACAGACAAATGTTCAAATACCTTTTTTTCCGGATCAGCAGCTTCCAAAAATGAGTAGAAAGCACAAAATATCTTGATTTCGGATTTTCGACGTACTTCGGATTTTGTCAGTACTGTAGAGTGGTTTCAGACAGACAGACCAACGTTCAAATACCTTTTTTTCCGGATCAGAAGCTTCCAAAATGAGCAGAAAGCACAAAATATCTTGATTTCGGATTTTCGACGTACTTCGGATTTTCGCCAGTACTGTAGAGTGGTTTCAGACAGACCAACGTTCAAATAATTTTTTTTCCCGGATCAGAAGCTTCCAAAATGAGCAGAAAGCACAAAATATCTTGATTTCGGATTTTCGACGTACTTCGGATTTTCGTCAATACTGTAGAGTGGTTTCAGACAGACCAACGTTCAAAAACCACTTTTTCCGGAACAGCAGCTTCCAAAAATGAGTAGAAAGCACAAAATATCTTCATTTCGGATTTCCAACGTACTTCGGATTTTCGTCAATACTGTAGAGTGGTTTCAGACAGACCAATGTTCAAAAACCACTTTTTTCGGATCAGCAGCTTCCAAAAATGAGTAGAAAGCATAAAATATCTTGATTTCGGTACTTTTGACGTACTTCGGATTTTCGTCAATACTTTCATCGCCTTATATTTCATACCAGTAATTGAAAGTAAAAAATATTTGTAGTCTAAATTAGGTACTGTAAGAATATAACCCTATAAAACAATAAGTTTAAGAGGAATTTTAAGAAATATTTACTTGTAGGTGGACACTTTGTTGGCTCAACACATCTCCCTTCCTCATTTCTGACAAGTCCAGGTTTACAGAAGCATCCAGGTACACATTGCTTGGTGCAAGGTGGGGGATCATCCTTGTTGGAACATGTCAAAGGACAGGCACTGCCACAATCAGTGTACTCTTCACCCTCTATCAGACATATTTCTGACAGAAAGGGAGGATTGGATAAAAAGAAATAAGATTATTTGTATAAAGTATTGCTAATAAGTGTCAGTTTGTACATAATTTACAAATTTATAATGGGTTGCAATTATTTATTTTTCAATAAAATACTCTATAAATGACTGTATAAATGCAACAATATGTGTGTTAATTTTGAGATGGGAATAGCTAATTCTTCCCATTAACTTGCTTTAAGCAGGTTAAATACATGCTTAAAATAAACTACAGATATAAATTGAAGAGCTTAGTGGAAGAACATGCTAAGTGACAAAAAGGTGAAAAACGAGAAAATGAGCTTGAAAGTTTTTCGTTTGCACTTAAATACGTTAAAAGCGGCAATTGCAAAAAGTAAAAAATGTACTTAACTTTAAATTTATGAAAAAGGGGAAACCTGACATCTTTAAAGGATGGAATAATATGTTCTTTGACACAAAAATCTAAATTTTTCCAAAAATGTCACTTAGCACATTCTTCCACTAAGCTCTTCAATTATACAACACACAATTTATCAATTTTAAATGGGTTGTTTGTTTTTCAAAGAAATAAACTCTAAAGGACAGAAAAAGACAGTTTAATAAATCAATCCAACCATGTCTTTCAATTTTGAGACAGGTATAGATAATTCTTTACAGTTATTTGTTTTAAGCAGGTTAAAGTTTTAAAAAAAATACTAGATAGGGCCTGAAAGGTACACCTCCCAAAGTTTCCAAAGAACTCATTACGTCAAATAATAGCTGTACAGTAGGACAACTGAAAACCAACTAACTTAAGATGGCTCCACATTTTTGAATTTTTAATCACCAGATTACAACAAGTAAATATTCTACCCAACTTTGTGAACTCCAAGCACTAAAACAACAGTATTCTAAACAAAACTATCCCAAACCGTGCCTTACCTTTTGGAGGACATTGATATGGTTCCACGCATCTTCCTTCATCATTTCTGACAAGTCCAGGACTGCAGAAGCATCCAGGCACACATTGCTTGGTGCAAGGTGGGGGATCATCCTGGTTGGAACATGTCAAAGGACAGGCACTGCCACAATTGTTGTATTCCTCACCCTCAATCAGACATATTTCTAACAAAAAGGAAGGATAATGACCATAGATATCATAGTTAAAGTATTAGATTGGCAGATCACGTGACCTCCAATGCTAACGACGGGACGCGCATGGAGGCCAAATAAGGGGGCAAAATGGCCAGTGTTGCTGCCACTTTAAGGGGAAAAATACCATTTAATTCTAAAAATACAAAAAAAAAAATGCTAGAAAAGGATTTAAAGTCACTAAAAAGATTCCAAAATGCAGCTAGTATTTTTATGATATTTTTTTGTAATTTTAGAATTAGATGGTATTTTTAGTAGTATTTTTCTCCTTAAAGTGGCAGCAACACTGGCCATTTTGCCCCCTTATTTGGACCTCATGCGTGTCCTGTCGTTAGCATTGGAGGTCACGTGATCTGCCAATCTAATACTTTAACTATGATATCCATGATAATGGCATATTAATTTTGTAATTGAAGTATTTTTCATGTTTGAAGAGCTTAGTGGAAGAACATGTTAAGTGACATTTTTGAAAAAAATTGAGATTTGTGTTTCAATGAACATAATATTCCCTCGTTTAAAGATCCTCCCTTTTTAATAACTTTAAAATTAAGTTTATTTTGTACCTTTTGTAAGTGTCGTTATTGACATATCTAAGTGTGCAAACGAAAAACATAAAAGCGTATTTTCTCTTTTTCATCTTTTTGTTACTTTAGCACATTCTTAAACTAAGGCTCTTCATTTGTCAATTTCTAAATTTTTCATGGTCTGCAATAGCTTTGTTTTTCAATGAAATAAACTCTAAAGGACTGAAAATGGCATTTTGATAAATCAGTGCAACAATATTTGTGCTAATTTTGAGACAGGCATATAACTAAATCTTTAAAAAGATTATCTTAAGCATGTTTAAGTTAATAAAGTATGACATTCTTAGGGGGATCATCCTTGTTGGAACATATACATGTGAGGGACCAGGCAATACCACAATTGTTGAACTCCTCACCTTCAACTAGACATGTTTCTAACACGGGAAAGATTCAAAAGTGGAATATTGCATATCTTTAAACTAACTGAATACTGAAGTGCGCAAATCTACCATGGATTAGTATAAATAGTATCGTCTGCAAAATTGTAGTTTATAATAAAGGGATAACATTTTATAAATTGAGAATATTACTTCGCATGATTTCTTAAAAGTTTTCAAGAAACTAACAAAAAGGTTGTTTTTACTGTTAATGTAAAACATGGTGGCAATTTTTAAAAAGGCCCCAAAACGAATACTGGATTGCATTCTGAGGCTCCTTTTACAATTGCCACCCTGTAAAACATATATTAAGCATTTTTTTCATTTTTAGCCTAATTTTCTTTTTTTAATTCGAAAGAATTAAAAAAATTAAAAAGTAGGTATTGACATGCGGTCGATGTCCGCCTGTCTGTCTGTCCGTACCCCCCCTTCCAAAATCGGTTCTATCCATCGGATCTTAAAAATTCTTTTTTTGTTAGAAAGCTATGACCTCAGAGACCCAACTTTCATACTTTTTGTCCGTCTGTCTGTACGTCCAGACGGACATAAATCTACTATCTGTCAGCGAATTTCCCATTGAATTAGCATTGAAATTCAATTTTGAGTCATTTAAATCACTGTAGGTATTGAAATGCGGTTGATGTCCATCTGTCTGTCTGTCCATCTGTCTGTCTGTTCGTATGTCTGTCTGTGTTTCCGTCTGTCTGTCCGTATCCCTCTTCCAAAATCGGTTCTATCCCTCAGATCTTAAAAATTCTTTTTTTGTTAGAAAGCTATGACCTCAGATACTCAACTTTCATACTTTTTGTCCGTCTGTCTGTACGTCCGGACGGACATAAATCTACTATCTTTCGGCGAATTTCCCATTGAATTAGCATTGAAATTCAATTTTGAGTCATTTAAATCACTGTTGCCAAATCAACAATGGCATGAGAAACTTTATTTATTTAAACATATTTGAAGCAAAATAATATTTTCATGAATCAGTTTGGAATGACGTCATAAAATGTAGCACAATTTGATTCTTTGATTATTTATTAATTATCTACCAAGAAAGCGGCAAGGCATACTTTTGCATGCAATTATGCTTAGTTTTAATTTACATTTTTTATATTTTAATGCAGTTCGGAGTAGTTTCATTACTTTTGTTATTAATAAATGTTTAATTATTCTTCGAACAACAAATAAATCACGAGCAGATGATAAATAATATTTAATTAACTTGCGAAAGAATATTAAGGAAAATAGTTGATTTTGGCTTTTAGAAGTTTAAATTATAGCTGGGTGCTGTGTTTCGATTTTTTTTCTAATGTGTATAAATCTAGTGTAGAAACGGCTGTTGATGATATTTACTTTAGGAACCTAGTTTTTTCCCCGATTAGAACTTCAGTAAGTATTTAAGTAACAGGAAAGTAGGCTATTTTAGTTCTTTATGAACTTCTTGTTTACACTTAACTTTGTAAACGACACTTAATTTATGTGCTGTTTTTGACTTATCTAGCGCAAACAGGAAACTTTAAAGCTTATTTTCTCGTTTTCATCTTTTTGTCACTTAGCACGTTCTTGCACTAAACTCTTCAATTGTTAATTGAAGCACAAATTAATCTAACATAGAATTACATAAATATATATAATGATTGCAGAGGTCACTGAACTCATGAACCCTTTGAGGGACACAGACATTCATATAAACCCGCCACCTGACAGTCAGGTTTTCTAGCAAAATACAAATTTATAAATTTTACACTTTTAAGTATGGATAAGTCATTAATAATCATCTGCTAAATTTAAAGAATTTTTTATTAACAAATTAAATTTCTAGTTACAAATTTTAGTTTTTAACTTATGCAGTGAAAACAAGCCATTTTGCTTATCCTTCAAGGATAAATTTTTAAATGGACACCTCAGTTACTATAATTACCTTTGATAGGACATTGAGACTCAGGTATGCATGTACCACTGGAGTCTCTGTAGAAGCCAGGCTTGCAGTCACATCCTTCATTGCATAGAAGGAACTCGCAATCTCCCTTAGTTTCACAGTCATTGCAAGGGATAACACAGTCAGAGTATTCCTCATTGATTGGGCAAGTATCTGAAAAAAATAGTGATTAATTAACCTAAAACAAAGCTTAACTCCTCTGGGCGCAATAGCCCATTAGTGGGCCAAAGTCTGCCATGCCCATTTCAGCTTATGTGACCTTGCGGTCTGGGGTGCTAAGCATGTGTCTCGGTAAGGTGGTCAGCCTCTCGCAGAACCCCCAGTGTTTAGTTCCCAAGCATGCTTGGTCCCCTTGGTGTTTAATTAACCAAGAAAACTAAAAAGTGAAATATGCAGCATAGAATAATTATTCACAGGGGGTCTGTGAGTAATTATTGTATGCTGCATATAGGAGTAGGCTAAGCCTAGGGAAGTACATCTGAAAGGCATCTTAGCAATTAAAAAGCAGATTTTTGCTAAACTTATGAAAGCAGATTATCGCTAAGCTTATAACATATATATAAACTTATAATTATATATAATGGCATGTTTCACGTCATGAGTGTCAACAGTTCCAGCGGTATTGTATTCAATCTTCGTCCTTCTGGTATTACATTTGTTTTGAACAATTCAATACTTTCTTACTTTACTGAAACGAATGTTTTGTCCAAATTTTTCTTCCAGTAGAACTAAGGCTTTTCTCTTTTCATGAATCACATTAATTTTTTTAATACATTAATATTTCACTTTTTTCAAATTAAATAACTATGACCTATACCCTTGATAAAATTGCAAAAAAAATTCAATTGTGCAATAATGAGCATGACTTTAGACTAATTAGTAACTTTCATAACACAAGAAGGGATCCTTAAGAGAAATACTGTACAAGATGCTGTAGTGAAGTGACTTTCATAAAAATACTTTTCATTAAATTGACTTTTATATTTGAACTGAAGTGATTTGAGGAATATATCAAAAATTTATGGCTGCCTTGGTGATAGAATCATTGAAACTTGTTCGGGAAAGAAATGGTAACATCGTTCTTGGCTAGAAAAGAAGTCTTAAATGTTTTGTTCTGTATGTTTTGTGTAGTTTTAGTAAAAATAAATGTGCCCTCCAAAAGGAAGAGAAGCTTATTCCACACAAAATACGCTGCTCAAAACAATTAGGGGAGCACTTTGCTTACTTTTGTTTACCCTTTCAGTTCCAACTTTTTATTTTTTATTATAAAAATCTAAAATTTGTTAAATAGATTCATTATGCATCCAGAATGAAATGGTAAAAATCAGGGAAAAAAAATTCTTAATTTTTTAACTAAAATTTAAGGGGGAAAATATTGGAATAATAAGTTTTGAATAAATTATAACAATAATTTTTTCAAAAATTCATTTGTAAAAAAAGGTAAAATCAATTTTTTAGCATCTAAGAATGCAAGCGTAAAAAATTTAGGGTCAATTTATATCATAAAATTTTTTGGGAGTGAATTATATTTTACAATGTTTTTCATATTTTCATTTAATTAAAACAAACATTATTTAGTTCTTCAAAAGACATGATTTTTCCATCTAACGATAAATAAGTTCGAGCTCAACTCAGTGAGAAAAAAAATCTGAAGCTGATGATACTAAATGGAATCATTAGGGGTGAAAAGGTTTAAACCATGCGTTCCCCTAATTGTTTTGAGCAGTGTAGTACAACGCTTACCGACTGGACACTGGCTGGGTTCAATGCACTTCCCCTCATCGTTCCTGATGTATCCTTCCTTACAGAAGCAGCCTTCCACACACTTGTCAATACAAAGGACTTTGAGGAATCTGTTGGAGCAGGTGACCTGACAAGCAGTGCCACATGTCTTGTATTCCTCATTCCTGCCACACTCATCTGTTATTGGAAGAGATGAAAAAGTTATAAAATATTTGTAATGTGAATTGGTAGGCCGGGATAGCCTTGTTGATAGTAGACTGACATCCGTTAGGTGGCGAGTTTAAGCCCTGCCGACAAAAGACCCCAGTGTAAAAAACACTAGTGACAAAATGCACCTACTTTTGCCTGGACACTGCGATGCAGGAATACACTTTCCACTCCCGTCTCTGTGGTAACCCTTTTTGCAGTCGCATCCCTTGTTACATACCAGGAATTGGCACTTACCCCTGATCTGACAGTCATTGCAGGGATTTACGCATGTACTGTACACTTCGTTCTTTGGACAGGTCTCTGGAAGGTTTTATACGAGGCATGAATAAATAATGAAGGAATAACGGAAGAATAATATACTATAAAAGCAAGCAAATAAAAGCAAGCATATTCCAAAAAATGAAAAAATAAGTAGGCAATATCTGATATCAATCAAGAACCAAGTTAATAACTTTATCTACAGTATCAAATGCGATGAAAGGAATTTAAAAGCTAAATTTTCTTTCATAAATAATAAATAGCTTTAAACTTGGTAATCATTTTTTTAAAACTTGGACCAATGTGTAATGAGGGAAACAACTCTACTAAACGCGGAAAGTCCTTTTTCTGTGAAGATAAGGTTCACAAATTCTTTCACTAAAAGAGTAACATTATTAGTTATTATAAGCTCTAAAAGCGTTACGTTGAAAAACACATTTAAAAGAAATATAACCCCTTTCTTCTCGGTCCTGTGGAAATAACAGGGGCGAGGTTGCTTTTTCCTAGATATTTAATTCATGTTTTTTAATTTCAAGCTAAAACAAATCAAAAATGAATAAATCTATTGTCCATACACATATTTTTATGTAATTTTCAGCGATAAAAAATGGTCTTTTACGACCGATTTCTTAAACATTATTCATTTGTTAAAGGGTTATAAGCAGACAAATCTTACCTGGTTGCTTTGTTGGTGTATCACACTGTGATGGTTTGACACATTTCCCGTCCTTTCTCTTGTAGAGTCCTTTCTTGCAGTAGCATCCAGGTCTGCACAAGGTTTTGCAGGCACGTATCTCTTTGTCTGCATAGGCCTCACACGTCTGCTTGCAGTCAGGAATGCAGTCGTAAAATTGCTCATCACGGCCACATTGAGGGGGTTTTGTTGCTGAAATAGAAAGTTAAATTGAAGGGCAAATAATAAAAGCATTTTATTTTAAAGGGAAAGGAAAGATAATTACAGAAAAAATATTGAGTGATTTACTCTGGGGATTTTATAATCAACTTTCAGATTAAAAATTATTTCAAAATACTAAAATATTTTTAAGCAAAAATTTTTTCTTTTTGTAAAAAAAGTAGTATATTGACACTTATATTTTTTTTTGTCTTTTCTTTATATTTTTTTATAAATAAAAATATATTTTAATGAATTAAAAAAAAATTATATATGAAATAGCCAAAATACCCAAATAACAGAAAATAAAACTATTTTCCACTCAAATGCACATACGCCAGTTACATCTTGGTACACTAGCCTTAGAGCTTATGTTGGTACCAGATGCTAAACTTGCATTTCAGCTATCATAAACAAAGGGAACTTTTTCAATGTTTATTTCTATTATTGAGTTAATACATAAAATGAGGACTTCAAGTCATGAATCTTGGTCAACAAGTGTCAGCCATGATGCTAGGCAGTTCGAAACTATTGTGAATGTATCAGAGACAAAACATTTACAC
This sequence comes from Oedothorax gibbosus, assembly GCA_019343175.1. Lineage (NCBI taxonomy): Eukaryota > Metazoa > Arthropoda > Arachnida > Araneae > Linyphiidae > Oedothorax > Oedothorax gibbosus. The sequence continues at coordinate 7,182,720 of CM033278.1, forward strand.
ATTAAAAACATACATAAAACCTTTCTTTTTCAAAATGACTGATTTCTTAAATAATTCCATATTGTTTAAGATAATACAATTAGTAGGTGTATAGTAACCGGATATTTGCAACATCAATGCAGTACAGTCTTAAAAAAAAGCGCAAAAAAGATAATTCCACAGTATCACTTTCATGTTACAGTATTGTTATAGTTTCAGTCTTGCAATTGTCTTAAGTCTTGTAATACAATCAGGGTTCGTACTCTATCTGTGATAGTGAAATTCAGTTGTTTTTCAGGAGTGCAGCGATGTAAATTCAGGAGGTATCTCAAAATAAATGTGAATATGTTTGTTTATTGTATTGGTCTAGTGACTTAGAACGAGAATGAAGGAAACAAGGTGTGTAAATGTTGTGGAAAATTTGAGGCTTCAGTGTAAAAGCCATGCAAACCCTCTTTTTGGGGGAAAAACCTCCTTTTTTTTGGCGATTTTTTAAATTTTTGTGACCTTTGTTCTAATTTCATGACTTGGTAGACATCCTGATAAAGTACAGGAGAAAACCAAATGAGAAAGGAGAAAACGATTCATGTTGTCAATTTTTTCAGGAGAGGCGGGAAAATATCAAGAGATGATACATAAATTTCAGGAGTTATAAGGGCCCTTAAAAAATAAAAATGAAATTCAGTAGTTTTTCAGGAATTTCAGGAGGTGTACGAACCCTGTACAATGCAGTTGACAGTTTAAAACAAACCAAAATTTAAACTAATTATTTAATAACTTTTTAGGTTACACTGCAATAACGCTCTGGTCTGCCATTTACGAGAGACTACCGATTGATTTAAAGTATATAACGTTGAAGTTCTCTCGTTTTATTCTGGTTGGGTTAAGAGTTTGAATTGCCGACAAAGAAAATGTTCTGCTTATGATTCTAATAGAGAAATTTTAATCAGTACTCAAAATGCAGGACATTTTGCATTGCATTACAAAAAACTGGACAATTTACATATTTTAGGAATCTTTTAAACATGCAGGACAAAAACCTAAAAAGTAGTCATAAACTGCGAAATGTAGTATGTCTGATCACCCTAAGTATGTGGCACTTACGTTTTGAGCAATCTTTTGGTCTCACACAAACTCCCTGGTCATTCTTCACGTATCCGTCCTGACAAAAACACCCTCTCACACACTGCCTAGTGCACACTCGGTTGGTTGTCTTGTCTAAGGTTGAGCATGTCTGTGGACAGGCAGTTCCACAGGTCTTGAATACTTCATGTTTACCACAGACATCTGTTCAGATAATTGAGATTTAGTGAAGTAATATGATGAGTACAGGGGAAAAACAACTTCATAGCTTAGGAATCTGTCTGCATTAGTATTCTTTGGCGAGTCATCGCCTAAACTGGTGTATAGAAACCGGTTACTAACTTTGTTTTTATCTTGCAGCAACCCTGATTTACGCCAAAGATCATTGGACACGAGTCACATGTTTGGTACCGCAAAAGAAGAACCTAAAGAAAAAACAGTTTCCTGTCACCAATATCCGCCAAGCACACCAGAACACGGGACGATTCCTAGGCAATGAAGTTGTTTTCCACCGGTACTCTTTATCATAAAGCAATATCCTAATAGTAGAGGACTATTGATACAATTGGGATTTTAGGACATATAGAAACAGTCTATAAACTACATGATTGGTAGAACAAATTCTAAAAATGCAATTTACTACCTATTATTATGAACCTATTATTATTATGAAAAGCATTATAGCCTTTAACAATAACTTTAGCATAGATAATTTAAAATAAACATTTCAAATAGTAAGATAAAAGTAAACATCTTGTTTTAGAAAGTTAAGTATTTGGATCGTAAAGTAACACATCCTCAATTAAAGGTAACTGGTCATTCTTGTTGCATCCTCGCCCTGTATTGGGTTGATACCTCATCTTTTACTGCGTTCCCGAATACTAGAGCAAGTGTTGCCACTAACATCAACTGCTTAAATTTCTTGTCTTACAACAATCAATTAGAAATGCCTTAACTTTTCACATTTTGCCTCACCACTTACAAACAATTCTTTTCGTGCTGTTAAGCTCGGCGCAGCCACTGTATTTCAGCTAAGGAGACTGGTGATATTGGCCTAGAGATATTCCGGTCTGTCTGTGTGAAGGGCATTATTTGGGATAAGGCACCTATGATTTTGACCACCCTCAAATCCCTGAAGTGATCCTCAACATTTCTGCCAAGAGTTCATTGCTACCTTAAGCCCTTATCAGACGGTACGAACGTCGCTTGTCGAACAACTTTTTGGGACAGCAAAAACGTCACAAGAGAACAGCTACGTCATGCGTGACATCACAAACTAAAAAGCAGTATTATCGCGGTATTGGAGGAGGCTCGGCCATGACGTCACGACTAAACTTCGTTCTGATTGGAACAGCCGTTCGAAGAGCAAAAATGAGCCGGATTTTTTCGAGTCGACTCGAAAATGCTCATCGAGCAAAAACTGCTATGCAGCACGATAAATACTACTACTATGCTCTCGTTCAGCTCTACTACTCAGGTTCCCTCGTTCGAGAGCAAGGCAATAGAGGGCAGAACTACCAAACCTAAGTGGAACCTTCTAATTTTAGAGGGCAAGCATGGGATACCAAAAGTAGCTTATCACCCCCAGAGGTACTGATTTGGTATTGCTGACTTGTAGGATATTGTGACCCCGACATAATTTAACATGCACTAGTAACCATTAGCATACATGGGGAGTTTTGGCGATGTAGAGTCATTGCTACCTCACTACCTCATCGGCCAGCAGGGTTCAAACTCCCAACCTGAGGCATGCCTGTGAAACACTCTACTAGGCTATCCCGTACATAATTTTCCACTCAGCTGTTCAGACTAATATAGAAAAAAAGGCTGATTGTTTAGTTCTCAAGCCAGCTTGGACCTAGCTTTTGACTCAGTGAAGGGCTGAAAAGCTGAGTGAATCTTGTTTGATACCTCATGGTGGTTACAAACTTGGGCTCAATAAACATTTCCCTCACCTGGTTGTTTTGTAGGAGTAGAACACTCTTCAGGTGGTACGCATTTACCATCCCTTGTTTGGTAGAGCCCTTCTCTACAGAAGCAACCACTCTTGCAGATCTGAGTGCAGTAGATTTTTGTCTTTCTGGTGAGTGCATCGCAGGTTCGGTGGCACGTTGGCATGCACTCGTAGAACTGCTTGTCTTTGTCACACTCATCGATAGGGGGGATGGTTACAACTGCCAAAGAATTTAATGGATTACATGTCAAATTAATGTAAACAAAATTTCTTACTTCAAAAGCATCACATCAGAGATTTTTTTTCTTTAAGTATATTTTGATTAGTATTTTAGAGCTTTGTTTTTTTAAATAGTATTTTTTCTCTAAACTAGGGGTAAAAGTGGCTTTACCAAAAGGGAGATTTTAATATTCACAAATAATATTATTTTATGGATTTTGAACTATTTTATTCAATAGTTAATATGAAGTCAACTAAAGGGCAGCAAGAATCTTTTACCAGCAAAGTTTAAAAAAAAGTTGTTTTCCAATAACGCTACATTGAAGTCCCAATAGCCTTCTCGGCAGTTTGCCTGAAATCTAACAAGTTCTGGGTTCGAGCCTTGGTTTTTTGAAAAATTTAATATTAAGTTTCTTATGTATTCAATTTATAACTTCACCAGTTTGCTTAAGGGGGGAATGGGAGCATAGATGAGTCTCCAAGCTGAATTCTTCTCCCTGTTTTAATCCAATGTAACAAAAATTCTGACCTAAATAACTCCAGCTGTATTGAATATTTACTGACTTATATGATAAATGTAGACTTCAACGTCCCTATAATGCCACTTTTTGAAATTGGTAATTATTTGGATTTTTAAGCCATAGCTATATTTATCATACATAAAAATATTCTATATAGCTAAAGTAATTTGTGTAAATCAATTATTTAGAATGAAGATTACCATAATAAAATATTAAAATAAACAAGTTAATTAATTATAAACTAAATAATTGCTATTTGAAATTGATGAATGAACCAAAAAGTAAATGAATGATATTTGTTATTAGTGATTGCATTATTAGTAATTAATTATTAAAATGAAAAGTTAAATTTTAAACTTATAAAGTTATTAACTGTGGAACTAATGTCTGATAAGTTAAATTAGTTGCACATTTGGTTTAGATTAAAAAGCTATTTTTCCATTTGATTAACACAGAGAGAATACTTACGTTTGGAAACCCGCCATCAGCTTCTATTCCCCCTTAACTAATGTACATTTCTATTTAATTTCATCCTTTGTTAATGCAAACAACTTATATATCCCGAAATTCTTTTGTTCCAGCTGCGAGAAGTAAAATGCTCCCCCCCCCCATTGAGATCTCTATAAGTCCATATGAAATAAATATAACTGTGTCTAATACAGCTCGCCTTCTTTAAAAACTACATGACAATATTTTAAGAGGGACTGTCAGCCCCATAGAGCTAATGCACTAGTTCTAAAATCACAACTTTTTTCAAAAGAATTGCTTTGAAAAGCTATCCCATTTTCACTATATATAGGTATGGGAATCATCATAACATCCATTTAAAACGAAATTGAAAAAAAATAACATCCGGTTATTTAATTATTAATTGATAAAGTTTTGAAATAGTGACGCCATCTGCTGTATATTTTTAGCAGTTTAAAACTTAAAAAATGTAAAATTAACCAACTAGATGACATTTTCGTTTCAAATTTGTTTCCTTTCGATGTTATGTTGATTCCCATACCTGGGGAAAAAGGGATAACATGGCAAAGCAATACATCTGCGGAAGTTGCGATTCCAAAACTAATGCATTAGCTTAATGGGACTGACAGTCCCTCTAAACTACATGTCGACTCAAACCCAGAAAACCAAAGTCCACCTACCAACTGGAGGGCATTGCTCTGGCTCCACACACCTTCCAAATTCATCTCTCACCAGGCCCCTTTTGCAGAAACAGCCCTGCTGACAGCTAAGAATACAGATAGGAGGGTTGTCCTTGTTGGCGCAAGTTAGAGGACAAGCGCTGCCACAATCGGAGTATTCCTCGCCTTCCCCATCGCAGGTTTCTTCAGGATGCATGAAGAAATAGAAACTCATCAAGAATATTTGATTTCTCTGATTTACAAAAACATTATAGTATGCTGGACTCATTGTTAGAGATTAGATATGAAGCTTCTGAGACATTAAAGTAGAAAGAACGCATATTAGATATTTAACTAAAACTTAACTTTAATAACCAAATAATTCGGATCGGAAATTTTAGGTTTAAAAGTTTTTGAAATAGGTTTAGGGTAAAAATTAGCTTTAATTGTGTTTTTGATTTATTAAGTGGTAATTGAAGGTCATGTAGTGTTTCACACCCTTAGTTTTGTTAAAAATATTTTATATTACAATAAACTATGAATTTTATAAGTACTCTGATTTTTATGAGTTCTCAATATCTTCTCTTAAGTTCCTGGATTTTCCCTAAATATACCCGTATTCATTTATACAGAAAAGAGAAACCATCTACAAAATATTTTAACATTATTAAGTTTTGTAAAAATAAAACTAAAATATTTCAAACAGCATCCAAAATTACCTGCTGGGCACTGGTGAGGTTTAACACATGCCCCTTCATCATTTCTAACGAACCCATCTTTACAGAAACAACCTTCAACACACTTATCAATGCAAGCAATTTCTACATTTCTGTTGTCACACGTCTTTGGACAGGCAGTTCCACATTCTTTGAACACTTCATTGGCACCACAGACATCTGTGTATAAAAGGAAATAGTTTTAATAATTGTCATGTTTCACAAAGTGAGTGGCAACAGTTCCAGCAGCATTGTTTTCATTCTTGGGCTTTCTAGGACTATGTCTGTTTTGAACAATACAATATTTTCTTACCTTACTAAAACAAATTTTGTGTAAAAACTTTTCTTTTAGTGGAATGAAAGCTTTTTTTCTGTTTGTGAATCACGCTAAATTGCTGTCCAACAATATCGCTTAATTTCTCTGCACATAAGACAAAATATCACATAAAAAGAAGTTTTCTAACTACATTGACGTTTTGGTAATGCTTTGCACACTTGAAATGTAATCGAATTTAAGTCGATAGTTTAATAAATAGGTGGAAAAAGAAGTGGCACGAAGTGTTCAAAGCCAAATCACACCAGGGGGGGAGGGAGATGTAGAAAAATTGTCAAAATCGTATCACAAGATTAATGGACACCCCCTTAAACTAAAATCGTTATAACAGAACCAACCACAACTGATTCTGATAGACTTTATGACTGCAGTAGGTGACCTGAACGAATGGAGCAAGAAAACTTTTGGGTCTGGAATTTGGTACAAAATACTATCCAAAGCAGAGGTGCCTCATACGGGAAAAAACCAAATCAAAGAATATGTTTTTAAATGGACCAGATCTCTTTGGGATGGAAAGCTGAAGCCAGTATACCGATTTGGAAATACAGACAAAAAAAAAAACCAAAAAAAAAAAATCAGTGTTTTGGGTAGGGGTATAACCTGTAACCATAAAAACAGATAAAAATATCCTGCTCAAAACTTATATATATTTTTAATAATTTTATATCCCTATGGTCTGTTTTCTTTCTTAATTTATCAGATGGAGCCCGAATTAGAAAAATTGCAACATAAAAAAACTTTATTTTAAAACAACATTTTTAAAAATAAGAAATTCTAGGACTGTTTACATAAATTTTTTAAAAAATTCAATAGGCCTTTAAAGACCTTTACAGTACAATAGGCCTCTAGGCGCAGTGCTAGGCTCACAGAACCTTTCTTAAAATGTCATAAGTCAAGACCTTGGAAAACAAGAAAAATTAAGGGCTTTCATTACTTTCCATGCCACACACAAACCCTGCCACTTACAGGGCTCATACTCTATCTATGATAGTGAAATTCAGGAGTTTCTAAGGAGTTTTTCAGGAGTGCAGCAATGTCGATTCAGGAGGTAACAAGGAATAAAATTGAACATGTCTAGTAACGTCACTGCACTTCAAATGATGAAAAAGAATCTTCTTTGCTTAAAGAGTTGTGCAGTGCATTCTGGGACATAGATCACAATGTCCCAACTCTGTTTTTTTACTGTGTATGCGCAGTAGAGAAAAACGACGGGGAATGGGGAGAAACGATTCATGTTGTCAATTTTTTCAGGAGAGGGGAAAAAATATCAGGAGCTGAAACACATATTTCAGGAATTATAAGGGCCCTTAGGAAAAAAAAATTACATTCAGGAGTTTTTCAGGAATTTCAGGAAGCATACGAACCCTGCCACTTATCCAATAAAAAAACTCATTTCCATTACCTGCTGGGCACTCGTAAGGTTCTACACATTTCCCTTCGCTGTTCCTCACTAGTCCTGGCTCACAAAAGCACCCAGGAACACATTGCAGGGTGCAGAAAGGGGGGTCGTCCATATTGTCGCAAGTGAGGGGACATGCTGTACCACAATCAGTGTACTCTTCTCTATCTCCACAAGTTTCTGCAAAGACATATTTCAACTCAACAACAAAACAAAAATGTAAGGACTTTTCAAGGATATAATTTAGATTTGAATATGTTCAGTGTTGAATGGTTAATCTTAAATATGAATATTAATTTTAAAAAAAACTTATTTGACGTAATTTAAATACAATTAGAATAATTGTTTTCATTAATGACTTTAAAAAATACAATGACATTTTATAGGGTTTCATAAGCAGAATTTTTTTTTCCAAAATTGCATTAAGAGCTTTTTAGGTTATCTAGAGCAATATCAAAATTTTGTATCCTTAAAAAAAATTCAATGGAGACAATATGTAAAGGCTTGTGTTACTTGCTCCTCACAGCTAAAATAGTTTTAAAAAGGCAATAATGAAACATATGACAAAAATAACAGCTTTTTTGTTATTAAAAATTAAGTAGGAGTAAAACTTTGTAAGAATTAAAAAAATATTAAGTTATGAGGTAAAGTTTATATTATTCTGATATCTTGATATTTTTAAATTTTTGGTTCATTTGAAACAAGTATTGCAAGATACTTGGTTGGTACAATACAATACTTGTTTGGTATTTGGTTTTGTACAATACAATAATTCAACTATAATAAAGAAATTCAACAAAAACAACTCAATTTCTGCATTCTTAAAAGCACTGGGAACAAGGACCAGTTCCCATATTGAAAAAGCTACACTCATTGGAGAAACTTCAATAAACAAACACCTAATTTAAAGGAAGAAATTTCATCTTACAACATATAAAATAAAGCACAGCCATTGTTAACACTTAATACCAAATATTTTGATAAATTATCCCACTTACCAGCTGGACACTGACTGGGTTTAACACAGATTCCTTCATCATTTCTAACATATCCATCTTTGCAGAAACATCCCTCCACACACTTATCAATGCAAGCAATTTTTATATTTCTGTTGGCACACGTCTTTGGACAGGCAGTGCCACAATCCTTGTACACCTCATTGATACCACAGACATCTGTAAGATAAAATTTATAATAAAATTATAATATAGTTCAACTTGGTTACACCGACATCTTGTTCATTATATTTACATTCGGTCCTTTGAATTGGAATGGACCTTAATGTTATAACATCTTGCTTATAACCATAAAATTTTAATTAACTCTGTGGTAATAACGCTAAAAATATAGGTATACATGATAACCAAAATTTCTTTTTTTAAAAAAAATGGGGGCAGCCCAAGGTAAAAAATTTGGAATTTTAACTAGAACTACATAAAACAATGCATAAAACATCCAAAAATCAAAACTACACAATCTTTTGCATATCAACATGCATTATTTTATTGGACTAAAATATATTTAAACTCAACCTTAATATAATACCTTTTCATTGGTCAGGAAATTTAATTTTATTTGGAAGTTGTATAAAAGTGCACACACCTTCAGGGCATTGATTAGGTTTAACACATATCCCTTCATCGTTCCTAACATATCCATCTTTACAAAAGCAGCCCTCAACACATTCATCAATACACCTTATCTTTATGTTTCTGTTGGCACATGTTTTAGGGCAAGCAGTGCCACAATCTTTGTACACTTCATTTGCACCACATGTATCTAAAAAGTTAAAATTCTGTATTAAAATTATGTCTGTGTAATATGTAGAATAATGTTTAAATAACCTAAAAACAATAAGTCAGAAAAATTTAAGTTATTAATTTTAATTGACACATTTTGTTTAAAGTTACAGTCATTGTGAAACAGCTTTCAAATACATGAAAATATAATAAATGTTTGTAAAGTAATCTTTGATTTGTAAAAAATAATTTAAGAATATGTAATAAGTTTGCTAGATTAGTAACAATCCAAATCAAATTCAAACTAGGAAATCATTGTCTTTTTTTCTACAGTTTATTATTATGAAAAACAGTGGCGGCTCGTGGTCAAAAATGTTGGTGCAGCCGAGGAAACGTGACACCCCACACACACAAACTTTAGTTGGCTGAGCATAAATTGAGAAGCATATAATTAAAAAAGTATATAAAATTATGGAAAATAGAAAAACTTACTTTAAAAAAACCTATAGTGTATTACTTTAAGTATATTTTATCATAGCGAGTCTCCATTTTTAAATAAAGAACAAATAAAACATTAAAACAAGAAACAAAAGCATTCCGTACACACCAAAAAATAATAATCGTTCGAACGCTGAAGCGATGACGAGTTCAAATTCTTGATTCCCCCATCATCACACATGGCCTAACACGTGTTTGGCAACCACCATTCATATCAGCGAATTCCAATTGCAGCCGAAAAGCGTAATATCGTTCTGGGCAGCAGTCCGCCCTTAATCCATTTAATTGTATGTGAATTAGGCAATGCATATTCTTCGTCGTCATGGCAACCAGGCTCGCGTCCTGCAGCCCTTCTCTCATTACTCTTCACGGGCTGCAGTCAGTAGGATTGGATTATTAGCAGGCAACTCATTTGATACAAAAATAGGCTGACCTGAATGCAATAAAATTGTACAGACGTCAGTTGGAGACCATTCAACACCTTTTTATCTCTATGTCCTTAAACATTTGTTTTTGGCCCACCCTATTGTTCATTACTGATTTTTTATACTAATTAACTTCTGTTGCCTTTGGATCATAACACTATTAAAACTCAACAAAATAATTTTACCTGAAAGCTCATGCTAAAATATAATAGCCATTTGTAGAAATCCGAAAATAATCACATATTTCTCAATGAGATTCTGCGTAAATACAAAACATCTTAAAATAATATTATATTATTTTAACATGTTGACTGCCAGTCACTTTGAGTTAGATTGACAGTTAATGCTCTCACGTGGAAGTAGATTATACCCAGATGCCAAATACTAAAAAAAAATATTAATTTCGAAACCACAATTATTTATACGTACTTTTTTATCATTACTCCTTGCCAATACCAACAGAAATACCCTGTATGCAATGCCAAATGAACTGGAGAATGAATAATCAGTGAAAGATTTTCCTGCACCAGCGCGTGATTGGCTACTGAGACATCACCCCATCACGTGCTGGTGCGTAATTGGCTCTTTGCCGACGACACCACGCCACACGCTGGCGCTTGATTGGCAGTCAACGTGGTAAGAAACTTTTATATAATAAAGTGTATTGTGTATAAAAAAAGAATGATTCAGACCAAAAATTTCCTAGTTCGAATTTGATTGGGTTGTTACTAAACTAGCAAACTTATTACAAAACATTTGCAAAAAAGTGTTTTTTTGGCCCAACCTAATGAGCAAACGTTGTGTACCTGACGGGCATTGGTAGGGTTTGACACACTTTCCTTTGTCGTTCCTGACATACCCTTCCTCACAGAAGCAACCCTTCACGCACTTGGCGATGCACTTAATCTGGTAATTTCTGTTTTTGCATGTCTTGGGACAGGCTGTTCCGCACTCATTATATACCTCGTTGGTGCCACATTGTTCTGGAAAAAGAAGAGAGATTTGAAAGGTAATGTGGAATTTAATACCTGGAAATTGTAGGAATCGTATTTATAACTAAAAATAGTTTTAACCGTCGTTTTCTGATGTCAGCATTATATAAAAAAAATTTAAATTTAGATGTTGAGCTGCATTTATTTCCATTTATGAACATCTAACTGAATTAAATACAGTTGAGCAAATCTGATGACGCATTTAAAGTCAAATACAGATTTTAAATAAAGAAGAAGAGAGATTAAAAAAAGAAGAAAAGAAAGATTACAAAGATTAAAAAAAAGCTCAAAATATTTAAATTGCAATCGAACCCACGTGTAACAATTAAACCCATGAGCTAATACTCAATTTTCATTTCTTATTCTGCAAGACCAGAACGTGCACAATGGTTTTATGCTAAGTTTATGATATCATCTAAAAACAATAGAACTTTCGAACAAAGAAACACAGAACACTACCGATTGTAAGTGGATCCATCAAAATTAAGAGACGGATTCCAAACAGAACGATCTCAGAATTGGGTTGTCACCTCCAAAGGTATTGACTTGGTATGGGAACTTTGAGGACTTTGTGGCCACCACAGACGTTAATGTGCACAAATCACCATTAAGCATACATGGTTAGTCCTTGACAATGAAGAATCTATTGCTACCTTATTCGGCTGGCACGGCTCAAACTCTCTACTTAAGGAGGGCGATACATGTAACCGCCTGAATTTTGACCATTTTTCAGAGGCTTATTTAAAAGTGAAGGATTAAATGAATATTTTGAAATTCAGTATGTTTATGTGCTATGTATTAAAATACAAGAATCAGATGTTTTTTGTATCAATTTTTAAAAATGGTTGGCATAGTAACTAATTTACTGAGACCCTCACGGCAAAAGGAATGCATCGGCAGGATTTTTAGCTTCTCCTACACTGAAAAGAAATAAAAAAATTTTGGTTTGAACCTGTTTAAAACATTTATCTTTTAGTTAAACCAATAAAAAAATAAAATAAAATAATCATAAATTGGCATGCCTCAAAATAAAAGAAGTCTGATATTTACCGTTTTTTAAATGGTTTTGGGTAAAAAATCAGTAATTTTTAAACAAGTTTTGGAATTTTTGATGTTCAACTAAAAACTAATGCTATATAGAAAACGTGTACTAAATTTCATACGAATACATTGAGAACTTTTTGAGTTATCTTGCCCGCCAATTTAACAAAATAGTTTTGAGATAAACGTGCTTAAAGTTTTGGTGGCCGAGTTGAGGTGGAGCACTCAAATGAATTTTTAATCGATAAATAATGTGAATTTCATTCAAAAAATTTACAGGTATATTTTTGAGATGTTACTTTAATTATTTATGAAAAAAAATCAATTTTTTACATATATCGCCCTCCCTCAAGGAATGCCAGTCCAACAGTCTACCAACAAACCAATCTGGCCCTAAACCCCTTCTTAACTATCCATATTCTGTTTAAAAAAACACTTACCGGTCTGATTGCCCTTATTACAATCCTCCAATCTCACACAACCCCCCTTATCATTTCTAACAAGGGGCGGCTTGCAGAAACAACCGGTTGAGCATTGTGCCCCGCAATGCTCGTTCCTCCCCTTATTGCAGCAAGTCCGTAAGCAGCCGCAAGCCTGGAATTCCTCGTCATCTCTGCAGGGGTAATACGGGATTGGACGTACAGGAGATGTCTCTTGGACATCTGGATGTACGGGCGATGTCCGTTTGGTTCTTTTCGGCAGGGACATCTCTCCATGCGAGGTTTGCAAGTGCACCATGCCATTTTCATCGGAATGACCATCGCCTAGAGAAATAAATGAGTTTCATATCGTCGGTAAAATGACGAAACCACGAATGTGCAAAAACACAAATATGCAAAGGGATGGAAAACCGGAAACAGTTAAACCGGGTTTTGGCTTTGGTTAAATGGGAAAAAATATTTCTTTAGCTGAACCGGTAAAAACTGAAGAAGCGGTTTGAATAAACATTTTAACCGACTAAACTGAAGGCTATTGTTAGTTTGCATTATCATCGCACCAGAGCCACACGAAGGCAGTTGGCGACAGGCATCGTAATTAAGAACCACAGTCAAGTAAGGAGCCGACACTCCTAAACTGAAAGAAAAATTTAATGTAGTTTGATAAATCAATGGATTATGGCATCATAATGGATTTGTACAATATAGGTTCTTTATTTATTAACACTCTCGCTGCGGATAATGCCCTAAGGCATAAAGAACTATGCTATCGGTAATGCTATTCCTATGACACATTATGCAGCAACAAAAATCTTTGGAAAGGGGCACAGGTAGTGCTATTTCTTAATTGAAAATTAGGTGTAACTTTAAATATCAATGTAATTGTTTATAAATGTAAAATGACGTCGTAAAACAAATTATTCCTTCTGATACAGCTTTTTTTATGTTTTACAGGAAGTATTCGTAAATCATAAATTCGAGATATTTTTGAAGTAGAAAAATCGGTATAGGTTCATTACATGATTAGCGTTCTAAATTACGACTTCCCTTGTCAAAGCCCTAGTGTAGTACATCGTAGTACACATTACAGTACAGTTAGTACACTTAATGCACAGTCCCACGTACGATGTCGCCATTAAAAGCTGTGTCGGGCGACACCTGCATTCAGGTGTCGACTCGTTACATGATTGTGTTTTAAATTACGACGCCCGTAGCCAATAGACCTCTTGTAGCTCTAGTGCGACGATAATTCAAACCTAACCTAAATAGACAGCGACAATCGTTGAACCAACCAAGCAACTAGAACCGGTTTTTCAAAGGACCGTTTTTTGTTATATTTTTAACTGGTCCTGGTTAAACATGGAGGGGGAAAAAAAGAACCGATTGAACCGAGAAGCAGTTTTATTTTCAAAAAACGCCAATCCCTAGAATCTGCACATTCGTGGTTTTGTTATTTGACCGACGATAGTCAAAATATACAGGTTTCCGATACATGACTGGCCATGTACTTAGGAAGCCCAGGGAGAGGCTACCAAACATCTTGCTCTCTTGGGCTCCTGATGGAAAACGAAAAAGAGGAAGACCCAGAATGACATGGCAGAGACAATTACAAAAAGACCTAAATAATTCAAGATTATCTGGTTTGGAGACCCCCCCCCCCACGCCAAAATCCGTTGAGGCTTGGAAGAGTAGGCTGTATATATGCCTTATGCACCAGTGAGGCACGAAGAGCTTAAGTCAGTATATAGTGCTCTCCATTACTTAAATTTTGAAAGAACAACTTTAAACTAAAGAAAGTTCTTAAGGGGGAATGGGCATGCTGGACCGTGGGTCTCCAAACTCAAGTGCCTCAATGTTAATCCAATGGGAAAACTAATCTCGGCTGCTAATCAAAAATGCAATTTTTAAATTATTTACTGGTTAAGTCGAAATCTTTGGGTTTTTCGGGTATTACCCATTTTCCCCTGTATTGAATCTTTTTTTTTTGTATATCACAGTTTCCCCATGGGATGGGAACGATAAAAAACCGACCTTGGTAAAGCAAGTTTAAACTTACCGAAACATGCAGACTTCTCCACACACTTCCCCTCTTCATTCCTGAGGTAACCTTCGATGCAATCACAACCGGGTCCGGTTTCTCCCGAAGCTTGGCATGCTCCTTCCCAATCCTGGCAGTCATTGCACGGATTCACATTGTCCACGTATCTCTCGTTTTCGTCACAGCTTTTACTACTACAATGAGTGGGTCTAAAACCTATAAATACAAGAGATACTAATTGTATGAAATGTGTGTATATGGGTTAGGTTGAATTATAGTCCAACTAGAGGGCTATTGGTGACATAACTATTAGAACTACAGTCAAGTGACGAGCCGACCCTTGAGTGGGCACCCAACACAACTTTTAAGGGCAATATAACATACGCAGCATCAGGACTTGAGGTTTGCAATGGTGAAATACAAATTGTAATCTCTCTGCATCCAATAGATATTTGAATATTTTGTCTAAAAAACTATTTTAATGTTATGTAAATCATTCTAGAAAGCGAAATATCTCATTATGAATAAAAAAAATAGATTGAAATTTTCAAATATCTATCCCAAAAAGAGGTTTTGTTCAATGTGATGTTTTTTCGGCAATGCGGCAGACTGCAATGGCGAAAAGCTAATTTTAATCCTTCTGCATCTAATAGATATTTGACTATTTCTTCCCAAAAAGTATTTTTCATGTAGTGCTGATCATTCTAGAAAATAAAATATCTTATTATGAAATAAAAAAGACTAATATTTGTGAATTTCTATCCTAAAATAAAAATCAGGGAACATTCTTCCATTGATGAGGCAGATTAAAAAGGCGAAATGCAAATTTCAATCCCTCTGCATCCAATAGATATTTGAATACTTACGCCCTAAAAACTATTTTTATGTTAAACCTATCAATCTAGTAACGGATATATCTTATAACAAAAAGAAAAGTGTTATTTTTGCCTCGGAAAATGGTAAAAAACCTGGTATTGTTGCGTTTAAAGCCTTGGATCCAGGATTTAGCCGGGTTAGCAAAGAAGAATTGGCATGTATGAAAAGGGAACGCCCATAAATCACGAGATGCGGTTTTAGCAATTTTTTTATGTCCGATACTTGGGTTTACCCATCACGTTCCGTATTTGAAAATAAAAAATACAGAGTAATATAGATGCAGAGTACTTTAACCCACGAGCTGCACAGACTGTTTATAGGTCAGCAGCTATTTTGACAATTCCTGGACCCAAACCTGGGACCTTTTGCATGGAAGGCAAGCACCTTACCTACTGGGTCTCCCCGTTTTGAAAACGAGCAAAATCTTGCGGTTGGATTACAGTTTTGAAATTTGGCAACTCTTTGATTGAAACAGCTATGACATACTTTTTACCATTACATTGCCAAGCAACAAAATTGCTCAAATGTGGTAAACATTTTACTTCATATCTCATACAACTCGATAATTGAAGCAACCCTACATTAAATTTTTCAGCTCGTCTTTTCTGACAACCATGTAAACTGATCCAAATTAAGGACTACGGTTGCATGAATAAACCAAACAAATTTAGAGTTAGCAATAAAATCGGAGGAAGATACAAGGATCAGATGCTTTTCGGAATATCGCCAAGTTTGAAATTAAGCTACATATGTTGACAGCAAAAATTTATCATCCTCTAGCAATCCACCACACATTTGGTAAAAGAAGCACCGTTGGATTATTATTAAAAGGGAAATAATACAACTATTTTTTTATAGGTTCAACAATAAAAAATTGACCTAAGTATTAGTGTTTTGGGTTAGTAGTTACTTTGCGTACAGTAGGCATAATCCCAGTGAATGCCTAAATAATACTACCATTCCGGTAATAACATTAAAAATAGTTAATATACTTATATTTAAAGTTAATATACTTATATTTAATAGGAATAAGAAACATAAATTACTCTTCGTTCCACGGCTTCACTCAAAAGTAAACGGCTACTTTTTAAATTGCTCTAATTATTAAACAGAATGCTTTACTGCTAGCAATAATGTGCTTTAAGCATATATATATATATATTTCATTTTGCGTTAAAAAGACGTAAAATATGTTGAAAATTAAAATTCAGTCCTGAACTAATCAAACAAATCTTTCAAAAACAACAAAAATACTTCAAACTAAATACAAATAATCCGCCTCAGCAAGATGGAAACCAAAACAATCCATTTGTTGCCATTACAGAAAACTTAAAAAATATATATTTATGACGGTACAACGAAAACTGATTGAAACCATTGATTAAAAAAAAAAGCAAAATGTGAAGATCTTTCGATTGGAATAATTTTACTGCCTTGAAAACTAAAGTAAATTATCCTTTTAATCGATTTTAAATGGTCTTTGAAAGCGCGTTCGCCCTGTTTTAAGAGGGAGGGTCAGTTCCATAGTTCTAAAGCATTAGGTTTTAAATACTAACTTCTGCGAAAGTATTTCTTTGTTATTTAAGCACTTTTTAACTTGGTAAGACAAAAGTAATAAAAATAAAATAAAACACATTTCAATTGAAATCATTTTCTGGTTATTTAATTAATATTAATTTCTACAGTTTAAAAATAGTGTCGCCATCTGCCAGTAGTGTTTGACATTTTAAAACTGCAAAAACTGATAATATTAAATAACCATATGGCTTTTTCCTTTGAAATTTGCTAAATTTTTATGTTATATGTTTTCTATCTGTGTGCAATATATATTCTTTTTTTACAAAAGTTGGGAATTAAAAACTCGTGCATTAGTATTTTAGCATTCACCACACATATGAAACAAAAAGAATTACAAAAAAAATAGTCTTAACTTACCACTCTGTAAAATTACACACGCCACAATCAAAGTAACGGACCACATCCTTAGACCAGAAGTGGTTCCGAAATGGTGCAAAGGTATCTCTAAATCCACCTTTTGAAGATTCAACTGTTTGCCAAGCTGTCCATATTGCGACTTAAGCAGCAGCAATTAGTTAATTGCGACTCTAAGTACCTACCCATGTGTTGTCCCAGGTTTTTTGTTTGCAAACTATTGCTGACAATTCCGATGAACAAGACATAGTTGAATTGCTTTGAAAAAACTGCATCTAACATGTCTCTCAAATATAAGTTTTAATTTCCCACAATAAACTTGTTTAAAGTTTAAAACTGTTTCTTTTAAGGGGACCGGGAAGGCAAAAATTTCAAAAATATCTTTTTTTTATTTTAGGGGGAAAAATAGCTTATACATTTAGCTTTCCATACATACCTTACTTTAAACAATCAGGGCAGAATTTTAATAACAGTTTCAATTTTTATAAACACGTGTCAAGCAAAATTCGTCTGTTTTTCAGTCCCAGGCCTTATCTTAAATAGCCTTTTCTCAGCATGTGTATTTTGATATTTTTTATGTTCAATTGGTCCCTTGCGATTCAAAAGTTTAAGTATTTTTTTAAAACTTGGAGTAAATATTAATTGTAAGTTTAGAAGACAATTATGTATGGATTTTAAGATCTGATAAGTATGTATTGTTTATTTGCAATTTTTGTAATTCATGTAGTTGAAAAATTCCCTTTTATTGCGGTCATAGAAAGTTTTATTTTTAAAACATTAATCAAAAAGTCAAATACAAAATCCATACACAATTCCATTAAGTTGTATTGAAACTCTTTGTATAAAAAGTATTAGCTAAATTAGATTTATATTATTTATATAATTAGAAAAATATATTTGTTGTATGTGCCAAATCCCCCCCCCCCCCCCAAATCATTTTTTATTTTTTAAAAGAAACTGTTATTAAGAATTTAGGTGGAAACTGTTATAGGTAAAGGAGTAAAAGTAATCGTCACTCTTATATTTGTATTTAGACTATTAGTAATATGCTCTTTTAACTAAACAAACATCAGGAGTTATTTGTGGAATAAAACGTGAGTTGGTTGGAAAGAAAAAATAGTTTTATATTTTTATATACATTATTCTTACTTACCAAACCAATAATTTATCTCCGCAACTCAATCTCTAAAGTCATTTAAACTTTTCTCAAACCAACAAAGTAACACATATTTGGACAGATGGATTGTGATAGTCTACGGCAATTGTTGGGATTGTTAGTTGATTGGAATGCAGTTTAAAAAGTTAATTTGTTCTAGATTTCCGCTTCTATTAACATTCAACAAGATGGATGCTGATAATTTGTAAGGAAACAAGACAAGTTAATATCTATATGTCGAGTTCGCATTTAAAAATAGATTTAGTGCAAATGTCTTAATATTCTGCTATATTTAGTTATGAGAACTTTTTCATTGCCAGCCTGTTGAACACATGGAGATAAAAACCGTGCGCTACGGGAAACGCTATTGCTACAAGAGAATTTCGGGCCCGCGCGGCAGCCCTGTTGAGGTTTGTTTGAGGATTTTTTGTTGGTTGGTACATATACATTCGGGTTTGTGTGCTTGATCATATAAATCTTCGTCAAGTTAAACAGACATAGACAGAATTTTTTACTGACACGGAAAGAGAAGGTACACCCAGGGCAAAGGCGGGTATCGAACCCGCACCCGGTACAGCTCGCAGACTGTTAGCGTAATGGGCTGCACTTGTTCGAGGAGTTTTGTAGAACAAAACAGTACTGAAATTAAACTTTCAGAAGTACACTTCAGGAGTACTATAATTACGCTTTATCAAAAGATGTTTCGGAGTGGAGTCTCTATGGCTATACTCGCCGCCAACCAAATTAGAACACGTTAGGGATGGCAGTTTTTCAGAAAAACCGGTTTTTCAAATACCGGTTCCATCCCTAAAGTGGAACAAATAAGGGTGGCCGGAACTATAGTAGCTTTTTGAAATATTGTTAGTCACTGATTATATTTTTATGACTCATGAACTGAATCATTTTTTGTGTAATTCTACTTTTCTTCAGCGAAATTTTTATTTTTTAATGTCAAACTAAATTTTTCTCACAAAGCATTTTGTAAATGACCCAAAAATTAAGTTATAGTAATTAAACTAATAAAACATAGTTAAATTAAGTAATAAGATTATACTTTTTAAAGTATTTTTCATTTGAAAAGCACAATTGAACTATATTTTAAAATTATTAATTAATCAAAATATTTATAATTGGAATTTAATTATTTAAATAACACGAAATACGATTTTCAATATACTCAATAACTTACAGCTTTTTAAAAACAAAAAAACAATGATAGACTTGAATTACGGACAATTTATATATGTGTGTATTGAGAAAAATTGAGTTTGTCATATTTTTTTTCGCTGAATAGAAATAGAACTATCCAACAAATTATCATGGTTTAGTAATCCTAAAAGTATAATGAACATCTTAAAAAAACTTTCAAAAAGCTACTAGCCATAGATTTTGATATAATAGCTTCTAAATAAGCGTGATTTTATTACTGGTTTACCGCAATTTTTTTATAGCACTGTTTTATTTTACACAACTTCCCGAGCGGACCTCAACATGGCGGCCTCAACTTTTTACCCCCAGTATTTTCTCCTCTAGGAAGTGAGCGAGAGCGCACGAATTTACTATCATTCTGGTTGTTCCTGGTTCTGATGGGGACTAGGGAGCCCAGTCGGTTAGGCGTTCGCCTTGCATGTGGAAGGTCCCAGGTTCGGTTCCGTGCATCTTCAAAATAACTGCCGACCTATAAACGGCCCATGCAGCCAAAAATGTCCGACGAATACTACTCCGTGTAGAGGCAGTGCGCGTTAAATATATATGCTCCAAAGTCCCAACGCTGCTTATACGATGTCGCACTTAACGGTTACGTTGGTAGCCTATTCAGATGTCGGCTCGTCACCTGACTGTGGTTCTTAATTATGACGCCTGTCGCCAATAGTCCTCGTGCAGCTCTCTTCCGCCATGTTGAGGTCTGCTCGGAGAGTTGTGCAGAAGAAAACTGTACTAAAATTGCTCCTTTTTTTAAAAAAACTTTTATATCTGAGTATATGGCTAGTAGCTTTCTGAAATTGTTTGGTAGACATTGATAGTATTTTTGTGATTCCTAAACCAGGATTTTTTTTGGATAATTGTATTTATATTTTGCAAAACTTTTTTTTAATGTCCAACTAATTTTTTTTAATAAACGTTTAAATGGCCCGTAATTCAACTATCATTGTTTTTAATATATTTTTAAAATGATAAATTATTGAGTAGATTAATATTCGTATTTCGTCTTCATACTCGGTTATTATATTTAAATATCAATTATAAATGTTTTTATTAATTAATAATTAAAAATACAGTATATTTGAGATTTTTCAATTAAAATATACTTATTAAAAATTTAATAGAAATTTGTTTTATTTGTTTCATTATTTTAAACTACTAATACTTAATTGCGGACCATTTATTAGTGTTTATTGCGAAATATTGAGTTTGACACACAAATTATTTCGCTGAAGAGAAATGGAACTAACCAAAAAAGGATCCAGATTCATGAATTGAAAAAGTACAATCAACGACCAAAAATTTTTTTCTAAGAGCTACTAACCATCGACTCAGATATAAATAAAAGAAAAGGGGAAAGTGTGCGATAGAACACGGTTTTACTATCTCTATGGGGTTGAACAAGACCCCAGCGTCACTTGACTGTGGTTTAAAATATGACGCCCGTCGCCAATAGCCCTCGTGTAGCTCTAGTGCGACGATAATTCAAACTGAGCTAAACTAAACAAGACCTCAGCTTGTTCAGATTTTTTTGTTGAACTTTTAATTAAGGTTATCGTATTCGACAATTTCCTGACTTATAACATTGAGTCATGAATTGTACTAATGGGTGAACAAAGAGACATAGTAAGTCTTAGTTTGGGTGAGTTATGCTTCTTTTCACCACCTAGCCAATACTTCATACTCTCTCTCTGTGGAGGTAATTATGAGCTATAAACATTTTTATCCAAGTAATAACAGAAAATCATGCATAGTGAATTTTAATATTAATTTAAAAATGTAAGCATATACAACTAAATAAAAACTGAATATTTTTTTTATTACAACGTTTCTTTTTTGCCTTTTATTCACACACATTGATAAAAAGACTACCTATAAATGCACGTAAAATACTTTAGTTACGTTTTGAAGGTTTAAAGTTAGAAAAAGTCTCATTTTACGTTCTTTTAAATCCCCTTCGGCTGTCACCGAATTTCCTTCCCCGTGCAAGCTCGACATTCTACAACCCTCATGGATGCAAAAACGACTTTAAAATACATTCTATTTCTTTCTCTATAAAACCCCTTTTCTCTTTCTACAACTTGCCATTCCACCTCCCTGGGCGAAATCCGAACGAAATGAACAACGACTTTGCATTTTCGAACATGAAATATTTCCAACCTGCCCCCGTGCTTTTCTATAGAAATTTTCTTTCTGATTTGTTTGGCGTGTTTTGGAAAAACTGTAACTGCATTTTAGCTTCCACAACTACGTTTATAACGTAAAAAGGGGAAGGTATTATAATCGTTCAGTACGTCTGACTGTCCGTCTTTCCGTCACCCGCACAAGCACACAAACCTGAATATATATGTCTACCAACCAACCAACCAACCAACCAACCAACCGTCACCCACTTTCATAGCCCAAACTACAAATGCTACGGACAAGTGCGATACGTCTAAAAATTCAGCGCATCGAAATTAGATACATTGAACATTTCAGAGAAGAATTCGAAGTACTTCAATTATTTAAAAAAACTGCAAAATTTAATGCTCATTTAAAAAACATAAGCAGCCATTTTTATTAGAATTAAATCACCATTGCCATTCACAACAATCGCTCTAGAAACTTTAATTATTTTAGACAATAAATTAAAATAAATGTATTTTTGCGGCATCGATCAGTTTGAAATGACGTCAAATATATTTCACTACGAGATTCTTTGTATGTTGATATGAAATATTTTCATTCTATTTAAAAGCGAGGAATATTACATATTTATTCTTTGAAATATAAATTAATTTTTGCAAACGATAAGTAATAATTATTGAATTTTCGAAATAAAATAAAAGTAACTGGCCAAATTTAGCATGCAAATGTTAATGTGTGGAAGCGGGTTAAGTGACAGATTCTGTTACAAACCTACTTGTTTTCAATCAGTTTTGATAAATGAACTAGAGCTACACAAGGGTTATTAGCGACAGACTTCAAAATTTTGAAGTGACGAGACCAACAACTGATCATGGATTCGATTTTACTACTATGCTATATATGTTTGGGGTTTAAGGGGAGTCGGATGGTTCTATCTCGCCCATGTTAATTTTACTTACTTTAGGAACATTTTTCTCAGGAACTACATACACTCTTAAAACAAAAGAGTGAAATTCACTCCTATAGGAGAAGTGCATTTTCGGCACCGGAAAGGAGTGAAAATTAACTCAGACTGAGTTAAAACCGCTCGTTTTAAGACTGTAGGACGCAGATTGTTTTCTTTTACCCTCTCCGAAAAAGAGTGAAATTCACTCCTATAGGAGAAGTGCATTTTCGGCACCGGAAAGGAGTGAAAATTAACTCAGACTGAGTTAAAACCGCTCGTTTTAAGACTGTAGGACGCAGATTGTTTTCTTTTACCCACTCCGAAAAAGAGTGAAATTCACTCCTATAGGAGAAGTGCATTTTCGGCACCGGAAAGGAGTGAAAATTAACTCAGACTGAGTTAAAACCGCTCGTTTTAAGACTGTAGGACGCAGATTGTTTTCTTTTACCCACTCCGAAAAAGAGTGAAATTCACTCCTATAGGAGAAGTGCATTTTCGGCACCGGAAAGGAGTGAAAATTAACTCAGACTGAGTTAAAACCGCTCGTTTTACAACTGTAGGACGCAGATTGTTTTCTTTTACCCACTCCGAAAAAGAGTGAAATTCACTCCTATAGGAGAAGTGCATTTTCGGCACGAAAAGGAGTGGAAATTAACTCAGACTGAGTTAAAACCGCTCGTTTTAAGACTGTAGGACGCAGATTGTTTTCTTTTACCCACTCCGAAAAGAGTGAAATTCACTCCTATAGGAGAAGTGCATTTTCGGCACGAAAAGGAGTGGAAATTAACTCAGACTGAGTTAAAACCGCTCGTTTTAAGACTGTAGGACGCAGATTGTTTTCTTTTACCCACTCCGAAAAAGAGTGAAATTCACTCCTATAGGAGAAGTGCATTTTCGGCACCGGAAAGGAGTGAAAATTAACTCAGACTGAGTTAAAACCGCTCGTTTTAAGACTGTAGGACGCAGATTGTTTTCTTTTACCCACTCCGAAAAAGAGTGAAATTCACTCCTATAGGAGAAGTGCATTTTCGGCACCGGAAAGGAGTGAAAATTAACTCAGACTGAGTTAAAACCGCTCGTTGTGTATATGAGATATCATTATGAATTTTTTTTATAGTTTGTTCTTTACATATACCTCTTTGATTTAAACTGAGGATATTTCACAGTATAAAAAATACTTTTGCAGTAATTTTCTAAAAATATCT
This sequence comes from Oedothorax gibbosus, assembly GCA_019343175.1. Lineage (NCBI taxonomy): Eukaryota > Metazoa > Arthropoda > Arachnida > Araneae > Linyphiidae > Oedothorax > Oedothorax gibbosus. The sequence continues at coordinate 7,206,670 of CM033278.1, forward strand.
ATTAAAAAACGCAAAAAATCTGATTTAAAGTTATATAATTTGTTATCGATTAGATATTCCTCAATTTAAATCAAAGAACTATTAATAGGGAAGAAATAAGAAAACAAAAAATGTTGATATATTTTATAGTTCCTAAGATAAACGTTCTTAACTATTGGAAAACCTTATATTTCAGGAAACGCTAAAGAAAAGTAAGGTATAGGTAAAAACTGATATACAGAGCTTCAGAAAAATGATTATAAAACGAAAACATCTAAACAGAAATCGGTAATCTTGATCTTAAATTATAGCTATAGATATGCAGATTAAAAATAAAAGAAAAACAGAAAATCGACATTTTTGACCCAAAATCCCATCCGACTTCCCTTAAAGAGCTTACAAAATTTAACTGCCCAGAACCAAAATCTCTGCAATCTTGTTGTAAAGTGTTAACACTTTCGCTACGCAGGATTTTTGTTTCCGCGTAATATGTGGTAGGAAATATCATTATCGAATCCTTAGTTATACGGCCGCCTGGGCCGTTTTAGGAGTGAAAGGGTTAAACTATAAAACTATATACTTTGTGTCTTATCGTATTTAGGGATTTAAGTTTCTCTATTGAGAGAGAGAGAGAGAATGCAGTAGAAATCTTATTATACGAAGCGATTGGGACCCAACCACATTCAGATAATCGGAATGTGGTTAGGTTCGGATAATTCGGATAATTGGAGTGTAACGGAATAAAGGGTATATTCAAGCAATTATTCAATATATTATTGGGCTGTGAGATCATATAGTTCGTTTCGGTGGTCATCAACCCAACCAAATCCAAAAGTATAAGACTGTGTTTGGCAGGTTGAGTTATATCTTTTTGAAATAGTTGGTTTTATTCAATTTATGTTAGAATCTTGGTTTCACAAAAGTTGGTTGGTAGACATATATTTTCAGGCTTGTGTGCTTGGTCAGAAAGACCCGCTTATAAACATTCGTCAAGAAAGACGGACACGACATACACACACAAGACAGATGCTGCCATCTATCGCCACCTCCACAATTTAGACATGTCCCTGAAGGGGAGGGAAATAGTCTCTAGGGACCTGTACCCGTGGTAAACTGACCGTGGCAATGACCGACCACAGGACTTTCGGACCCAACAGATTTAACGAGCACGTACTCCGCATATACTCGGTGGGTCTTCAGTGGTACCGGGACTAGATCGCGGGACCTTCCTATCTCGAGACCGAGACGCTGACCACTAGGCTCCCCACAGCCCACAAAAGTTTATATGCTACACATAAACTTTTATACCCAGCCTATTTGCTACTGTTTGTCCCTGTTGGATGTCCCTTCTACTAATTACTTTTGGTCGGTCCAAAAAAATTACGAGGCATGACATCCAACAAACACAAACAGTAATAGATTGACGAGTGGAATTTTTTTTTGATATTCGGATTATCAGCAACGCTTCGGATAAATCGAGTTATACTGTAATATGTTTTTAAACTCAAAAAGAAGGTAGTTTTTTTTAAATAGAAAATGCTGATCTTGCTTTAGTCTACTAAATCCAGTAACACCGGTTATTTATTAAAAAAAAAAACAGTTTTAAATTTTTTGGAATATGTGGGGCAGCTACGTTGCATGTTATTTTGACAAGCGTTTTTGAGTACGTTGAAAACCTCTTTCTGGTTGGTTGGTTGGTTGACATATATATTCAGGTTTGTGTGCTTGGTCAGCGACCCGCTTATAAACCTTCGTCAAGTAAGACAGTCACAACAGACAACACACACACATAAGTGGATCCATCTAATTTTTTGAGTCAGAGGCCAACTAGAGGATCCCCAGAATTGGCTTGTCACCCCCAGAGGTATTGATTTGGTATGGGAACTTAGAGGACTTTCGGACCCAACAGATTTAACGAGCACGTACTCCGCATATACTCGGTAGGTCTTCAGTGGTACCGGGACTCGATCGCAGGACCTTCCGATCCCGAGACCGAGACGCTGACCACTAGGCTTACTACGGCCCCCCTCTTTCTGTAATATTTAGAAACATTTTTTTACATTTCTAAAATTCTCTTCAATTTTCTCCAGGTTACGTTAGGTTAGGTTGAATTATCGTCGCACTAGAGCTACACAAAAGGCTATTGGTGACGGGCGTCGTAATTTAGAACCACAGTGAAGTGGCGAGCCGACACCTGAGTTAGGCTCATAACGCATATTTTAAGGGCGACATCGTACGTTTCGTCAGGTGTTTGGAGAAAATTTAACTTGTACTCCCTCTACACGGGGTATTATTGGTTTGACTTTTGCTGCACAGAGCGATTATATTAGTTATTTTGGAAAGCCCGGACCCGAACCTGGGACCTTTCGCATGCAAGGCAATCGCCTTACCGACCGGGCTCCTCCGCCCCAAATTAAGCATAGACTGAACAACAAACACAGGCCATTCATAGGTTGGTAGTTATTTAGGCGATGCCCGGACCCGAACCTGAAACATTTCGAATGCAAGGCGAGCACCTTAACGGACTGCTCCCCACCCCCTTGATTTTTTACAGAAAAATTATCAAGATTGACCTCTAACCCACACAAAATACCCAGTGTTCGCCGATCCGGCGGCGCAACGGTTAGGGAGCTAGCCTTTGGAGCCTCTGGGTTCGGGTTCGAATCCCGGTAAGGCATGGATGTTTGTGTGTTGTCGAGTATATGCGGAGTACGTGCTCGTTAAATCTGTTGGGTCCGAAAGTCCTCCAAGTTCCCATACCAAATCAATACCTCTGGGGGTGACAAGCCAATTCTGGGGATCCTCTAGTTGGCCTCTGTCTCTAAAAATTAGATGGATCCACTTATGTGTGTTGTCTGTTGTGTCTGTCTTACTTGACGAAGGTTTATAAGCGGGTCTCTGACCAAGCACACAAACCTGAATATATATGTCTACCAACCCACCCAACCCAGTGTTCAGCTATAGGGCAAAATCAAAACATCCGATTGTAGTACAGAAAATCGATGACCGAGTCGTACCCAAGTCTGTAGGTCCAAATCCCTCAATTCTGATGGACGATCGTAAATCGTCTTCAAGAAGCAGTACCTAAGCTAATTGTTCTTTGTATACAAAATATAAATATTAGTTAGGGGGCCCGGGTGGCCTAGTGGTTAAGATAGCTGCCTACGGTAACAGTGTGCATGCGCAGTGTACCGGGTGCGGGTTCGATTCCCGCCTTCGACCTGGGTGTAATATCTCTGTGTCAGTAAAAAGTCTGTTTGTCTTACTTGACAAAGGTTTATAAGCGGGTCTCTGATCAAGCACAGAAGCTGGAAAATACGTACATGTATACCAACCAACCAAACTAAATATTAGTTAAAAATATCCGTTGCAATTTTGTCATAGAAAACAAGTAGGTTTGTAACAGAATCTGTCACTTAACTCGCTTCCACATATTTGTGTTTAACAGGAAAAAACGCGCCAAACACAACATTAATTCTATATTTAACATTTACAAGCTAAATTTGGCTAGTTTCATTTATTTTATTTCGAAAATTCAATAATTATTACTTATCGTTTGCAAAAATTAATTTATATTTTAAAGAATAAATATGTCATATTCCTAGCTTTTAAATAGAATGAAAACATTTCATATCAACATACAAGGATTCCGTAGTGAAATATATTTGACGTCATTTCAAACTGATCGATGTCGCAAAAATAAATTTATTTTAATTTATTGTCTAAATAAATTTATTTTAATTTATTGTCTAAAAGAATTAAAGTTTCTCGAGCGATTGTTGCGAATGGCACATGTGATTTAATTCTAATAAAAACAGGGCCTTTAGCTATTTGTAATTCAAAGTTTTAAACGCCAAAATTAACTATTTTCATTAATCTTCTTTCTCAGATTTAATAATTAGACTTGATCGTTTGCTAAATTTGTTTGAAGTTCAAAGAATAATGATGTAATCTTTTTTAATAAATTCCCATTTACATTTCTTTCGAAAATTCACTTACTTATAGTTTGTTAAATTAATTTACAGTTAAAAAAATTTATAATTTGTACAATTGATGCTTTAAAAATAAAAGCGAAACTTAGCATATTTTTTTTATGCCAAGTTAGAATTCTCTATGCATATTTCTACATACATATATATAGAACCATTAAAAGAACTCTATTGTGATAATACAACAATCCAAACCGAATTATATCACATAAATAAATATTTTTTCAAAAGTGTATTTTTATTTTAACAAAAGTTTCTCGTACGTTTAACGAAATGGCAACAGTGAAAATATTGAATAAAAATGGAATTTGCATGTTATTTCAATGTAGATTAAATTTTTAGTTATTTAAATTTTAAATAAGCTTCTAGTTTAAATTTTTTAATGAAATTTGGCATGTAGCCTAATCTGATTTTTTGCTTCAAAATGACGTATCCCACTTGTCTGTGGGACTTGTGGATGACAACAGTGAAAATATGAATAAAAATAGAATTTGCATGTTATTTCAATGTAGATAAAAAAAATTTAGTTATTTAAATTTTAAATAAACTTCTAATTTAAATTTTTTAATGAAATTTGGAATGTAGCCTAATCTGATTTTTTGCTTTAAAATGACGTATCCCACTTGTCTGTGGGACTTGTGGTTCTTTCTGTGAAAGTGGGTGACAGACGGACGGACAGACAGACAGACAGACGGACTGAACGATTATAAAACCTTCCACTTTTTACGTTATAAACGTAGTGTGGAAGCTAAAACGAGGGATAAATCTCGCTGCTTCTAATAGGCTGTCTCGAATCCTTAGTTCTTTGCTTTTCTATGCTAAGTTCGTTGGCTGCAGCATTTATTTGTTTTTGCAGCAGTGTTATAAAAGAGTTATAAAAATAAAATACTTTTTGCTCTTGCATATACTTTTTACAAGTCGTCCGTGTTACAAGTGACTACAAAACGAAACAATGATTCTTCACTTAGTTTTCCACTTGGCGAACCATAATAATGTGTCTAAAATAGGATCTTTGTCAAATGATGCAGATAAAAGCCGAATTAGAATTTTTCTGTTGGTTGTGTCTTTTTGAAAAAATTGTACAGCTCTTGAATGCACTGTTTGGCGATGCCAGAAGTTGAGATTTATTGCCAAATCGGGAACACATTCGATAATAAAAAAAAAACTTTCTTTCAGATCTTGGTTTAACACGTTGACTGTCACGATACCAATAGAACATTGTCAGCGATAGAAGCTGATGTGAAGTAGAGGAACGGTCTTTTTTTTAAACCAAATCGTTACACGATTACAATGAAAGAGAGCTAACATTTTTCGTAACGTAGAAAAGATTAGTTCGGGGTCGTAAAAATACGAGGAATTGTACCTGGCTTTTTCTAACCGGATAAGGCCAGGAAAAATCATAGGACTCTCAAGATGTAAGATCACGGTACTCTGATGAATACTGCATTTAAATCCATTAATATTAAATATTTGTTTAAATATCTGTATCAAAATATCACCAAACGACTTTTGCAATTAGCGACTAGTTCCATTGTTCACGTTGATAATCAGAAGCAATGGTTTCGCTAGCGTTTTGTTAAAATCATTTCAATAGTCATTATCTAATTTTATATAGTTATGGGTTACCTTCGTGTGCGCTGAAACACCTCTCGTAGGGTAGGGTAGGACAATATATTTCCGGCTTGTTGTTGCTTGAGATCGAGACCCCGACTTATAAGCCTTCGTCAGTAGACAGAACACAAAAGATTTTTACGTCACAGAGAAAGGAGTACACCCAGGGGAAGGCGTGAATCGAACCCGCACCCGTTACAGCAGCGCACTGCTATCGTAATGGTCTTCGATGCAAACCATTAGGCCATCCGGTCACCACACCTCTCGTGAAACTTTGTAAAGCACTTGAGTAGCCTGATCAGATTTGCTTCAGTTCTTAACTTTTCGACTATGAAATCCTCATTAGATTTTCATAATTCATATTTTATTTGCCTTGTTTTTGTTTTAAAAACTTTAAAAAAATAAAACGGAGACTAATTGCAAATTTTTTTATAGCTCGATAGTTGAATAACAAACTTGGTTGTACTGCGAAATGCAGTATGTTTGGTCACCCAATACTTGAGACGAAAGATTTACCTCGTAATTTGAAATAGAATGTAGTCTTTCAAATCATGCTAAGTATTATTCCAAGCACAGTAGGATCGGTTTATTCAAATCTGTTAAATCTAATTTTTTTACGTTCTAATTCTAAATTATTTGAAACGATGGATAGAATATTTTGTAACAGCCTTGATCACCTAAAAAATGTTAATTTGTATGCAGTGTTAACATCTCTACATAATTATGGCTGCATTATATTTGTCGTCAATAAGCGAAAGATACACTTTACAATAACACAATAATCACATAAGCTTTATAATATATGCATTTAAGTTCCTCAGCCATATCTGCGATTACTAGTTTTTAATTAAATATCATACAAATGGGTGGATGAAATAGCTAGATCGTTTAGTTTGTCTACTACCACTAACACGGTTGGCGAAATTATATTACGAATTTTATCATAATGTGTCCGTCAGTGAATCGTAATTAATATCAGACATCTTGTAGAGCGGCAGTCAACTTGTTAATTTATTTTCATATATTTTTTAGCCAGTCTAAAGGTAAAAGTATAGCTAAGGGAATATCCAGAATTGAGCCAATGCGTCAAACAGTGTATACAAGAGCTGTTTTGAAAAAATTCAAAACTTTTTTTAGCATTTGCTTGCTTTAGAATACACGTTTGTTCAAGAAATACGTTTTAATGGTTTAATACAGTCATGCACAGAAAGTTACACAGGGAAAAGATAAAAGAAATGATTTGAATATTTTTTTTCAAATTTCAGCAATTTCCGAAAAGTTACTAGTTTTCTAAAGTTACTCACCAATATTTTCTACCTTTATCATAATTAAAAATATTTTTATTTTCTTGTATTAGAAAGAATTAAATGAAACTGCCTAAACCCTTTAAAACTAAACTTTAAATTTCTATAATCTTATTGTACAAAAGTAAAGGCAAAAACGATAAGTTTATCAAAATTTCCGAAAGGAAACATTCCAGAAAGATTTTTTACAACTTCTAAATACAGTTTAGAGAAATTTTAAATGCTTAAAATAATAAAGATTATTTTCAAGAGTAAAAAAACACTTCATGCTTTTAAAATACATTTTTTATTAAAAATGTGAAATTAAAACTCTTAGATTTCAAAATTTTCTCCACCGTTACAATGGATCGATCCCGACTTTAAGTTGTAAACATTTGTGTATAAATTAAACTACAAATTGGTAACCTAGAGCTCTCATATGCTTCCATATACATCAATTCATATATATTAGTTCAGATAATTGTTATTTTTATATGGCTTCATTTCATGGCTTTCATTAAATACAACTCACGCGTGACTTTAGCGGCTATTCGAAGATTGGTTTCCTCCATTTCGTCCCACATCTTCGAAGCAATCAATTCAGGGCGTTTCCCAATGAAATCCATGGTTCTCGTCATCAAATCGTCTGAGTGTCTGTCTGCCAAGACAAGAGCTTCACAGGCATTGTCGATGGTCAGACCAGCTATCAGGATGTCGCAGCACCCGAGCTTCAAAGATTGGACGTCGTACTTGTCTGCCGCGTAGAGAAGCTTTGCGGCCTCTGCAAACTGTATACCCTCGAGGCTGTCACTGTACATGTAGCCCAGCAACTTGCTCATGGTTGCGGCGTCGACGTCGTTGACGTCCACGACCCCTGATCGACCCTCGGTCATTTCTTTCTCGAACATGGCCCTGAAGACAGTCGATCTTGCGGCCAGGATGCTTCTGTGGGCGGGGAAGGATTTCCCCTCGGCGTTGATGATCGCGTCGCTGAGGGTGTTATTTTCGTGCAAGTGGAGGAGATCTTCAACCAGTGAACTTGACACTGATGATCCAGAGTCCGTATGAACCTCAACAATGGCTTCAAATTCCATCTGAAGATTTTCGTTCTCGTTAAGTGCGGAAAGGCTTGTGTTCCACACCCATTTGGGAACGAGGTGGGCCAGAATTTTGTCGGCAAGAACAATTCCTTTGTTATCTTTTAAAGACAGTTTCCAGATGAAGAAATTCCACCCGTCACTGCTTGGCATTCCCGTTACCTGAAGGGTATAAGTTCTTTCTTCGCTTATTTTTTCTATAGTCATGAAAAATAACAGATTACCGGTTTCTTTTATCGTTGCATACTTCGAGACGGAATCGAACTTTTCGATGATCCATTGAATTTTCTTTTTGTGTATAACTGAGTACATGCGGTACTCTCTGGTCTCTATTGTTTCTCCCCTCATTCTACAGCCAACAGTTAGAGTGTCTTTCGGATTAAGAATTGAATTTTTGTCGCTGTTAACAATCAAACTTTTTTCAATGGAGAAAATGTGATTGGGTTCGCTTTTCATAGGAATTTCACAAGAAGAAGTGATGATGAACATTTCGTAAAGGTCATAATGAATCACAAGAAGAATAATGTCAACTGAAACTTAAAGTCTAAACCTAAATTATACGCTTTCAGGCACCAGAACACTTCGTCACTAGTCTTAAACACAGGAGATCTCAAAGAGTTTTCTTCAGAATAGGAGCCCATAATAATAGCGAAGTTTTTGACCTCCCAAATTAAGGTGCCACAGCCTATCATATTCTTAGACGACATTATTAAATAAAACAACCTTACCAGTGACGCATACGTTTAGGATCTATAAAAAGAACATATAAGTACACGTTACTTAGAAGATAAATGGCGCATTCCAACATTCGGCATGAGCATTTATTAGATCCACACAAGGTTACGGTTACAAGCCAGACATATCGGTAACAGTTTCATAGATTAAGGTACTTTTAGACAATTACAATGAAAAGGGTTGTTTACTTTGGGCAATTTACTTGAGCTACTTATAACTTTACAGTAAGAAACTGCTTCAACATGATCCGACAACTAAGAAGGCATCACTTTATATCTCTCGATGTTTTTAAATGATAAAGGTTATCAATAAAAGTCGCATTTGACTCAAAGCGTTATAATGAGCTTTACTTTAGATTGAGTGATATGAAATGATACTAATTATAAGAACTATTTATACAGGGAGGATCAAAAGTAGGCTTACAGTTAGTTAGGTATACAGTTATTTATACAGAAACAGTTATTTATACTTTTAATACAGGTTTAGTTTAGTTTGGTTGAATTATCGTCGCACTAGAGCTACAGGAGAGTTATTGTCGACAGGCATCGTAAGTGAGAACCATAGTCAAAAGTGACAGCTTTTACATACATATATTTACATACTTAATCTCGAAGGTGCTCAAATAGGGTACTTGACTAAATTTTTTTTATTTGCTTAAAATATTCTTATGCCAAAAATATTAGACCCGTATTTTTTTCTTTTTTTCAAATACCCCATAAAAAGGCAGAAAAATAAATTTTAAAATTAGGACGAAAAATCACTCCCGAAAACGCTTCCTGGCTGTCACGTGGTATCTGTGATGTCACTAGTGACTATAAACAAACTTTGAAACACCACATTGGAATCGATTTTAGGCAAATTTGAAATATCCGCTTCTGTAAAAAGCCTTACATTATCTCAATATTTATTATTTCAAGAGTAAATTAGATTAAATCAAGTTTAATCAGAAAACAAAAAACATCACGCCGGTTTGTTTATAGTTACAAGTGACGTCAGCCAAACCGTTGTGTTTGTGAACACGTGATGATCACGTGAAAAAAATGCCTTTTTAAAATGATTTTTTTAATAATTTAAAGATTTATTTCGCAAAAAAATTATATGCATTTGTTATTTTTGACTTTCAACTATAATTTAAATAATATTGGAAGGTATTTTGGCGATGCAGTCAAGTACCCTATTGTCTACCTTCGATATTGATGCATTCCTGCAACCTATCCTCGTCACCCTCGACACTCTCACACACAGTACGACACAAATTCAAGTTGTCACGAATGTCCTTAAAAGCATCATCGATGAATTTCTTCAACTGGCGTACTGTGGCGGGTTTCTGGAATAAACATTATCCTTTACTACTCCCCAGAAAAAGAAATCCATGGGAGTTAAGTCCGGGGACCGTGGTGGAAACTCAATGCTCCCCCGACTCCCTATCCAATGATTTGGGAAGGTCAGATCCAGGTATCGTCGGACCACCAAAGAATAATGCGGTGGGGCACCGTCCTGTTGAAAAAACAACCCCGCAAAGTCGGCCCGTGTTTACAGTTGTGGGACTACAACTTGTATCGACATATCCAGATACCTGGGGACATCAACGGTTCCATCGAAAAAGACAGGACCCACGGAACCATCGCAGAAAATGCCACCCCACACTGTGATGTGGGTTGGTTGGTTGGTTGGTAGACATACATATTCAGGTTTGTGTGCTTGGTCAGAGACCCGCTTATAAACCTTCGTCAAGTAAGACAGACACAACACACACACATAAGTGGATCCATCTAATTTTTAGAGACAGAGGCCAACTAGAGGATCCCCAGAATTGACTTGTCACCCCAGAGGTATTGATTTGGTATGGGAACTTGGAGGACTTTGTGACCACGACGGATTTAACGTGCACCAGTCACCATTAGCGTACACGGGGTCTTCGGAAGGCAGCGGTGATGTGGGTTTTCGTCGACCCAGTACACCGAGTTATGTCTGTTGACGTGGCCAGACAATTTAAAACAATTTAAAACAGGTTTTTCTGTCCACGTTATTTTCGAAAGCGTGTCTGGTTGTTCAGTCAGTTGATCGCGCATTATCTCGCAGAACTGTAATCTGCGGTCAGGATCGTCCTCAAGTGGTTCCGATTCACCGATAACAGAACATTCTGATGAAATTCATAGTACCATTTCGCCAACCGTTCTTATGAGTTCAAGTTCGTTTGAAAACTTGATAAACATAATGGTCTAGTGGTTACACAAAGTACAAGATCTAGCTCTTTCATCTACCCTTTTGTATGATATTTAATTGACACTTAGTAATCCCAGATGTGACTGATAAATTTCCATACATAGATTTTAAAACTTATGCAGTTTTTTTGTTATTGCGAAGTGTATATTTCGCCTATTGAAGACAAATATAATACAGCCATAATTATGGAGGGATGTTAACACCTATATTTGAATTATGTTAACACCTATATTTGAATTATGTTAACACCTATATTTGAATTATGTTAACACCTATATTTGAATTATGTTAACACCTATATTTGAATTATGTTAACACCGCAAGCAAATTTAAGGTTATTTGGTGATCAATTTGAGGATATAGAACGTAGAATATTAGATTTCACATTTTTGCAAACGATCCCACTGTGATTGAAATAATACTTGATGATTTGAAAGAGTATATTCTACACTGCTCAAAACAATTAAAGGATATTGTACACGAAATACATTTTTTCAATTTTGAAATTCCAATAGAAGACAAATAGAAGTATTCGACGGTATGGGAGAGGAGGCACGTATTCAATTCCGTATGGATGGCCAAGGATAAAAACAAATGTTCGACTCTCTTGTGGTTCCCTCTGGATCTACGATAGCCTTCGTGTAGCTCTAGTACGAGTTCAAACTTGCCACCTCTCACAAATCCCTTTCTCTAGCAGCGTCCTCTGGAGCATCGATAGATTTTATGTTACTCTAGTACGAGTTCAATCCTGCCACCTCTCAGAAATCCCTAACTCTAGTAGCTCCCTCTGGAGCATCGATAGCCTTTATGTAGCTCTAGTATGAATTCAATCCAACCCCCTCTCACAAATACCTCCCTCTAGTAGCCCCCTCTGGAGCATCGGTAGCCTTTATGTAGCTCTAGTGTGAGTTCAATCCTGCCACCTCTCACAAATCCCTCCCTCTAGTAGCCCCCTCTGGAGCATCGGTAGCCTTTATGTAGCTCTAGTGTGAGTTCAATCCTGCCACCTCTCACAAATCCCTCCCTCTAGTAGCCCCCTCTGGAGCATCGGTAGCCTTTATGTAGCTCTAGTATGAGTTCAATCCAACCCCCTCTCACAAATCCCTCCCTCTAGTAGCCCCCTCTGGAGCATCGGTAGCCTTTATGTAGCTCTAGTATGAATTCAATCCAACCCCCTCTCACAAATACCTCCCTCTAGTAGCCCCCTCTGGAGCATCGGTAGCCTTTATGTAGCTCTAGTGTGAGTTCAATCCAACCCCCTCTCACAAATACCTCCCTCTAGTAGCCCCCTCTGGAGCATCGGTAGCCTTTATGTAGCTCTAGTGTGAGTTCAATCCTGCCACCTCTCACAAATCCCTCCCTCTAGTAGCCCCCTCTGGAGCATCGGTAGCCTTTATGTAGCTCTAGTATGAGTTCAATCCAACCCCTTCTCACAAATCCCTCCCTCTAGTAGCTCCCTCTGGAGCATCGGTAGCCTTTATGTAGCTCTAGTATGAATTCAATCCAACCCCCTCTCACAAATACCTCCCTCTAGTAGCTCCCTCTGGAGCATCGGTAGCCTTTATGTAGCTCTAGTGTGAGTTCAATCCTGCCACCTCTCACAAATCCCTCCCTCTAGTAGCCCCCTCTGGAGCATCGGCAGCCTTTATGTAGCTCTAGTATGAGTTCAATCCAACCCCTTCTCACAAATCCTCCCTCTAGTAGCTCCCTCTGGAGCATCGGTAGCCTTTATGTAGCTCTAGTATGAATTCAATCCAACCCCCTCTCACAAATACCTCCCTCTAGTAGCTCCCTCTGGAGCATCGGTAGCCTTTATGTAGCTCTAGTATGAGTTCAATCCTGCCACCTCTCAGAAATCCCTAACTCTAGTAGCTCCCTCTGGAGCATCGATAGCCTTTATGTAGCTCTAGTATGAATTCAATCCAACCCCCTCTCACAAATACCTCCCTCTAGTAGCTCCCTCTGGAGCATCGGTAGCCTTTATGTAGCTCTAGTGTGAGTTCAATCCTGCCACCTCTCACAAATCCCTCCCTCTAGTAGCCCCCTCTTGAGCATCGGTAGCCTTTATGTAGCTCTAGTATGAGTTCAATCCAACCCCCTCTCACAAATCCCTCCCTCTAGTAGCCCCCTCTGGAGCATCGGTAGCCTTTATGTAGCTCTAGTATGAGTTCAATCCAACCCCCTCTCAGAAATCCTTCCCTCTAGTAGCTCCCTCTGGAGCATCGGTAGCCTTTATGTAGCTCTAGTATGAGTTCAATCCTGCCACCTCTCAGAAATCCCTAACTCTAGTAGCTCCCTCTGGAGCATCGATAGCCTTTATGTAGCTCTAGTATGAATTCAATCCAACCCCCTCTCACAAATACCTCCCTCTAGTAGCCCCCTCTGGAGCATCGGTAGCCTTTATGTAGCTCTAGTATGAGTTCAATCCAACCCCCTCTCACAAATCCCTCCCTCTAGTAGCCCCCTCTGGAGCATCGGTAGCCTTTATGTAGCTCTAGTATGAGTTTAATCCTGCCACCTCTCAGAAATCCCCCTTCTAGTGGCGCCCTCTGGAGCATCCCTGCTCCCCGGCATCTTCCGGGATGAGGGAAACACCATCCCGCGTCTCGAGGCAAACAGATCCCTGCTCTCCATCCTCCGTTTCTGCTAAAGAGAAAAACGATTTGCAGCGCATAAGGATTTTTCTTCGGTGGGTGTTCGTGACATTGCACTGGTGTGGACTGTGTTGTTTGAAGTGACTAAGTGAAGGTTTTTTTCGACCATCGAAGGTTTTTTTTTCGACCATCAGCAGTGAATGCAAAAGGTAAGGTGATTGAAGAGTAAAAACGATTATTGTCAAGTTTTTAAGATTTGTCGATTGTGTTTTTAAGATATGATTTGTTTTAACTTAACCTTCCGTACGGCCTGGAAATGGGCGAATATGTATGGTTTGTTATCACTGTATCAATTTTAAATTTAATTTTTTTTAAATAACAGATTTGTTTAAAAAAATCAGAATTAGGTCTATTTGTGAAGAGATGATTTTAAAAACATTTCCGAATGAAAAAAGTACATTGTGAATAAAAATTTATTAACTATAAAATTTTAAAATTTAATGTTATTGTAAGAAAGACTGGTACGTAAAATACGGAAAAAGCTGGGTCTAAAGACCGGGGGTTAATAAGTATACTGCATTATTTGTTTAAATTTAATCCCTTTAATCCAAATCATCGACTTTTTTTCTTCCAAACATTTCAAGAATATGAGAAATTTTTAATCGATGATAAAATATCGCTAATTTAGAAAATTGCATACATAGCACCTGACTAAAGCAATGGAACGGAAAAGTGATTGAACGTGTGACTAACGCTCATAAGTAGTCAGTGATTAGGTGGAACCTAATTATGCAGGAAAGCCGGCAATTAAATAAATCAACAGAAAAAACTGTTTTTGCACTTTCCTTTCAAGGAAAATTGGGCAATGATCGTTTTTAGCATTCATTTTTGATTCATTATATTTATTATGATGTGATTTTTTATTAATTTTTCAAAATGGAGCTATAATGCAAAATATATATATTTTGTATGATGTAGAATCGGTTTGAGGCGCAATCTTTGCGCGTCCTTATTGATAAGATTATAGTAATGCGTGTAGCAAATATCTTTTATTGTTAGCCATGAAATGTCAATTTGAATGTGCAGAATCCTTATTATATACTTGTTGCCTTGATAGCTACTTGTTAATGGTATAAAGATTATTATTACATTTTTAGCAAGTAAGCAATTCTTGCTTTAAAATACATTTTCTCTAAATAATAATAGTCTTCAAATCCACTTAGTAACCCATAAATTACTATCATAATATGTAAATCAAAATATGTTCAATTGACAACAGTTATTTGCTGTCAATAAAAGTTTCTGAATTTAGTTTACATGATTATAAATATTATACATTAGTGTTGTTTAGATTAATTTAAATGATAGTGGAATCAAAAGTAGGGGACCGGGGCTAGTTTTTCCATGGGGTAAGTTTTCCACCATGTCTTATATTGGCTATGGACTATTAGGGGGCGCCAACTGGCTGCTTGGTTTATAAAGCAACACGCCATATCTCACTCACAAGGAGGATTGGGTGGTCTAGTGAGTTTGATCGCACCTATTACGCTAACAGTCTGGGTGCGGGTTCGATTCCCGCCTTCGCCCTGGGTGTACTTTCTCTCTGTGTGTCAGTAGAAATTCTATCTTTGTCTGTCGTTCTTGACGAAAGCTTATAAGCGGGTCTCTGATCAAACCCTCAAGCTGGAAATTACATGTACCAACCTACCTACCTACCTACCATATTACATGGAAAACTAGCTCCGGTCTCTCTCCCCCCCCTACATTTATAGTTTATTAACACTTACAACCCCGTAGGGTCTGAATAGGCAAAACACAAAAAAAAATCATAACAAACAGCTTTATAGATTTTTTGAAATTTTATTTTTCGAAGTTAAAAAGGAATGGCAGTTCATGGATTAGTTGTAAATAAACATTGGTTCTAGAGCTTTTTGAAACTGTGATTGTCTTTGCTACGATTAAACCATGTGACATGGGTAGAGATGTTAGTTTTCTTGTAGTTTTTTGGGTTTGTGATTGCACAGGTTTTTTTTAAAGTGTTTTGTTTAATTGAGCTTTCTGTTTATAACTACAAACTGTAGATCTTACTTTATGCAATAGCTAAAAACGCCCCTTCATATAATGTTGTAGAGTTGTTCACTATCGAAGACATTTACCATCGTCTTGGATCCAAATTTCGTGAGATAGCAGCCGAAAAGTGGTCAGATTGCAAATATTCAGATTCCTTTTAGTACATTAAATCCCCTAAAAGGAACATCGATTCCTTCCTTCGAATAGAGCTGGCGATATCTCTCTCGACAGATTTAGAACTAAATTTCTCCAACCAAAGCTAAACTCTATCGTATGGGCCTTACACCATCGCCCATGTGCACCTCATGCAATGCTGAAGAAACTACAGAATATATCATTCTGGCATGGTTTGAAAACGAAAGAGTTCAACTCAGACGAGAAATTGGTTGTATTCCCCTTTATTTTCCGTGGTTATTATTTTATATTAAACATTTTGTGTAAAATTTATTTATTATTTATTGAAAATAAAAGAAAATATTCGAATTAGTTTCAAAAAGTGAGATTATAGAGACTTGCTATACATTTATCCTATACATTTATCCTATAAAAAACCGTTTGCAAAAATATTCAACATAGCAGAAGAAATGTGGCTTAGAAAATAATTTTTCCCTTGGCTTAACATAGAGACACTTTGGTTTGGAGACCCACGGTCGATATAGCTCATTCGCCCTCGGGAGGGAATTAGTTTCGATTCATTTAAAATCAAAACTTACATAAATTTTAATTTCTCTCAAATTTATTTCCAAAATTAAAAAAAAAAATCTTTAAACTAGTGCTTTACATATTCGCGCAGCTTTTTCAAATGTGCTGAAAATATACAATAATATATTAGGTTTTTTTAATAACTTACACAAATTTTCATTTGTATACAAATTTATTTCCATAATTCAAAAGAAATGACTTCTTTAAGCAAGTATATTACATATTTGTGTAGCTTTTTTTAAATGTATTTTAAATGATTAATTCAATTTGTCTTTTATTTATGTTCTTCAAATATGTTTCTAATAGCCCACAATGAGTAATCTTAATAGCGACCAAGCTTCTACGGATTATTTGTGTGGTTCTATCGCTGTTTCTTGTTTGAAAAATATAGGTTTTCATCCGAGTTGGGGTTGATGTTTGAGTACCAAAAAACAAAACAAAAAATAGTCCTAAGTCAAAGTTCTAGAAATCATGTTTTGAATGTTTTCTCTTCAAATACATTACCACTCTTTCTATCATATCATTTGATTTTTATTTAATTTGAAAATAGCACAATTCATTTTTCATTTTTTTAAAAAAAAAATGATATTCTCTCCCAGAGAATAATGAACAACAAATAAAGTATAGCAGAAATATAAATATCCGAAATCCAACTATACGTACTCCAGTTGTCCGATCTCCGACTATACGAACCCCAATTATCCGAAACCGATCTATGCTTCCCTTCATCCACACCTTCACCAGCACAAACTGAAATTTTATATTCCTTTTTTTTTTATCATGTATCCAGTATTTTTTGTCTTTTTCTCTATATTTTTTTTATCGCACAATGTTCGGAAAGTGACAAGTGTATATGAAAATATGACTTTTTGAGTTTAAAATACAATAATATTCGAAATTTGAATATGTATAAAAACAAATCCTACATATATTTGTTGAATATTTGTGGAATCCTGTTAGCATATCCTTTTATTTTCTATAATGAAATGCAATAGAAAACATAAACTTCAGACGATTTTTCTAAATAACTAGCTTTTTGTCAAAACGTCATTTTTCCAAGCACGTTATAATATAATTTAATATTTGCTCACACAAAGCACTAACGAAAGCGGCTTCAATTTTGTGTTTCCAGTGTACAATTTTAGTGGCTCTTTAAAAGTTGTTTCATAACAAGGGTAGTGTATTCAATGAAAAACAACTCACAGGGTGGTATTGAAATAACATGAACGTGGTCGAATTATCTATTTGGTTGAGTTGAAATTATTTAGGTAAAAATTCAAGAATAAACTAATTAAGTAAAATTTGTCCCTCAAATTTCTTGACCTATAAGTTTTTAGTGTTTCATCTACAAAAAAAAAGACGCAAATGTGATATCGCGCTAAAGTATCATCGTTATCATTGCTGGGGAGCCTATTCGGTAAGGCGCCTGCCTTGTATGCGAATGGTCGGGTTCCGGACAGGTATTGTCAAAATAGCTGAGGCCCGGTGGCTTTGCGGTAGTGCCTCGTATTGCCATGCTACAGGTCCGGGGGATCGAGTCCCGGATTGGGAGAGGACAATTCCATTTATTTTAAAATAAATCCGACAAAATAAAACGTTTATTGGAAAAACCTATTGTTTTAAACATAAATGTTAATTATTTTTTTATAATAAATAGTTTCTATATAAGAAATATCTAAAACAGCAGAAAGGTAACGAAAAAAGTCACCCCCCCAAATAAAAGCCCACTCCAACTGATGTTAAGACTTGAAGAACAAGTGAAAAGAACTTTTAATTTCTTTAGCATCCTTCTTAAAAACTTCTTTATGTTGTTTCGAGAGAGGGGTGAAACTTTTTCCTGGTGGAAATGCCTGTATTTCGTCCGCGATAGAATAGTTTGGAGAAGTTTTATTCTTTCCAAGAAAGAATACAGTAAAGTTCAATTTGTGTAAGATACACGGTGATGTAAAAAAACCAACTACATCCCTAAAGTGGGTCGATAAAATGAGGACCAAGCATGCTTGTTAACTAAGCACTGGGGGTTCCGCGTGAGGTTGACAACCTAACCGGGGCATATGCCTAGCACAGCAGAGCCCTTGGTCACGTAAGCTGAAAGGGGCACGGCAGGCCTTGGCCCACTAACGGGCTGTTGCGCCGAGGAGTTTAGTTTAGTATTGTCAAAATAGCTGCCGGTCTATAAACGGCCTGTGGAGCTAAAAAGTCTGAAGAATAACATCCCGTGTGGGGTTCATAGAATATGAACTTTATTCCAACAAAACCCCCGATAACGAACCTATAAAAACATTTACTAGCAGGTGTAAAAATATACAATCTTATTTCTTTACCATCTCCATAACTTGAGACGCACAAACTACCACAGCTAACCCAAGCACTCCTCTTCCCAATATTAATAAATTAGATTGAGTGTCATCTGGGTGGATAGCTGATGCACTTTGGGATGGGAATCAAGACTGAAGCCCTACTTCAGTTGGATATGAGGATAGGACCAGGGTTAAATCGAATGAGTTTTCCTTTTCGTTGACTGATCAGGCAGGTTTCGTTTGACTGATTGTTTATTGAGTAGTAATTTCGTTGTTGGTTCGGATGGCTGGGCATGATTTGTTTATTTTGGTGCAATTAATGATTCATGGCGCAAGTGTTAAAGTGATGATTGAGTTTGGGATGGAAATTTTTGGAAGTATTGTTTGTGTTGTTGGTTTCAAAATTATTATTAGATATGAGCAGGGTTGTTGGTGGAGGCACTGGCACGAATGATCTATACATGTCAATAGTAAAATAATTTATTTTTATTCAAAACACATTCCTATTGGTAGACTTTTGCTTGAATGTCAAAATTTATCTATATATGATCACAATTCATATTTTACAACCTAAATATTCGATTTGATTTTTGAGCAGAGGACACTTTTTGAAGTTTTTGCATTCCAGTTTATCCAGTACAATGACTTTATATCTTTTCTTAACTTCTCCGCTTTGAATGACATGTGCAAATAAATAATACTAATGATTGTGTAAGAACATTCATTTAAAATATTGTATAGAAGGTGAGAATATACATTTGATTATAAGAAAATAAAAGATGCAACTTGTTAAGAAAAACTTCAACGAATATGTCATAGCAAATTTATTTAAAAAAATACTTCGGTTCATTAAAATTAAAAAGGTAAACTCTTAGCAGGCCAAAACAATTATACTATTAGAAAGGCTATAAATTAGAATTGGCCTGTAACATTTGACGCAACTACTTACAGCTTTCATTCCTGCATTTGCTTCTTTGGTACTTTGTTTCGAAGTGACATTAATTCACCAGTCGAGTTTTGAAATAAAAAAAACACACGCATATTTTTTCTTCACCACTTTTATTGAAACTCCTGACTTTAAATATGCCTAGTTTAGAATTCGTGGACAGAGATTTGTTAAAACACCTTTGTAAATCTATACAATGTCGCAAAACAAATGCTCTGCACTAGAGCTAGAAGAAAAACTTCCTTTCCCGTGCTTAACTACGACAGAGAAGTCACAACAACAATCACCAGACTGAGGACGATGCATCTTAGAAGCATGGAGATTTTGCTTGACGGATCAAGAATATACCCAAAATGCAGGCGCAATCCGGTTACGCAGTCGAGCACCTCTTCAATGGACAAGTTGCATGAAACGCGAAATTCATAATATATGTGTTTTTCTGGTACATTAGAAGCTGCATATTCCGAATGTAAGGTTAAATATTCACAAATATGTTTAATTTCAACAAAAAATGCATTTGAAATTTGCCGAAAATGTACGTCACTGAAAACAGCTCTGACGTCAACTGTTATGTTTTTGGCGATGTTTCGATCTATGCTTTAATACACTTTATAAAATAGTAAACCTTACAATTTCTGCGAAACCTCGTTAAAAGAAGAAGACAATATTATTTGTAACCTGTTCATATCAAGGAAGTTAAACATCTTGTTCCAAGTTTGGTTGTTAGTTAAAATACACACACTAGAGCGCGTATGAGCTATTGCAGAACTATTGACTGTTGGATCTGATCGGAATAGTCGAGTGAAATCGTTCAACGTTTGAAGAAATTAACTGGAATGAACATGACATGTTTCTGTAAAATAGCATAACTTTTTTAAGAGTTTGATAAGGATGAAAGCACGTTTCACAGTTTCAAAAGCGATACAGTGAAACGTGATACGAAATAACACGCCAAGAACACAAAAAAAGCCAACCGTGACGTCATCTGTTATGCTATGAGAGGTTAAACAGGAGTGACGCATCATTAACTTTAAAAATGAATTTAAAAATAAATACATCTTTAAGACCAGAAATACTTGAGTTTTAGAGGTTTTTTAATATGCTTAATCGAATAAATATGTTTGAGGAAAACGCTGTAATTGTCCATTGCCGGCCCGAACACCACTTCAACTGCCCTTCCATCACTGCAGCACTCCTCAAGATTAACTGTTAACCCGGGAGACCCTCTATACGGACAAAACTGTGGATGTGGCGTGTGCAGTGATCCACGCTTTTGGAACTATTTAATTGCGCCATCCCACCGCTCTCTAATTATATGTAGATATTTTCATTTCTATTTTTGCACTGGTCATACGACAACAGCAAAAACAACGACAAGAAATATGTTCTACAACCGTATACTGTTAAAAAAATCTCTGTAAAATAAAGGGGAAGGGAACGGCAGTTAATTTTTCAATGAATACCTAAACACGCTAAAATGAAAATTATTATTTGTGTAAAAGTTCCTGATATATTATATTTTTGTTTTTAGAAAACTTGCCCCATTTTGAATTAAATAAACTTGGTCACACATTTTAAGATCCAATGCCACTGAAGATATATTTCCAGATTATATATACTGTCAAACTGTTGTCAAACTGACATTGCGCACTGTGTAGGATGATGTTTGGTTTGTCAACAAAGCTTCATGGATAGAAAGATCACCTCAGGCTATAAAAATTCCGAAGTGAGCGGAAACGTACTTCCATATGTATATGGTTTGTTTAAGTTGAATGGAAGGTAAACTGGGTTTGACGATTTTTGATACATATTTAGGAATACATTGAGAATGTAATTAAAAGTCAAATATCCTATATATTTAAATAAAAATAATTTTTAGTTAATGAAGTTATAGTTTATTTCAATCAAAGCAAAATACTTGTTAAAATAAGGTTACATTTCTATGGAAGGTTACTTATTTGCCATTGTATCTATTAATTTCGGAATTTTATGAAATTAACCATGAAATAATGGTGTTGGTCTTAAGGGCAAAATAAACTATTTTTCATAATTATTTTACATCTTGCGTACATTCACATCATTTTCTAGTAAAATTTACAGCACAATAACATAACATGATTTTTTTTACATTCTGTCCAAGAGGACAGGAGCCGTAAATTCACATCTTTACAAATTGAATCTATAATAATAAAAGAAAGAGTCTGTCTGTGTGTGTGTCTGTCTTCGGATCGTAAAAGACCTACTTATACTGCCCTCAGAAATTCGAAATTTTTAAGATAGATTCCCTTTAATACTAACGTGTGCACCTGAGGCTTAGTTTTTTCATATTTGTTCCATTTTTAGAGAAAATTCGAATTTTCTGAAAAAAATACTCCACTTTTGCTCAAATCCGATCATTTTTTCTCTTTTCTGATGCCATCGGCTTAAAAATTTAAATAAAACTTTTAACGAAAACATTTAAAATTCAAAATGTTTATTTTATTCTTTTGCCATTACCTTCAGAAACTAAATTCATTATTAGAAAAATAATTGACATGTTTCAAGTGACGTAATTCCGCCAGTCTTCATTCCCGGATTTTATTGTGGGTTTATTTGATGATTTTTTCATTGATTTTTCTGTTGATTGCATGTATGCATATTTAAGCAATAAATGTATAGTTAAGCTATTACTGAACTATGATGGTTAATAAAAGCCATCGCAAGCTATTAGTGTTTTATGTATTTATTTTTTCGCCAAATACGTTGCCAAATTCGCCAAATTATTAACTAAAATTCGCCAAATAGGAAATTTCTTTTATAAATAATTTATAACCTTGTCGGTAGTTCGATGGTCATTGTGTTAGAGCTGTATAATGGGTGTGGGTAGCTATATCTATTTTCTCGCCAAATTATTTCCCAAAACGCGCCAAATGAGCTAAAAGGTTTTATGTATTTATGAGGGAAATGTGTTGACATTTATGAGTGCATTTTATAGCGTATTTTTCATTTTGGAATTTTAAGGCAATGAAACGGGATTTTATAATTTATAATAAACGGAAACAATAATAAGTTTATGATCCTATAACATGGTATATGGTACACATATTTGGAATCTATTTGATATTTTTTTATTCCGTGCGAAGAACGGGTATAAATTTGCTAGTCTATAATAAGACTTTCTAAAATATTAGATAATTTAAATATAAGAGTATTTTTAATTGTAAACTAAGAAAACGTACATAACGTTTATTAATAGTTTGACTCCGAAATAATTAAACATCATTTACCATTAGAAATATAATTAATTGGTATTCTCATTCGTTTTTATTCGCATACCTTATTATTTATTAATGAAAAACACTTTCGCTGCTATTTTCTTACCATTATTAATTAAACAACCCCAAGTTTTTTTCAACGCTATGCGAGAGAAATGATTGCCGAGATGTTGGAATATTTGCCGTTTTTCTAACTCTAAAAAACGCCTTCCAGGTGCTGTGATTAATTAAAAAACTTTTTCTTCTGAGCCTGTTTTGAGAATGTTGAAAATCTTTTTCGTCGTTTCTTGTTTCTCGTTTTCTTTGACTTTGCAAAATGAACTCGGAATTTGTTTGAGTTTCTTCTTCGAATTGAATCTTTATATGCAAAAAAGGGTCAAGTTCGTTGTGCAATTTCTCTCTAGGCTCTTCTTTTTAACATTTTAGTGGTATAAGAGGCGTGTACGGAATTCTACCTGAGAATTTTTTCCTTTTGCATTTAGGGATTCAATTGCATTTTTGTTTTTTTGCAGTCATTATTTGGTTTAGAGCCGTTTGCTGTTTCCGACCACGTATTTTACTTGAATTCGAAATGTGGTGTTACAAAACAGTTTTTCTATTTTTTTCTATTGTATCTAATAAAAGTTTCATTTTAATTTCCTTTAATGTGAAAGTTTTGTGTTGTTTGCGCTTAAAAAACTAAGAGTTAACTATAGTACTTGAAGCATTATATTTGTGAAATATGACACTAAGAGTTCATTAAGCTTATGAAGGTCCCAATATTTATCAAGTAAGGATGTTTTTAATTTTATAAAAATAAAAAAAAATTTAAAACGAGAATTTGCTCGAGGCTTTTGCGGCTGGTTTCATAAAAAGCTTAAAAAAATTCTGATGTTAATGAACTTTCATAACTCAATTTATTTTCTGTACTTTTTTTGAACAACAAATGCCTTGAACCCTTAAAGCAAAATTGTTATGAGTTGACATAATTTTATAAAAATATTTATAGTGCACAAAAATATTAATGAAAAGTTATTTTGTGATCAAATAATTTTCTATTCAGTTATTCAAATTTTAATTTTTCAAAATTATTACTCAGTTTTCATTAATTTTTCCAGTTTAAATTAAGGTAAAATTAAATATTAATTATCTTATAATAAATTAAATTAAATTTCTTTCATTGGCCGTAAAATGCTTTTTCCAGAGAGATATTTGGAACAATTTAAAGAACTGATATTTATTATCACTTACTCCTTAATTGCTTACGATATTTTCGCTTTCTTTTTCTTTGGCGTCGAGGAACACAAAATGAGCTTTACTTTCAGACGATATTTTCTATAAACCTTAATTATCGGTCTTCGAATTATTTTGTGGCAAAATGGCAACGAAAAAAATAATGCCGGAGAATATTGTTTTGAAATTAACTTTTATAGAACACACAATAAAAAAAAAAGGTTTTTCGCTTATTAATGTCATGTCTGTTAGCGAAAACTCATTAACGCGGCAATTCAATGTACAGGGAGGTATTATTTTTCCTAAATTATCAACTTCGAAGAACCGCGCATATAGAGTTAAGAAGATGGAGATGCTTGGCGAGAAATAAAGTGAAGCCGTCAGAAAGTCGCCAAGCAACCCTAGTAAGCCCAAACAAACCGCATTCGCAATGTAAGCTCATGCTGAAACGCATAATTTTATTCTTTAAAAAGCGTTAATTAAAAAGCTAAAAAGGATTATTTGCATAGTTGTAGGCTGTAGCACGAGATCTGAACTTATACGAGATGGTACTAATTTCCTTCACAGGTAAGAAAAATGCGTTGTGATTATAGTTTTTATTAGAGAGGCAAAACTCGCCAAGTAGACGGGAACAGCTAGGATATAATGGACGGTATCGATTTGGCGATTTGCGTTCCTTTGCTAGGCAATGGAAATGCTTAGTTGTAATAAACATTCTCCTTCACATTTCATTCAACTCAATAGGTATAGCAACCATACGTTGAATTTCTTAGCTCGCCAAATGTTGCCGATGGACAGACCGGCCATTATATCCTAGCTGTACCAGTAGACGGAGTAAGCTATACAAACTCTACTGTTGTATAGAGCTAAATTGTTCGCAGATAGCGTTTGTTTGGGCTTACTATAAGGCAATGAATGGCTTCACTTGGCAAACCGGGTTTTGTATTGGTATTTGCCCGGCAGCATCTCCATCTACTTCTTAACTCTATGGAACCAGGCCACCGAACTTTATTTTCAATTTATTCTACTTCCCAAATGAGCGAAGAACATAAAAGAATGGCGGGAGAGTTTACCTAAGTTAAAAAGGCGCGCTTATATGGTCGTTGCCACTTTCGATCGCAGAAACTTCTTGGAGATTTCTTTCTTGTTTGGTTTTTTTAATAATCATGCGTGGCTCGACCGATAGCTCGTTTGAAAGAAAGAGGTTGTGGAACTTCATTAGCCTCTTCTTTTGTGGGGTTGTAATAAGTTTGGTAATTTAGGGTGGCAACAAGCGCTGCAAGTTGTTTATTGAGGAGCGAGTTTTCCCATTTCTTGCTCGACCACTCCATTTTCATTAGCTACTTTATTGTATAAGATGATCGCTTATTTTATTAACGTGAAAGTTTGTTAATATTATGATAAACATGACGAAGTTTCTGGAATAGGATTATTTAATATTAAGAAGCTTTACATAATATTCATAACTTTGTTTACTGATGTATCCTTATTGTTATAGTCTGACCTAAATTAATTACATTTATATGAAGCGGAAACTTTTGTACTTTTTCCGGGTGGATCGGATCATAGCGGAGCAAAAATTTATTTCTTTAACCTTCTGAGGGATACAGACGTATTAACCCGTCACCCTACCATCGGGTTTTCTAGAAGCAACCATAATTCGATTATATTCGATTTTAGTGTCTTGCCTCTGCTATGTAATAGGAAATTTTCTTTTCTGTATAGCAGTCTTATAATAAATAAATAAATAAATAAATAAATATAAATATAGATTAATTAATAAATATAGATTAATTAATAAATATAGATTAATTAATAAATATAGATTAATTAATAAATATAGATTAATAATTAATTGAATTTATTTAAATTAAATTGAATTTATTTAAATTAAATTTTTAAATTAAATTCTTTAAATTAAATTGAATTTATTTAAATTAAATTCTTTTAAATTAAATTCTTTAAATTAAATTGAATTTATTTAAATTAAATTGAATTTATTTAAATTAAATTGAATTTATTTAAATTAAATTGAATTTATTTAAATTATTGAATTTATTTAAATTAAATTGAATTTATTTAAATTAAATTCTTTAAATTAAATTCTTTATAATTAAATTGAATTTATTTAAATTAAATTGAATTTATTTAAATTAAATTGAATTTATTTAAATTAAATTCTTTAAATTAAATTCTTTAAATTAAATTCTTTAAATTAAATTCTTAAATTAAATTCTTTAAATTAAATTGAATTTATTTAAATTAAATTCTTTAAATTAAATTGAATTTATTTAAATTAAATTCTTTAAATTAAAATTGAATTTATTTAAATTAAATTCTTTAAATTAAATTAAATTTATTAAATTAAATTCTTTAAATTAAATTGAATTATTTAAATTTAAAGCATGGAGGAGCCATTTATAACCATCTACTACATACTTTTTTTTAAAAACAAATTTAAGAAATTTAATTTTCGGTTAAAAATTTTGATTTAAAACTCATGCAGTGAAAATAAGTTCACACTCCAGCCAATTTCCTTATCCCTCAGAGGGTCAACAGAATTATACATGTCACCGACTTTTTCCCTTTACCATTTCCCTATGTTTTTATAAAAAATATTCTTGAAATCTTAAAAATAATATTTGTATTCGAGTGAAAATTCTGTGATATAAAAAAATATTTTTTAGAAGCAAAAATATGTTTAAAAAATCAAGGTTAAAAACGGAAATGTCGTTGATGAGGTGAATTTGTTTTGACGTATCACACTTGTCTGTCGAATTTGTAGTTTGGGCTATGTACGTGGGTGACGGACAGGAATAGTCTTAATAAAAGCTTCAAAATTTTACGTTATAAACGTAGTGGGGATGCTAAAACTTATACCATTGTTTTGATTTAAATAAATATTGAGCACAAGTTCCTAGACTTTGCTCAATATTTCTCAACAAGTTCCTAGACTTTGCTCAATATTTCTCAACAAGTTCCTAGACTTTGCTTCATTATTTATGCCAATCATTTAAGAAATCTTCTCAAATATTTGGATAGTACTTCAGATGAGTAAGAATGTCATTAAAACTCATATAACATTCTACGTCAACACTGTTGTATATGTAACTTTTTATTCTTTATATAAACATTATATGTGTCCCATTAACATTGCAAACATGCAGTGAACCACCTTGCATATTCCATGTTTTCCAAATTGCTCTAGCAGATAATACAACCGGATTACAAATTCTGTTTGCCCACAAATACCAATTAGCAAATTAAACATAGAGTGGAATTCGCTTTGTGAACTGTTGCTGCGATATGGTCTGCAATGGTTGTAAAGAAATTTAGGCAAGCAATTTACTTTATATTAGTTAGGTTAGGTGCCTATTTCTTGCATCCAAAGAGCTTTAACACAGCCTCGTAATTTAGAACTTTGGTCAAGTAACGAGGTCGACTCCTGAACTGGACAGAGCGACATCGTATGCTAACGCCATGGGGACTTTGGACTCGACAGATTCGAGCACGTATGTCCCAGTATATACACGGGAAACTGCGCAATAAAGTCTATTTTTTTTATTTTTTTTCAAAACAATTATCCGTCTATAGGATGTGGCCGTTATAGAACGCGGGATCCACTGTATGAGAGGTCTATGTTCTGACGACTGGGATCTGGAGTCCCCTTTTATTAGGTTAAGTTGGGGTGTGCGTATCCGGCTGTCTATTTCTAGCCTCTAATGAACTTTACCACAGCCAATTACACCTCGTAATTTATAATTCTGGTCCAGTAACGAGGTCGACACCTGAGTGGGCACCCAAAAGAAACCACAGATTTAACGAGCACGTACGTCTCAGTGTACTCAGAAAAAATACAGGCAAACACATATATCAATGCTCATATGACGCGATTTGATCCCGGGATCTTTTGACTGCTTATTCTGACTTAGATTCCTGACTATTCAGTCGTACAGTCTGTTAAAAAAACTTATCCACAAACTCAGTTCTCAGCATTTACAATATAATTTAGAAGTTTGTTAATCCAACGCAGTTTTATGATCAATGACTTCCTTATTGGTCCAAACCTAAACGAATCAAATGCATTAACAAGTAAGGTGCAACTTTTGATTGGACCTCCTGTTTCATTTCCAAACGTACTACAATTTAAACCAATTGGCTCGCACGGGATCAGTTATGAATTTTAATGATTCAAAGTGACCATAAATGGAGATTATTTTAGCTATTATTCATTTCGGACTAGCACCTTTGGGCAAACCCCAAACGGCCCAAAGGCTCTGTTTCGGTATTCATGATGTAGGGAACAGTTGGCTTTCTAGGTTTGACGATGGTGTAACTAAAGTCCCTAGACATTGGCTCTACTTGAATAAGCAGAGTTATGACATCTTCAAAAATATTTAAGCCCGCATTAACTATGTTCATTATTCTACATTACTTCTCCCGCATTAACTATGGTCATTATTCGCATTATTCTACATCGCTTAACAAGCATTAAATTCCTTTGGAAAGGTTCTACAATCGCTTAAATTACCAGTTGTCATGGGGTACGCATTAGTAAAAGTCGAAATATGGTGAATTAGAATGGGTAATGGTTGGGATGGTGGGTGGGTTCCCACTTCCAAGCAGGCAAAGGGCCTAGTAATATTTGCGACTCAAAGGCCGCCTCCACGCAATTCTAAAAGGACATTCTTCTATCACCAAGAAATCATCTCAGGTCTTCAAGATCTTCAGACTATAAACAAGACCTGCATCTCCAGTGGATTCCTGCACACGTCGACATAGAAGATAATGAAACTGCGGATAGATGGCCAAGGAGGGCAGAGACTCAACACTAGCAGCAGTGATGTTCTCTTCAGGATGCGAATGCAGTGGCCAGATATAAGCTTAGAGAAAATCCATTCAGACCAAACATCTTCTCTCTGAATAACTGCGAACAGATCTACTCTTAAACCATAACTAGACTGAGAACCGGACACCACAGGGGTATGAAGATAGTGGAGATGGCAAGAAGATCTATAGAAGCTGTGAACATTGTCCTGATACACAGCTTACGCTACTCACATCTATGAGTGTCCGGTATGAGCGCCAGCCTGAGAAAGATTGGAGTACTGCCGACTATGCTAGATCGTATGGAGACAACATCAAGCAAGTCGTAGAAGAATTATCAAATTCACGGACACATATAGAGTTCGACTCTCATGGACACGACAAAAAAAAAATAAAAAAAAAGTGGGTGGGATTATTTAGAATGGTGTAAGATTTTAGGTTGGGTTGGGTTATCGTCGAAATCAAGTTACACTAGGAATATTGGTGAAGGACGACGGATTTTAGAACCACAGTCAAGTAATGAGCCGAAATCTGAGTTGGCACCCAATGAAACTTTTAAGGGCGACATCGTACGCGGCGTCGGGACTTTGAAGCATATTTAATGTGCACTACACATACAATTATTCGACTAAGGGAACCCCTATTATTAACTTGATTTTTTTTACTAGCAAATCAATTGCGGGAAGTAGGGTTTTTAAACTCATGTCGTTTCTGCGATAGGTGGGAGCCCTAACCATTTCAGCCTCGTTGGCCCTGATTTATAGAAGGAAATGGGCCCGAAGTTGAATTACAGCGAGGTAACTAGGTTGGTAGGTAGGTTGGTTGGTACATGTACACTGCTAATTAGGGGAACGCATGGTTTAAACCCTTTCACCCCCAATGATTCCATTAGGAATCATCAGCTTGCAATTTTTTCTCACAAAGTTGGGCTCGCACTTGTTTATCGTTAGATGGAAGAATCATGTCTTTTGAAAAATTAAATAATGTTTGTTTTAATTAAATGAAAATATGGAAAACATGGTAAAATAAAATTGACTCTCAAAAACTCTTATGCAATAATTTTCTATATCTAATTGTAAAATATAATTTATTCAAAAGTTATGATTCCAATTCCCCCCCCCCCCCTAAATTTTAGTTAAAAAGATTTCCCCCCTGTTATTTACCATTTAATTCAGGATGCATAATGAATCTATTTCACAAATTTTAGACTTTTAGAATAGAAAATAAAAAGTTGGAACTGAAAGGGTTAACAAAAGTACGCAAAATGCTCCCCAAATTGTTTTGAGCAGTGTATTTTCGAGCTTGTGTGCTTGATAAGAGACCCGCTTATAAACCTTCGTCAATTAAGACCGACACACACAGAATTTTTACTGACACGCAGAGAGAAAGTACACACAGAGCGAAGGCGGGAATCGAACCCGCACCAGGTACAGTGCGCAGACTGTTAGCGTAATGGGCTGCGATCAAACCCACTATGCCAAACGGGCCCCTTATAGCGAGCATTATTATTTCAGGTAAAAGGTCTTGCCATTATACGGTAACACTCTTACGTCACCGTAAGTGATGTTATGCAAGGCGGTATAGTATGCTTCTTCCATAGAACTACAATAGATTAAATTTCATTGTTAGTTATTGCCGTAATTTTAAATTTCTCATTGCTAAAGTTCGCGTACCTGAGAAATTAAACCAAATTAGAATTCGATTCAATATCTCTAACGTGGAAGATGGTATGAATGAGTGACTTTTCTTTCCAACGTTAGAAACTTAATTTATTTTATGTTTGGAACATTCCTGCCAACTTTTTCATTATTTTTGATTTAAATTTCTTTTTGTTCCTTGCAACTATTTATCTTAACATTAAACGGATGCAATATTATTTATATATTTAATCTTTTACCCAAAACAAAAACCTTTGTTGGTAAATTAGTTAAAGACCGCTAAAAAGAATGCCAATATTTGCTATGTAAGATCACAATAAAATTAGTGTGGTTAGTTTGTGTACTATAGTTACTTATTAAAACTGAGAGTTACCATGCATTTTTTCCTTTCTTTCTCATTTGAAAGGTTGAAAAGAAAGTAAACTAGATATTGACATCGTCGATATTTCTGTCTATCTGTTTGTCGGTTAATTCCCGCACTCACAACATCCGTTCCAAGCTTCGGATTTTCAAAATTATTTTTCTTCTCTTTTAAGGAATACGAGATCAGCTATTTATACTTTTTTTCCTTTTGTCTGTTCATTCAATATGAAATTCCGTAAATTTTAAAGTAACAAGAATGTAAACTTTTAATAAAATGGATAAATATTTGATGTCTATTAGAATTTTTTTTTACTCTTAATATGCAAAACCATCTCTTATTAAGCAAGAAGTTCTTAAAGAAGTAATATAGCCTACTTTCCTGTCGCTTAAATACTCACTGAAATTCTAATCGGGAAACAACTAGGTTACTAACAGTAAATATCATCAACAACCTTTTCTACACTAGATTTATCCAGCTATAATTTAAACTTCTAAAAGCCTCAAAATCAACTATTTTCCTTAATATCCTTTCGCAAATTAACTTAATATTATTTATCGTCTGTTCGATTTATTTGTAGTTCGAAAAATAATTAAATATTTATTAGTAACAAAAGTAATGAAACTATTACAAACTGCATTAAAAAATAAGAAATGTAAATTAAAACTTAGCATAATTGTATGCAAAAAATATGCCTTGCCGCTTTCTTGGTAAAAAAATAATGAAAAATCAAATAATCATATTGTGCTACATTTTATGACGTCATTCCAAACTGATACATGAACAAATTATTTTGCTTCAAATATTTTTAAATAAATAAAGTTTCTCACGCCATTGTTGATTTTGCAACAGTGATTTAAATGACTCAAAATTGTATTTCAATGCTAATTCAAAAGGAAATTCGCCGACAGATAGTAGATTTATGTCCGTTCGGACGTACAGACAGGCGGACAAAAAAGTATGAAAGTTTGGTCTCTGAGGTCGTAGCTTTTTAATAAAAAAAGAATTTTTAAGATCGGATTGATAGAACCGATTTTGGAAGGGGGGTACGGACGGACAGACAGATGGACAGACGGACATCGACCGCATGTCAATACCTACTTTTTCCTTTAAAAAAAAATTCTTTCGAATAAAAAAAAGAAAAGTAGGCTAAAAATGTCACGTACAACACATTGCCAAATTAGTTTGGCGCAGTTGCCTGTATGAGCTATTCTCGTTCCTATCGCAGATAGCGTGTCGTTGGCCACGGTTTTGGCGGCGGATATCAAATCCAGACATCTTGGCGATCAATCAGTTTAATGGATGTCGGACCTGGTCACATAGCCCCGTACTCTGAGAAATGACGGATCTCCTATTGTTATCACTGCATATGCGTCATTTTACACGTATATGGCGCGATTTGACGAGGAAAAATTTCCTCTAGGTTTGGCAGGAGGCTGAATATTAAAATCTTTTCTTTCGCTACTAATTTTGACGCTCAGATTACAATAAAAATGAGCTCTCTGTGGATGTTAAAGTATACCGAGATTTAATTTTGCCGAAAGAACCCAAGCCAAACGGATACTCAAAGGGATCTTTTACATGCCACATAATCAGATGAAATGCGTGCCCACGATATTCCCATCCAGAAAATCTGATGACTCAACCGGGGCTCGAGCCCTCAAACTTGGGATTATGAGGCTGACACGTAATACTTCTCAGCCACTGAGCCGCGAATATTAGAATTAGTTTGCACTGTATAGAAAATAACTTTTTTTAAGATAGGTCTAGGACGCGGTTAACCTAAAGATGCGTGCTCGGCAATGTTACGCCAAATCTGGTAACCCCGACAAATTGGTATTATACTTGTAATCTCTTCGATAATGTAAAATTATGGCATATATTATTTATTTCTTTTATCATTAATGCTTAACATTTTTTAATAATTATTTACTTTTTTAAATCAATTCTTCGACGTTTTAACGTTTTGTGCATAATATTATAGTTACTCTTCCCTTTATCAAGCCATTCCTGTAAGTACAGTTTTTTGTTGTTTTCTTCGGCCGCTTTGAAATTTGGTAGTATTTTTGGTCATTTCGAGATGGCAACCATCTCGGCAAGTGCCTGGGTTTGTTGTCATTTCGACTTGGCAAGGTTTTTGAAAAGTCGCCAAATCCGGACACGGTCCTTCAGGTTAACCTGGGACGCATGGGCGAATACTGCTTTTGATTTGTTTGCGGTACTAGATTATTTTATTCGTAGTTCTGCGATAGGAAAGCGAATTATTGAAAAAATACAATTTTGGTAGGAGCCCGGTTGGCCTAGTGATGGCAGACCATTACCCTAACAGTCTGCGCACTGTACCGGGTGCGAGTTCGATTCCCGCCTTTGCCCTGGATGTACTTTCTCTCTCTGTGTCAGTAAAAATTCTGTCTGTGTCTTTCTTTCTTGACGAAGGTTTATAAGCGGGTCTCTGATCAAGCACACAAGCTGGAAATATATGTACCAACCAAATCATAACTTACAAGTCTGGTAGTTCAACTCGAATAATTGTAATGATTTAATTTGGATTCAATTTGGATAAGAATCGTAATTACGTTTTTCTGTTCCAGTTTTTGAGGACGAAGTGTAATGTTGAAGAGTATACTTTAGCATTCCAGCGTACAATAAATTATAATATAGATCGTAAAGCTGGAGTAACATAGTCCTCACCTCAGGGTACCTTTTTCGTCCAGACAAAATTCGTAGCATTAACTATAACCCACTTTTTCATTAATAATAGCAATATAAAATCCGTTGCAGGCATCAATAGAATCCGAACCATAATAAATAATTTTTACTATTTCCTTTTCAATTTATTATTTTAATTTCATTTTAATAGTATTCACTTTTAGTAGCAGTAGAGTTTTTACTTATATGCACATAAAGTAGTAATTACACATAGGTAAAGGTATTACGCCACATTGTTTTTTTCTCTAATGGGGATGCAATACGGGCGGCAAAAGCCTTTGCAGACTCGGCTTATTCCCCAGAACTGAGAGCCATTCTCAAATTTTATGCAAAATTATCTGTATAACACGACAATAAACTTATAAATAGATTACTTTTTATAAAACTCGATCTTTAATTTCGATCTTTAAGCAGTTGTTTGTTGGAACTCATTAAAAATAGATTAACTTCATGGAAATAGGCTTAATTTTCCCCCAGAGTGTCGCATTTAATCAAAATGTCAACGTTTTTCTTTTAACAAATGCAAACACATTTAAATTTCAGTTTTTCTTCTGGCAATTATACAAGAATAGAATCAAAATAATCCAAACGGAAGAAAAGTAATAACGTAATTACACCGTAAGTCTTTACACCGTCTTCCAATGATTTTGAATCCGATTCAATTCAATTAAAAATGTCCTGAATTGATGTTAATATATATTGTTTTTTCCTGAACGAATTCTAGTTTCTTTCGAAATTGAATTTTAGAGCTTAGTGGAAGAACGAGCTAAGTGACATTTTTGAAAAAATGTAGATTTGTGTGTCAATGAACATATTATTCCATCCTTTAAACATAACAAGTCCCCCCCCCCTTTTTCATAAACTTAAATTTAATTATATTTTTTACATATTGAAAGTACCAATTTTAACGGATTTAAGGGCAAACAAAAAAACTTTAAAGCTCATTTTCTCGTTTTCACATTTATGTCACTGAGCACGTTCTTCCACTAAGCTCTTCGATTATTTTGGATGTGAATTGAAGCTTGAAATTTATTTAAATGCCTCACAAAGATAAAGACTAATGTATAGTAAAAACAAATCTTGGAACGTTTTATGTTAAGGTGCCCAATTGAAGAAATGTTTTTGTTCGTGCTAAGCCAGTCGGTTTAATTTGTAACAGATTATTGTACACAATACTCTGGGTCGGATCGAAAGCATCTGGTGTCTGGCTTCGTTTAACCCTCTTTCAGAATTTTTTCTTCATAATTCCGCGATAAAGTTTTAAATGTGTCACTAAATGGCGCAACTTTTTGCTTCTGCTCACCAGCTCGCCATTTTGCCGTAGATAAATCAAATATTGGTAGGTAGGTTGGTATATGTATTTTCTGGTGTGTGGGCTTCATCAGAGACCCGCTTATAAACCAGACAGAATTTTTACTGACACTCAGAGAGAAAGTACACCCAGGGCGAAGGAGGGAATCGAACCCGCACCCCGTACAGTGCGCAGACTGTTAGCGTAAAGGGCTGCGATCAAACCCACTTGGCTACCCGGGCCCCTAGACAAATCAAATATTTCTATGAAGCAAACTTGGTCTCACGTTTTGAGTTTTGTTGCCACTTAGGAGATATTTCCAGAGTAAGATAAACTTCGATCCTAAACTGTTGTCAAACTGACGTTATGCACTGCGTAGGATGACGTTTGTATTTGGTTTGTCAACAAAGCTTCATGGATAGATAGATACACCTCAGGCAATAAAAATTCCAAAGTGAGTGGAAACGTACTTCCATATGTATATGGTTTGTTTAAGTAGAATGGAAGGTAAACTGGGTTTGACGATTTTTGATATATACTTAGGACAACACTGAGAATTTAATTAACAGTCAACTATCCTATATTTGACTAAAAATAATTTTTAGTTTATTAAGTTACAGTTTATTTCAATCAATGCAAAAGACTTGTTAAAATAAGATTTAAATTCCTATAGAAGGTTACTTATTTGCCATTGTATCTATTAATTTCGGAATTTTGTGTAATTGACCCTGAAATAATGGCGTTGGTCTTAAGGACAAAATAAATTATTTTTCATAATTATTTTACATCTTGCGTAAATTCACATAATTTTCTAGCAAAATTTACAGCACAATAAAATGACATGACTTTTTTCACAGTCTGTCCAAGCGGACAGGTGCCGTAAAGCCACATCTTTACAAATTGAATCTATAATAAGACTTTCTAAAATATTAGATTATTTAAATAAAAGAGTATTTTTAATTATATATTAAAAGAAAAAACACACACAACCCACATAACGTTTATTAATAGCTTGACTCAGAAATAATGAAACATCATTTACCATTAGAAATATAATTAATTGATATTCTGATTCGTTTTTATTCGCATACCTTATTATTTATTAATGAAAAACACTTTCGCTGCTATTTTCTTACCATTATTAATTAAACAACCACAAGTTTTTTTCAACGCTATGCGAGAGAAATGATTGCTGAGATGTTGGAATATTTGCTGTTTTTCTAACTCTAAAAAACGCCTTCCAGGTGCTGTGATTAATTAAAAAAACTTTTTTCTTCTGAGCCTGTTTTGAGAAGGTTGAAAATCTTTTTCGTCGTTTCTTGCTTCTCGTTTTCTTTGACTTTGCAAAATGAACTCGGAATTTGTTTGAGTTTCTTCTTCGAATTGAATCTTTATATGCAAAAAATGGTCAAGTTTGTTATGCAATTTCCCTCTAGGCCCTTCTTTTTAACATTTTAGTGGTGTAAGAGGCGTGTACGGAATTCAACCTGTGAATTTGTTCCCTTTTGCATTTAGGGTTTCAATTGCATTTTTGTTTTTTGCAGTCATTATTTGGTTTAGAGCCGTTTGCTGTTTCCGACCACGTATTTTACTTGAATTCGAAATGTGGTGTTACAAAAAAGTTTTTCTATTTTTTTTATTCAATCTAATAAAAGTTTCATTTTAATTTCTTTTAATGTGAAAGTTTTGTGTTGTTTGCGCTTAAAAAAACTAAGAGTTAACTATAGTACTTGAAGCATTATATTTGTGAAATATTACACTAAGAGTTCATTAAGCTTATGAAGGTCCCAAAATTTATCAAGTAAGGATGTTTTTAATTTTATAAAAACAAAATATTTTTTACAACGAGTATTTGCTCGAGGCTTTCGCGGCTGGTTTCGTAAAAAGCTTTAAAAAATTCTCATTTTAATGAACTTTCATAACTTAATTTATTTTTCAGTTTTTTTAAACAACAAATGCCTTGAACCCTTAAAGCAAAATTGTTATGAGTTGACATAATTTTATAAAAATATTTATAGTGCACAAAAAATATTAATGAAAAGTTATTTTGTGATCAAATAATTTTCTATTCAGTTATTAAAGTTTTAATTATTCACAATTATTACTCAGTTTTCATTAATTTTTCCAGTTTAAGCTGAGGTAAAATTAATTATTAATTATCTTATAATAAAGTAAATTAAATATCTTTCAATAGCCAGAAAGTGCTTTTTCCAGAGAGATATTTGGAACAATTTAAAGAACTGATATTTATTATCACTTACTCCTTAATTGCTTACGATATTTTCGCTTTCTTTTCATTTGGCGTCGAGAAACACAAAATGAGCTTTACTTTCAGACGATATTTTCTATAAACCTTAATTATCGGTCTTCGAATTATTTTGTGTGGCAAAATGGCAACGAAAAAAAATAATGCCGGGGAATATTGTTTTGAAATTATCTTTTATAGAACACAAAATAAAAAAAAAGGTTTTTCGCTTATTAATGTCATGTCTATTAGCGAAAACTCATTAACGCGGCAATTCAATGTACAGGGAGGTATTATTATTTTTTCTAAATTATCAACTTCGAAGAACCGCGCATATAGAGTTAAGAAGATGGAGATGCTTGGCGCGAAACAAAGAGAAGCCGTCAGAAAGTCACCAAGCAACCCTAGTAAGCCCAAACAAACCGCATTCGCAATGTAAGCTCATGCTGAAACGCATAATTTTATTCTTTAAAAATCGTCAATTAAAAAGCAAAAAATGAATATTTGCATAGTTGTAGGCTGTAGCACGAGATCTGAACTTATAACAAGATAGTACTAATTTCCTTAACAGGTAAGAAAAATGCGTTGTGAGTAGTTTTTATTAGAGGAGAAAAACTCGCCAAGTAGACGGGAACAGCTAGGATATAATGGCCGGTATCGAATTGGCGATTTGCTTTCCTTTGATACGGAAATGCTTAGTTGTAGTAAACATTCTCTTTCACATTTCATTCAACTCAATAGGTATAGCAACCCTACGTTGAATTTCTAAGCTCGCCAAAAGTTGCCGATGGACAGACCGGCCATATATCCTAGCTGTACCAGTAGACGGAGTAAGCTATACAAACTCCACTGTTGTATAGAGCTAAACTGTTCGCCGAGAGCGTTTGTTTGGGCTTACCATAAGGCAATGGATGACTTCACTTGGCGAATCAGGTTTTCGTATTGGTTTTTGCCCGGCAGCATCTCCATCTACTTCTTAACTCTATGGAACCATACCACCGAACTTTATTTTCAATTTATTCCACTTCCCAAATTAGCGAAGAACATAAAAGAATGGCGGGGAAGTTTACCTAAGTTAAAAAGGCGCGCTTTTATGGTCGTTGCCACTTTCGATCGCAGAAACTTCTTGGAGATTTCTTTCTTGTTTGGTTTTTTTAATAATCACGCGTGGCTCGACCGATAGCTCGTTTGAAAGAAAGAGGTTGTGGAACTTCATTAGCCTCTTCTTTTGTGGGGTTGTAATAAGTTTGGTAATTTAGGGTGGCAACAAGCACTGCAGGTTGTTTATTGAGGAGCGAGTTTTCCCATTTCTTGCTCGGCCACTCCATTTTCATTAGCTACTTTATTCTATAAGATGATCCCTTATTTTTTTAACGTGAAAGTTTGTTAATATTATGATAAACATGGCGAAGTTTCTGGAATTGGATTATTTAATATTAAGAAGCTTTACATAATATTCATAACTTTGTTTACTGATGTATCCTTATTGCTATAGTCGGACCTGAATTAATTACATTTATATGGGGAGCGGATCATAGCGGACCAAAAATTCTGAGGGATACAGACGTATTAACCCGTCACCTAACCATCGAGTTTTCTAGAAGCAACCATAATTTGTAAAAAATTATAAATTTAATAATTTCTTTAAATTAAAAAATTTAAAGCATGGAAGAGCTATTTATAACTATCTACTACAGAATTTTTTTTTACAAATTTAAGAAATTTAATTTTCGGTTAAAAATTTTAATTTAAAACTCATGCAGTGAAAATAAGTTTACACTCCAGCCAATTTGCTTATCCCTCAAAGGGTCAACAGAATTATACATGTCACCGACTTTTTCCCTTTAATATTTCCCTATGTTTTTACAACAATTTTTCTTGAAATCTTTTTAAAAAAAATTAGTATCCGAGTGAAAATTCTGTGATATAAAAAAAATAATTTTTTAGTAGCAAAAATATGTTTAAAAATTCAAGGTTAAAAACGGAAAATTCTTTGATGAGGTGAATTTGTTTTGACGTATCACACTTATCTGCAGAATTTGTAGTTTGGGCTATGTACGTGGGTGACGGACAGGAATAGTCTTAATAAAAGCTTCAAAATTTTACGTTATAAACTTAGTATGGGGATACTAAAACTTATACAATTGTTTTGATTTAAATAAATATTGAGCACAAGTTCCTAGACTTTGCTTCATTATTTATGCCAATCATTTAAGAAAATCTTCTCAAATATTTGGATAGTACTTCAGATGAGTTAGAATGTCATTTAAACTCATATAAAATTTTACGTCAACACTATTGTATATGTAACTTTTTATTTTTTTATATAAACATTATATGTGTCCCATTAACATTGCAAACATGTAGTGAACCACCTTGCATAATCCATGTTTTCCAAATTGCTCTGGCAGATAATGCAACCAGATTACAAATTCTGTTTGCCCACAAATACCAATTAGCAAATTAAACATAGAGTGGAATTCGCTTTGTGAACTGTTGCTGCGATATGGTCTGCAATGGTTGTAAAGAAATTTAGGCAAGCAATTTACTTTATATTAGTTAGGCTGGTTGGTTGACATATATTTTCAGGCTTGTGTGCTTGGTCACAAAGACCCGCTTATAAACCATCGTCAAGAAGGACGGATACGACATACACACACATCTAAGACAGATGCTGCCATCTATCGCCACCTCCACAATTTAGACACGTCCCTGAAGGGGAGGGAAATAGTCTCTAGGGACCTGTACCCGCGGGAAACTGCGCAATGACCGCCCACAGGACTTTTGGACCCAACAGATTTAAAGAGCACGTACTCCGCATATACTCGACAAACACAAACATCCATACCTTACCGGGATTCGAACCCAGACAAAGAGGCTCCAAAGGCTAGCTCCCTAACCTTTGCGCCACCGAGTCGGCTGTTAAGTTAGGTTGAACTCTTCCGGCTGTCTATTTCTAGCCTCCAACTAGCTTTAACACAGCCTCGTAATTTAGAACCGCGGTCAAGTAACGAGGTCGACTCCTGAACTGGACAGAGCGACATCGTATGCTAACGCTATAGGGACTATGGACTCGACAGATTCGAGCACGTATGTCCCAGTATATACACGGGAAATTGCGCATTAAAGTATATTAGTATTTTTTTTTCAAAACAAATATCCGTCTATGGGATGTGGCCGTTATAGAACGCGGGATCCACTGTATGAGAGGTCTATGTTCTGACGACTGGGATGGTTGGTTGGTTGGTAGACATATATATTCAGGTTTGTGTGCTTGGTCAGAGACCCGCTTATAAACCTTCGTCAAGTAAGACAGACACAACAGACAACACACACACATAAGTGGATCCATCTAATTTTTAGAGACAGAGGCTAACTAGAGGATCCCCAGAATTGGCTTGTCACCCCCAGAGGTATTGATTTGGTATGGGAACTTGGAGGACTTTCGGACCCAACAGATTTAACGAGCATGTACTCCTCATATACTCGACAAACACAAACATCCATGCCTTACCGGGATTCGAACCCGAACCCAGAGGCTCCAAAGGCTAGCTCCCTAACCGTTGCGCCGGCGGGGCGGGGCGGCGACTGGGATCTGGAGCCCTCTTTTATTAGGTTAAGTTAGGGTGTGCGTATCCGACTGTCTATTTCTAGCCTCTAATGAACTTTACAACAGCCAATTACACCTCGTAATTTATAATCCTGGTCCAGTAACGAGGTCGACACCTGAGTGGGCACCCAAAAGAAAGCCAGTGTTGCCATCGCGCACCTGCTCGGAGTTTCGACACCACAGATTTAACGAGCACGTATGTCTCAGTATACTCAGGAAAAATACAGACAAACACACATATCCCAGCCCATATGCCTGGATTTGAACTAGGGACCTTTCGACTGGCTAACCAGCTTCCTGACTAGTCAGTAGCACAGTCTGCTAAAAAAACTGGTCCATAAAATCAGTTCTCAGCCTCTACAATATAATTTACTAGGTAGGTACATGTATTTTCTGACTTGTGTGCTTCATCAGAGACCCGCATATAAACCTTCGTCAAGTAAGACAGACACAGTCATATTTTTTTACTGACACAGAGAGAAAGTATACCCAGGGCTAAGGCGGGAACAAACCCGCACCCGGTACAGTACGCAGACTGTTAGCGTATATAATTTACAAGTTTGTCAATCCAACGCAGTTTTATGATCAATGACTTCCTTATTGGTCCAAACCTAAACGAACCAAACGCATTAACAAGTAAGGTGCTACTTTTAATTGGACCTCCTGCTTCATTCCCAACATACTACAATTTAAACCAATTGGCTCGCACGAGATCAGTTATGAATTTTAATGAGTCGAAGTGACCATAAATGGAGATTATTTTAGCTATTATTCATTCCGGACTAGCACCTTTGGGCAAACCCTAAACGGCCCAACGGCTCTGTTTAGGTATTCATGATGTAGGGAACAGTTGGATGTCTAGGTTTGACGATGGTGTAACTAAAGTCCCTAGACATTGGCTCTACCTGAATAAGCAGAGTTATGACATCCTCAAAAATATTTAAGCCCGCAATAACTATGTTCATTATTCTACATTACTTCTCCCGCATTAGCTATGGTCATTATTCGCATTATTCTACATCGCTTAACAGGCATTAAATTCCCTTGGTAACGTTCTCCAATCGCTTAAACTACCAGTTGTCATGGGGTACGCATTAGTAAAAGTCGAAATAGGCTGAATCTAGAGGCAAATAGGGTAGTAGGGTTCAAACTCATGCCGTTTCTGCGATAGGCGAGGGCCCTAACCATTCGGCCTCGTTAGCCCTGATTTATTTAATTACAACTACCGTACAGATATAGTCCAATTACAGGTAGATGATTAAAACAAGACAAAATACAAAAATATAGAACTAAAATTAAACATCAAAACAAAACAATTAATAAAAAATATTAAAATGCAAAAAACCCAAGTAAAATCAATTAGAAATTATAGATAAAACGTGGAGTCAGCAAAAAAAGGGTACAATAAGAAATAGATTAAAAGGACAGATTACAATCAATCACACCATTTGAAGCTTAAAAAAAAACGTAACACAGTTGAGCTTCCGCCTGGATTTTAAACAGAAATTTCGAATAAGGTACGTAAAAAGTAGATGATTAATACTTAGAACTGTAGAGTTATATTTTTTATAATACAAATAAAGAGTAAATTTATATTGAACGCGTTCTAAAATTTTAACTTTATTATAAAAAGAATCCCAAATGATACTACAGTACTCAAGATTGGATCGAACTAATGTAACGTATATAGTTTTAAGTACCTGTGCATCAGTAAATTGAGCTGTTTCTATAATCTATAGAATGAAATGCGCTCAAAGTTAAATTACAGCGAGCATCATTAATTTTTCCGGTAAAATGTCTTTCTATTTTGCTGTTATACCCTTACGTCACCGTAAGTGATGTTATGCAAGGTTGTATAGTATGCTTCCTCCATATAGAACTACACTAAATTCAATCTCATTGTTAGTTATTGCTGTAATTTT
This sequence comes from Oedothorax gibbosus, assembly GCA_019343175.1. Lineage (NCBI taxonomy): Eukaryota > Metazoa > Arthropoda > Arachnida > Araneae > Linyphiidae > Oedothorax > Oedothorax gibbosus. Next base: position 7,249,291 of record CM033278.1, read on the forward strand.
CGATTTAACTTCTGGAAAGTTCGCTTACCTGAGAAATAAACTAAATTCGAATTCGGTTCAATATCTCTAACGTGATATTGAACCGAACGTGATTTTGATTTTGATCAGTTACCTTGATGTTATGAATGAATGACTTTGATCAGTTACCTTGATTTACTTAGATTGGTGTAAGCTGAGGGTTTCAAGCCTTTAATGTTAAATTAAGTATGTATTATTGCTATTTGTATTTTAGAGTTGCGCTTGATGATAAAGTTCAAATGAGTTATCAAATTATGTACTAATATATATGAAATACTATTAGTATTTTTTTGGCACCTCACAAATAATAGTTGAATAAATGTTACAAGAATAAAATTATTCTTGAACCATACTTTTTAAACACAAAAAAGAACATTATACTTGTATTATATTCCTTAGACATAAATATAACTGCTATTTTTGGTAGCTTAAGAACAAATGTACTCTTTCCAACATTAGAAACTTCATTTATTTTATGATTGGAACATTCCTGCCAACTTTTTAATTATTTTTGATTAATTTTTCTTTTTGTTTCTTGCAACTATTTATCTTAACATTAAACTGATGCAATATTATTTTTTATATTTAATCTTTTATCCAAAACAAAAACCTTTGTTGGTAAATTAGTTAAAGACCGCTAAAAAGAATGCCAATATTTGCTATGTAAGATTTCCAAACTTCGGATTTTCAAAATTCCTTTTTTTCTCTTTTAAGGAATACGAGATCAGCTAGTTATACTTTTTTCCTTTTGTCTGTTCATTCAATATGAAATTCAGTAAATTTTAAAGTAACAAGAATGTCAACTTTTAGTAAAATGGATAGATGATGTCTATCATAATTTTTTTTTGCTCTTAATATGCAAAACCATCTCTTATTAAAAAATGTCACGTGCAACACATTGTCAAATTAGTTTGGCGTAGTTGTCTGTATGAGCTATTCTCGTTCCTATCGCAGATAGCGTGTGGTTGGCCACGGTTTTGGCGGCGGATATCAAATCCAGCCATCTTGGCGATCAATCAGTTTAATGGATGTTGGACCTGGTCCCCGTACTCTGAGAAATGAGGGATCTCCTATTGTTATCACTGCATATGCGTCATTTTACAAGTATATGGCGCGATTTGACGAGGAAAAATTTCCTCCAGGTTTGGCAGGAGGCTGGAATATTTGAATCTTTTCTTTCGCTACCAATTTTTACGCTCAGATTACAATGAATCTGAGCTCTGTGGATGTTAAAGTATGCCGAGATTTAATTTTGCCGAGAGAACCCAAGCCAAATGGATACTCAAAGGGATCTTTTACATGCCACATAAACAGATGAAATGCGTGCCCACGATGTTCCCATCCAGAAAATCTGTCGACTCAGCCGGGACTCGGACCCTAAAAAACTTGGGCTTATGAGGCTGACACGTAATACTTCTCAGCCACTGAGCCGCGAGTAGAATCAGTTTGCGCTGTATAGAAGATAACCTTTTTTTATAAGATAGGTCTGGGTTGGTTGATTGGTATATCTATTTCCCGGCTTGTGTGCTTGATCATAGACCCACTTACAAACATTCGTCAAGTAAGACAGACACAGACAGAATTTTTACTGATGAAAGTACTCGCAGGGCGAAGGCGGGAATCGAACCCGCACCCGGTATAGTGCGCAGATTGTCAGCGTGATGGTCAGCGATCTTAACCACTAGGCTGTCCGGGCCCCCACGACACCTGGACGAATAGTGCTTTTGATTTGTCTGTGGTGCTACCTTATTTGATTCATAGTTTTTGAAAAAATACCTGTCTGGTAGTTCAACTCGAATAATTGTTAGGTTACGTTAGTTTTGAATTATCGTCTCACTAGAGCTACACGAGGGCTATTGGTGACGGGCTTCGTAATTTAGATCCACAGTTAAGTGACGATGCAACACCTGAGTAGGCACCCAACGCAACCGTTAAGGGCAACATCGTACGCATTGATGGGACTTTTAGGAATATTTTAACGCGCACTCTCTCGACACGGGGTATTATTCGTCGGACAATTTTGGCTGCACGGGCCGTTTATCCCTTTAAGACCGGCTATCAGATGGGGCTGATTTAAGTTTATGCGACTAAATGTTAGTAGTTTTATCGAAAACATACCTTAAGCGCATCAATGCCAGCAACTCCTTAAAAACAGTCATTTTTTATACAAATATCGACTAGTACAAGTCACCTGCTTCGGTATCAATATTTTTGAAGAGCTTGAACATTATCTTTTATACCCGCATGATCGTGTAGCTCGGTCGGAAAGCGTCGGCAGTTATTTTGACGACGCCCGGACCCGAACCTGGGACCTTCCGCATGCAAGGCGAACGTCTTAACCGACTGGGCTCCCCAGCCCCCTCGAATAATTGTAATGATTTAATTTGGATATGAATCGTGTTAACTTATTTTTTTGTTTTAGTTTTTGACGAAGTGTGATGCTGGGAAGTATAACTTACTGCAGCATTCTGCCGGACAATAAATTATAATACAGATCGTAGTACATAAACCCGAAGTAACGTGGTCTTCCCCTTAGGGTAAGTTTTTAGTTCGGATGAAATTCAGCATTGATTATCAGAAAAGAGATGGGGCCCGGATGGCCGAGTGGTTTGGATCGCAGACCATAACGATAGCAGTCTGCGCGCTGTAACGGGTGCGGGTTCGATTCCCGCCTTCGCCCTGGGTGTACTTTCCTTTCTCTGTGACAGTAAAAGTTCTTTCTGTGTCTGTCTTACTTGACGAAGGCTTATAAGTGGGTCTCTGATCAAGCACACAAGCCGGAATATATATGTACCTACCCTACCCTATCAGAAAAGAACCCACTTTTTCATTAATAAAAGTGAATAGAAAATCCGTTGCAGGCATCAATAGAATCCGAAGCATAATAAATAATGTTTACTATTTCCTCTTCAATTGGGGCCGGGATAGCCTGGTCGGTAAGGTCTTGGACTGGCATCCCTAAGGTTGCGAGTTCGAGTTCCGCTGCCTTCCGAAGACCCCCGTGTACGCTAATGGTGACTGGTGCACGTTAAATCCGTCGTGGTCACAAAGTCCTCCAAGTTCCCATACCTAATCAATACCTCTGGGGGTGACAAGTCAATTCTGGGGATCCTCTAGTTGGCCACTGTCTCTAAAAATTAGATAGATCCACTTATGTGTGTGTGTGTTGTGTCTGTCTTACTTGACGAAGGTTTATAAGCGGGTCTCTGACCAAGCACACAAACCTGAATATATATGTCTACCAACCAACTAAAATCTTCAACTTATTATTAGAATTTCATTTTAAGAGTTACGAGTATTCACTTTTAGTAGAACTAGAGTTTTTATTTATATGCATAAATTAGATATTACACATGGATTAAGGTATGATAGATAGATTAAGAAATATCAACTTTTTTTGTTTAATAAGTGAAAACACGTTTAAATTTCAGTTTTTATTTATATGAATACATTAGAAATTACACGTAGATGAAGGTATTACACCACATTGTATTATTTACGACTAAGAATTTTTTCTGATATTTCATTTTGATTGTTTTAAAATTTGTGTAAAATAATCTGTATAGACGAGCTAAATATCATAGATACTTTGCTATAATTACTCGATCTTTAATCTTGTTTAACGCAGTTGTTTGTAAGAACTCATTAAAAATAGATTAACTTCGTGAAAATAAGCTTAATTTTCCCCCAGACAGTATCGCATTTAATCGAAATGTCAAGCTTTTTCGTTTAACACATGAAAACACATTTAATTTTCATTTTTCTTTTGGCAATTATATAAGAATAGAATCAGAATAATCCAAGAGGATGAAAAGTCATTGTAAGTCTTTACACCGTCTTTAAGGGGAATCGGATGGTTCTATCTCGCCCAAGTTAATTTTACTAACTTTAGGAACATTTTTCTCAGGAACTATATGAGATATCATTATGAATTTTTTAATTGTTTTTTCATTACATATAGCTCTCTGATTTAAACTGAGGATATTTCACAGTATAAAAATACTTTTACAGGGATTGTTTCAAAAATATTTATTAAAAAAGCCCAAAGAGATTTAAGAGTTGTATAACTTTTATTTGAGCAGAGATATTTAAAATTCCTCAGTTTAAATCAAAGAGCTATTAATGTGGAAGAAATAATAAAACAAAACATGTTGATATCTTTTATAGTTCTTGAGAAAAATGTTCCTAACTGTTGAAAAACCTTATATTTCAGGAAACGCAAAAGAAAATTAAGGTATAGGTAAGAACTGATATACAGAGTTTCTGAAAAATGCTTATAAAAAGAAAACTGCAAAACAGAAATCAATAATCTTGGTCTTAAATTAAAGCTATAGATACTCAGAATAAAAATAAAAGAAAAACAGAAAATCAACATTTTTGACTCAAACACCCATCCGACTCCCCTTAATCGATTTTGAATCCGATTCAATTCAATTAAAAAATGTCGTGAATCGATGTTAATATATATTGTTTGTTTCTGAACAAATTCTAATTTCTTCGTATTATTCGAAATCGTATTATTTTGGATGTGAATTGAAGCGTGAAATTTATTTAAATGCCTCACAAAGAAAAAGACCTATGTATTGTAAAACAAAATCTTGCACTGTTTTATGCTTAAGTGCCCAATTGGAGACATGTTTGTCTTTATGCTAAGCCATTTACTTTAATTTCTAACATATTATTGTACATACAATTGGCACTCTGGGTCAGTTCGAAAGCATCTGAAAACGGACAGAAATTAAAATATTAACCACTTAACGATCGGATAATTAAAAAAAAACGGTCATAAAGTGCCTATTTTCGTATTTCTGAAATTAGATAAAAATAAGTGCATGAACTATATACGTATTCATTTTTAATTTTTCATTTGTTTTTAGTTTGTGATTTAAAAGAAGTAAGTTAATTTTATTTGCGTGTTAAATCATGGGTTTCAGTTGGTTTTTACTTTATTGGCTTGTTCATTGGGCTTTTAATTGGTGGATTTTAGTTAGTTTTAAGCTTATTGGCGCGTTACTACTAGACTCTCCAGCTCAGAAATATTACAGTAGCAAGAAAAAAAGGGTGAAATCTCACGGCATCATTTTTAGGGAAGCGATAAGGAAGGTTTGAATAATATAACCCATTAATATAATTAAAAATAATAATCAACCCTAATAAAACTTTTAATATCTTCATTTTCTTCTGCCCATTAGCGATGTTTTCAACCACGGATGGTCATTCTAGAAGCACTCAATGTAGGGTTGTCCAGAAATAAGTTGCCCAACTCAGAGGCCTGTGCAGGATGCTGTATTGTTCAGAATGTGATAAAATTTGAGATACAGACATTTCAGATCATGCGCTCGCGATTTATTAAAAAAAATTAGCTTAAAAATTTCACGCATTTTACAGTAATTCTACATGAGATCCGTGGTTCTCCATAACACTTTCTATTCTTATTGTTGTGTGTTCTACAGCGGAACGCAGTAAATCTGCAGAAATTCCTTGAACCTGCCGAACAATTGAGGTTTTCAGATCCGCCAAGGTTGCAGGACGTTCTCGGTAGACCTTATCCTTTAAGTATCCACACAACCAGAAATCACCATGAAATCACATGGAGTGAGATCAGACACAAAGCTATAAGAATTGGAAAAATTGTGGAAAAACACGGATCTCATGTAGAATTACTGTAGAATGGGTTTTTGAATCTGCAGCGCCGCCACCTATCGGCAAATTTTTGAACTGATTTTTTTTGTAGTAAATCGCGAGCGCATGATCTGAAATGTCTGTATCTCAAATTTTATCACATTCTGATCAATACAGCATCCTGCACAGGCCTTTGTGTTGGGCAACTTATTTCTGGACAACCCTGTATATTAATGCTTGAGAGGGTCACGACAGCTTGTAGTTTTTCCGGGTTGACAAATGCTTCCCTTTACAACCCCCCCCCCCTTTTTTTTTCTTGCACACCAGCTGGCAGATTTTTTTTCTGTAAAAATAACATATTTTGTACAGTATACCTTCCTTCGGGACATACTTTGAACTTTTATGGATACTAATTAGTAAAAGTTAATTAATCAAACCGAACTGATATGTAAAACTTTTTCTGTCAGCCAATTAAACTTCGATTTAGTGCAAGCTAATGGCTCTTTTTGGTAAAAAAAAAATAGCGTTTAATTCGTATATAGATTTATCATGTTAAACTAAACTCGATTGCTGAACGTTATTGCTGCATTTTAATTGTAAATAAAATATTATTATTATTATTATTTTTTTGATTTTCTATGGTTATTTCAATAAAACTATCTTAAACACAATTACGAAACTAAAAATTTGTTAACGGTTTATGAATAACTTTTTTAAGGAAGAAATAGTCATTTCACAAAAAATTAATAATAGTAATGTAAATCTAATATGTATAAAGCTATAAGTAGTTTAATTAGTTCTTTATTTACGCTCACAATTTAGGCATTTGTTATAAATCTTTCGAGCAAACAGTAAAAGTAAATACCTGATTTAAATTATCAGAAAATTAATATTTCAAGAAACTAATTACTTTAAAAACAATGACATCAAAATAAAAATGCTTTTAAAAAAAAGGATGTTCATTTTAATATGAATAAAAACATCCTTTTAAAATATACCTGAAACTTAATAATTAATCGAAACACATGATACATTGCATTTTGTTTTTTCTTTCATACACTCTCTGGAGATACCTTTCAATTAAAGTGCGTTGTGAGTTAATTTAAAATGAATAAACATTTTAGAAACATATGAAAAAAGTGCAGATTACTTTTAAGAGAAATATTCTGTTGTTTTATTTAGAAATTGGAAAGGTATGCACTTTTGCGCAACTCACGGGATTTGGATGGCAGAAAACATATTATTTTTGATCTCTTAGTCGACAAAATTCTAATGTTTTTTATTTATTTAAATAAAACCTCTTTAATTAAGGGGCCATTCGTGAATTATGTTACTTGGAATATAATTTATGGTTTAAATTAATTTTTTTTTGTTATTTCTGTTTGGATTGGTGTATGCTTAACTGTATTTGTACAATCAGCTTTATCAGCATATTTCTTAAAAGATTTCTTCTCTTTATTAATCATATTAGCATTTTTAAAAATATTTTTGCTTATCATTTGTTATTTTTTTAACTGGATTTTCGCTTGATTTTTTGTATGTGTTTTATCTCGATATATTCCTCTTTTTACATATAAATAAAAGCATTTTTAGAATTCTTCTTCAGCATTCAGTGCTTAATATATTTTGCGCATTCTCTTTACGTTCTTTTATTTCCATATTAATTTTTGTTTAGAGTTTGTGTTTTTCGATTCTTTTTCTTACTATCTTTACAAAATAGTTTTCACTTTAGTTATTTATTTTACCCGCCTGAATTGACTAAAGAAAAATTAAAAATAATAATGGGGACATGTTGGTTCACTATTTTTACACTGTAAAAAGCACTTTACCTAATAATTACAGTGTGGTGGTAAAAGTGCTGCCATTACCTTGTGCTGTGAATTTACATTGAATGTTAAATTTATTGTGTGGTACCGGCGAAAATGTTTGCTTCACTGGCATCCATCTTCTGTGTTTTAACAAGAAGTTCTTAAAGAACTGAAACAGCCTACTTTCCTGTTACTTAAATACTTACTGAAATTATTGTGTTTAAACAAGAAGTTCTTAAAGAACTAAAACAGCCTACTTTCCTGTTACTTAAATACTTACTGAAATTCTAATCGGGAAACAACTAGGTTCATAACAGTAAATATCATCAACAATCGTTTCTACCCTAGATTTACGCACATTAGAAAAAAAATCGCTAAAAACAGCATCCAGCTATAATTTAAACTTCTAAAAGCCAAAATCAACTATATTCCTTAATATTTTTTCATAAATAACTTAATATTATTTATCGTCTGCTCGATTTATGTGTAGTTCTAAGAATAATTAAATATTTATTAATAACAAAAATAATGAAACTAATCCAAACTGCATTAAAAAAATAAATGTAAATTAAAACTAAGCAGAATTGTATACTTAAAAATATGCCTTGCCGCTTTCTTGGTAAAAAATTAATGAACAATCAAAGAATCACATTGTGTTACATTTTATGACGTAATTCCAAAATGATCCATGAAAAAATTATTTTGCTTCTAATATTTTTAAATAAAGTTTCTCATGCCATTGTTCATTTGGCAACAGTGATTTAAATGACTCAAAATTGAATTTCAACGCTAATTCAATGGGAAATTCGCCGACAGATAGTAGATTTATGTCCGTCCGGAAGTACAGACAGCCGGACAAAAAGTATGAAAGTTAGGTCTCTGAGGTCATAGCTTTCTAACAAAAAAAGAATTTTTAAGATCCGAATGATAGAACCGGTTTTGGAAGGGGAGTACGGACGGACAGGCAGACAGACGGACATCGACCGCATGTCAATACCTACTTTTTCATTTGTTTAAAATTCTTTCGAATTAAAAAAAAGAAAATAGGCTAAAAATGTTATTAAAGTAAGTTGCTCATGTGACTTGTTAAGTCTGAAAACATCAATTTGCTGCAAAACAAACATTATTGTGATGAAAAAAGTAACTGCAAAATGTGCTGTACTTTTACAAAAAAAAAATAATAATAAATAAAAATACAGTGTACATTCAATCACTCAATATTAACTTTAAGTAAATGGTATGTATTGCGATGCATGTAGGTATTGTCTTTTAAGAAAATTGTACTTTTTCACCAATCGTAACTGCTATAGAACTTTTAGACTCTAAAGTAATTGAAATCACCTTATATATTATGTAATTACCTTTAAATGTATTAATTTATTGGATGGTAATTGAAAGCCGTGTGGTGTTACACTCCCCTAATTTGTATTTTTTGCAATACTTTTCCATTATATACTCGCTTTCTTTACTTTAATTTGACATTAAAAAAATTTCCCTATAAAAGTTATAGTTTACAAACAAAACAGTTTTGCCACATTGGGTAACAATAATATATTCGTACTTTTAAATAAAATAGGAAATTCATAGGAGGAAAACTAGATCAAGACTTTCGAACAATGCAGCATTCAACTAGATAACACAAATTAAAGGCATTCAGAGTCTTCCGACGCCGAATGGAAATGTCCTGATAGTTTCCCAAAACAACTATATCAAATTCCAATGATGCCGAAGTTATAAAAGTGTAGGAATACACTAGAGTTCCATTAAAGACCCATTCGTCCCGATGTCGCCATCTTGAATTTTCCCAGCACTATCGATAAATACAGAGGCCAGATGGAATTCTAATTGCCTGCTGGACTTTTATTTACTTCTACAGAGTGCTGCTTTCATCGACATAGGATACGCCGATACGGGGAAGCGACTAAGTCCATTTTGATGAAAGGAACACACAGATAAAATTATTCTTTTTTTGTTAATGTAGAGATATATGGCGGATAAGAAAATTAGTTAACCTTCAAAGCCACTGTTTTAGATTAGAATGTTTTAGATTATTAAAAAATCTTTAAAATTTTAAATCCCCTCGCTTAATTCATAAGGATTTTTTCTTCATATTATGTAGTTTATGATTTTTAATAAACTAGTATTTATATATTTGAAGATAAAACTTTGAAAGCCGTGAATTTCTAAATGTTAAATAAAAACCCGGTAATTGAAATACCTATTTATAATTTAAATATTGGTTTTGATGGGATCTAACAATATTCTTAATATGAAAGAGAGCTAATATATTTTAAATATAACATATAAACCTTCGCCAAAATTCTTAATACCAAAATACACTTCAATATATCCTTAATATTTAAAAAGTGAATAAATGCTGCTTTGCTGTTGTTCTGAGATTTATGTATTCATAAGAATAAAAACTCATGAGCACATAATATGGAAGGATTTCCAATATTTGACTAATTTTTGAATTCTAATTGCCTGCTGGACTTTTATTTACTTCTGTACAGTGCTGCTTTCATCGACATAGGGTGCGCCGATACGAAATATATATATATACAGAGATATATATACGATATATATATATATATATATATATATATATATATATATATATATATATATATATATATATATATATATATATATATATATATATAATATATATATATATATATATATATATATATATATATATATATATATATATATATATATATATATATATATATATATATATATATATATATATATATATAATATATATATATATATATATATATATATTTTATATTATATATATATATTTTTGGGGGGGGGAGGGGGCAGGTGGTTTGATCGCAGTCCATTACGCTAACAGTCTGCGCACTGTACTGGGTGCGGTTTCGATTCCTGCCTTCTCCCTGGGTATACTTTCTCCCTCTCTCTGTGTCAGTAAATATATTGTCTGTGTCTGTCTTACTTGACGAAGGTTTTAGTCCAGTCGCCAAACCATGTTACCTGGAAATAGGGTACAACTTTTATTTTATGATTGATTCTAGTACTATTCGATGTGCTGAACCAGAATCTAAAGGGGTGCCAGCCTCTAATCAGGTACACAAACCAGAAATTATCTGTACCAACCTACCTACTTTTTTCTTTCTTTTGTGTGGTTAATGTAGATATGTGGGGTATATAAGAAAATTAGTGAGAGGGGGGGGGGAGGAGGGGGAGGGGGAGGTGAGAGGTGAGAGCGGTAGCCGGGTAGCCAAAGTCTTCTCTCTGTATTAATGCAATGGAAAAACATTCTAAACCAAATTACTCCTGTTGCATTGAATATTTGTACAAACGGTTAAATTTATTTATGTTTAACGAATTAATCAAATTATGGTTAATTTAATTATGGGGAACAACGTTTGAATTAAACGGCATAATTAAACAGTTTGCCAAATTTGACAACACTAAATTTGTTTTAACTCTTTTCAAATTCAAACTCATTTTCGGTTTTTCCATTTTGTGTCATCAAAAATTTATTAGAGGTCATTTATCAATACCTTAATTGAAATATGCATTTCAACTTTAGTTAACAAGAAATACTTTAAAAAGAATATTAACGAAAAATTACCGAAATTTACATGGAAAAACGAATTTTCAACTTTGGACAGTGTTTACAAAAAACAAAGGCAAAATTAAATATGCATACTTTTATTACAAATATAATTATTTTGTAGCTAGTGAAATTTTGTACTTTGAAGAGTCATAGTTCAAAAGCATTTCGAAATAGCTCAAGATTTGAAAATATCGTCGGGAGATGGAATTTTATTATTGCGGGAATACCAAGTTAGTGAATCAAATTGTTCATAATTCCTTTGATAATATGAATTTTGTTATACTATTTGTTATAGCTTTTAGACCATTGACTATATTATTATTGTATACAGTAAACCGATAAATTTACAATTTTGCCAAATCCGAGGTACCGGACTCCCTTATTAATGTTTGTAGAAAAATCGAGCTAAGTCCTTTTTAAAAGCTCCATTTAATTGATTTTTCAATTATAGTCCTGTTTAGGGATGTTATTTTTTTAGCCTACTTTTCTTTTTTTTAATTCGAAAGAATTAAAAAAATGAAAAAGTAGGTATTGACATTCGGTCGATGTCCGTCTGTCCATCCGTACCCCAATTCCAAAATCGGTTCTAACAATCGGATCTTAAAAATTCTTTTTTTGTTAGAAAGCTATGACCTCAGAGACCCAACTTTCATACTTTTTGCCCGCCTGTCTGTACGTCCGGACGGACATAAATCTACTATCTGTCGGCGAATTTCCCATTGAATTAGCATTGGAATTCAATTTTGAGTCATTTAAATCACTGTTGCCAAATTAACAATGGCATGAGAAACTTTATTTATTTAAAATATTTGAAGCAAAATCATTTTTCATAATCAGTTTCGAATGACGTCATAAAATGTAGCAAAATGTGATTCTTTGATTGTTCATTAATTATTACCAAGAAAGCGGCAAGGCATATTTTTTGCTTAATTATGCTTAGTTTTAATTTACATTTCTTTTTTTAATGTAGTTTGGAGTAATTTCATTACTTTTGTTATTAATAAATATGGAATTATTCTTTGATATATACAAATAAATCGTGCAGACGATAAATTATATTAAGTTAATTTGCGAAAGAATATTAAGGAAAATATTTGAGTTTGGCTTTTAGAAGTTTAAATTATAGATGGATGTTGTGTTTAGCGTTTTTTTTAATGTGTATAAATCTAGTGTAGAAACGGTTGTTGATGATATTTACTGTTAGGAACCTAGTTGTTTTCCTATTAGAATTTCAGAAAGTATTTAAGTAACAGGAAAGTAGGCTATTTAGTTCTTTAAGAACTTCTTGTTTAACTAACTCTACTAATATCATAAGGCTTTTATCAACACCTCCTCGTAAAGAAGGCCTCTGTAATAATTACTGTACGTGATGAAGTGGGAGTATTTACCTCCAACCAAAATCTTTTTACAAAAAATGCTATGAATATATGTACATTGCTTTAAGTTTTTATTATTGGACAGGTAAAACTGTCACCAACAACGTCACTAATGATTGTAAAGGCCTTCTCTAAAGAAGGTGTTGCTTCAATTCAAATATCATATGACCATTGCTATGCAAAATACACTGAGTAAAATTTTGTGCTTGGTTTCATCATACTAATAGTTCCTATTAGCTTCAACGGCTGTGTAGTGAAATGTTTCACCCCATTTTCGGTATTCGGTCCAGTGTTAAGATTTTGGAAACAAAAACCTGCGAAATAGTTAAACCGAATACGGATAATGTGGTAAGACACTGCATCCCACGTTGAAGCTATAATAGGAAACATATTTTTGGTGAAACCAATAACAAAATTTTGAACTAGTTATTTATACAACTAGTGTGAAAAGTAAGGCTTTTTTGAACGAGTGAAATAAATTCACGAGTTTAAAAAAGGCTATTTTTAACGTTTTGTCATACACTATTTTTTTTATAATAACGTGCAAAAAAAGTATTTATTAAATTGGCATTTATTGATTGGCTTATTAATTATATTATTATCACGTTCAAATGGTTTGAAGGTGATTACTTATATTAATGATTATTTTAAAATCACGTGCAAAAAGTATTTCTTAGATTGACATTGGAAATAAGACGCCACATAAAGAATCACGTTCAAATAAAGAATTTTTCACGAATCACAAAGCCGCCGAATAAAATGTCATGCTCAAATAAAGAATTTTACACCAATCAGATGCTCTTAGTTTACTTTGTCGCACTAGTGCGTAAAAGTAACTTTGAAACACGATTTCATTAAAAGCATCACTTTTTCCACGATTATTGATTTGAAAATGTTTAATTTTTTTTGCACGATATTATAAAAAGTGTATTTTGAATAGGAATGATCCCAAGATATTTGAATTGAAGCAACACCTTCTTTAGAGAAGGTATTTGCAATCATTAGTGACTTCGTCGATGCCAGTCAAACCTGCCCAATAACAAAAACATAGAGTAATGTACATATATTTATAAAAAAATTTTGAAAAAAGATTTTAGTTGGAGGGGAATCCTCCCACTACGTCACGTAAAATAACCTTTTCAGATGCCTTCTTTACCAGGACGTGATGATAAAAATCTTCGATTTATCCATAAATTAGTTTAACGGTTTAACAAGTTTTTAACAGTAAAAAAATATTCAGGTTAAAACTCACTTACCAAAATATACATTCCAAAGAATTAACTCGAACGCACCACAACGTCTCAAGACTGACTTGATTATACACCCTCGCAATCCATAACGTGGGCAAATCTAATTTTCATATGAAAACCTTAGTGGAAGAACGTGCTAACTGACAAAAGGTGAAAACGAGAAATTGAGCTTTAAAGTTTTCATTTGCACTTACAGTCCCTGGACAATTATGCTTAAAAGATGTCGATTGTATTAGTATAGCATATAGCATTTTTATCAATAGCTAGTTTAGAAACAAATGTCCTCTAAGTATTTGTTCACATGATTGATACATGAATTGCATGCTAATAATTGTCCAGGGACTGTAGATACGTTAAAAACGGAAACTACAAAAGATAAATAACATACTTAACTTAAAATTTATGAATTATGGAATCTTGTTATCTTCAAAGGAGAAAATAACACTTTCATTGACACAAAAAATTGAATTTTTTTAAAAAATGTCACTTAGCACGTTCTTCCACTAAGCTCTTCATATCTCTTATTCCGACTACGAAATAGAATGAGGGACCATTAAGTCCAATTTAAGGAAGTCATTAAAATAGATATTTCAGTTGTGTTCATTGTAGTGAGAGTTTTGGGATTTAATTGCCAATCTGGAGACGGAGTTTAGAGCATTCATAGAATTTTTTTTAAAAAAAATTCTTTCTTGCCACCTCGTTCTTTCTTTTGCCTTGTTGTGCCTTAGGATTTTAATCTGTTTATTTGTTTTAGCAATTATTTATTCAAATAATGATGTTTTTACTTTATTAAGCCCTCTCAGGAATAGTAAATGGAAATAAAGGTTTGCTCTACCATGCATTTTAACAGATTGAAAGTGGAAACTACACTATGAAAAAAACCCTGTAAATTTTGAAGTTTAAAAACAGTTATTTTCAGAAAATTATTGTTATTTATTAAAAAAAAATTCTGTGAAATTCGCCCAAAAAAAAACATCTTTTGCATCAAAGTTACAAATATAAATTAAAAATATTTTCTTTGTAAATTAAGTGTATTTTTCTGGGACGCTAAAGGTCGTTTTTTTAAAATAAAAATAATAAACTTTTTTGCGGTGTACAATCACATACTACGATACAATACAAAAACTTTTTTCCAAAGCCTTCAAAACAAAGGTACTTTAATTGTTCTTTTAATTTAAGCTCAAAAGAGCTAGTTAATTGAAAAAATTTTTGAATTTTTTTCTGATTGAAGTTTCTGCATGCATTCTTTACATTCATTTATCTATCACACTACGTTTATAACGTAAAAAGTGGAAGGTATTATAATCGTTCAGTCCGTCTGTCTGTCCGTCTGTCCGTCACCCACTTTCATATCCCAAACTACAAATGCTACGGACAAGTTAGATACGTCAAAAAATTCAATGCATCGAAATTAGAATACATTGAAAATTTCAGAAAAGAATTCGAATTCGAAGTACTTCAATTATGTAAAAAACGGCAAAATGTAATGCTCATTTAAAAAGCATATGAAGCCATTTTTATTCGAATTAAATCACCATTGCCATTCGCAACAATCGCTAAAGAAACTTTAATTCTTTTAGACTATAAATTAAAATAAATTTATTTTTGCGACATCGATCTGTTTGAAATGACGTCAAATATATTTCACTACGAGATTCTTTGTACGTTTATATGAAATGTTTTCATTCTATTTAAAAGCCAGGAATATTACATATTTATTCTTTGAAATATAAATTAATTTTTGCAAATGATTAGTAATAATTACTAATTTTTTCCAAAAAAAAAAACTGTCAAATGTAGCATGTAAATGTTTAATATAAATTATGCTGTGTTTGGCGCCTTTTTTACTGTTAATCAAATGTTGTTGTGGAAGCGGATTAATGCAGATTCTTTACAAAACTACTTGTTTTAAATTTAAACACCACATTTTATATAATTTTACTACATACATCCAATTAGTCAACGAGGAAGCGGGTATCCATAGAACAAATTACCATCAGTTCTATTACACCTGTCATTTTCTATTTTACTACCACACGATCTTAACACGTTTCACCGTGATGATTCTTAATTAAAGAAAAAGCTATAATTATTTACATTGAACAATGTTGTAACAACAACATTTATTTAATCTCCCACTTTCCATTCTGATTATACCCATTCATATTACATTAAAAAAACCCATCAGAGTTCAATTATAAAGCTTATAATTTTCCTATATAATGTTGTTTGCGGTAATTTACACAAATAGGGATTTACTGGGGAATTTTGTACTTTCATTAATTAACATAAAAGAGTAGTAGAGAAAATTGTGGACACATGCCATGCATTTTAATGCGCACGCAATAGACAAACTATCAAATAGAGTGTTAAACCACAAATTAGCCTTGTTGAAGTGTAATAAATGGTATATTTAATCTAATTTAACTTAAGGGGGAATGGGCGCGCTGGACCGGGGGTCTCCAAACTCCAGTGCATCAGTGTTAATCCAATGGCGAAAAAACTATTTTCTCTGCCACATTTCTCCGGCTGTATTGAATATTTTTACAAACTGTTTTTTTTAATGATAAATGTAGATAACTTACAGGTCTCTATCTTCCCACTTTTTGAAATTGCTTCGAATATTTTGTGTAAAATTATTTATTGAAAATTAAAAAAAAAAATTCGAACCCATTTCAAAAAGTGGTATGGTCGGGACCTGCAAGTCAGCTACATTTATCACATAAAATATCCGCTTTTAAAAATATTCAATACAGCCGGAGAAATTTGGCAGAGAAAATAGTTTTCGCCATAGGATTAACACTGATGCACTTTACTTTGGAGACCCCGATCCAGCTCGCCCATTCCTCCTTAAATGGCAAACTGTTTGTAAGTGCTGAGAAAATGGGTTTGTTAATTTATTTGTTGTGTTCGTAAGCTATACATGCAGTTTAATCTGGATATATAGTAACAAATTCAGGTTCTTTAATGTTTTAGGATTTATGTCATAGATGATATGCTATATAGAGATGATAGGTATGTTATAGATAATACTTTGGTTGTAAATGAATTGTTTCAAAGAAGTACGAGTAACATTTAAGAGGGATTTTCAGTCAAATAGAGCTAATGAATTAGTTTTGGAATCATAACTTCCGCAGAGAAGTATTGCTTTGCCATGTTAGCCCTTTTTCCCAGATATGGGGGAATCACTATAACATCAAAATGAAACAAATTTGAAACGAAAATGTTATCTAAATATTTAATTATATATTTTTGAAGTTTTAAAGTGCCAAAAATATACTGCAGATGGCGACACTATTTTAAAACTTTATCAATTAATAATTAAATAACCGGATGTTATTTTCTTTTTAATTTTGTTTTAAATTGATGTTATGATGATTCCCATACATGGTGAAAATGGGATAACATGGCAAAACAATTCGTTTGCAAAAGTTGTGATTTCAAAACTAATGCATTAGCTCAATGGGACTGACAGTCCCTTTTAATAGAAAAATTATTTTTTATTTTATAATATTATTATTATATTATTGCTATTATACTATTATTATATTATTGTTATTATCTTACTATTATATTATTGTTATTATTTATTTTTTATATTATTATTTCTTTAGCACAATTAAACCCGAGTAGTAAAAATATTTTTCCTTTCTAAATGACAATAAACTCGTCATGACGTACTGCTTTAGAGATATTCCTTTTACATATTAACTTTTTTGTATGCTTTTAATGAGTTTAATATGCGGCATTAAAAATACAGTCTCTTATCATTAATAAAAGAGTCAGTTAAGAATTTTTTTTGTCAAATAATCAATAGTACGTTTTATTAGGATTGATTCCAAATTATAGCCATAACTCCATTATACGATTCCTGTTAATTCAACAATGCAAAGAACTTATCAAAATATATTCCAATTTAAAAAAGAACACACACTTTCGCATAGGATGAAATCAGAAGTAATAGAAAAAACGAGGAATAAAAAAAATCTTATTTGGGTTGAAGTAAATGGATTAAAATGTTCTTTTACGTCAAGATTACCATCTCAATATTCTTCAAAACTAACTTTCCGATAAAAAAAGATTTATTCACGTCATATTAAAAAATTCCCTATCTTTTCCCATTTTTCCCTCTCAAAACTCGAGTTTGGGATTTATTTTGAAGACCATGACACAAGGAAAACGAAGACACATTTATGCATTTTAGAGTGAAAATGATGTAACGCCATCTTTCAAACGTTACGGAAGGAAAGTCGTATTTATCGTCTGCTTAATTTATTTGCAGTTCGAAGAATAATGATGTAAAATGGGAAGGTTTCAGATGATGTAGCACTAATGTTTTCATTTTTCTATGTACTGCGCTTTCATTGGTTGCTTCGGTCTCACTCTCAAAACGACCGATATAGATGAAAAGAAACTTCTTTTCCTACGCAAGCTTTCTTTAATAAATGTTTTGAACAACCAACAGCACAGCAATAAGTTGGCATTTAAAAAATTTAATAAGAAAATTATTCCTAGGAAACGAATCAATTTTGAATACCAAAAACAAAAGCAATTCCAGGCAACAAATGAAAACAAATCGTTAGAGCAATTTCCATCCATGACGTGAAACAACCTCATTGCTTTAGTCGAATCCTATCATCCGTTCCAGCGACATTTCGCGCGTTTGGAAAATGTCCAAAACGCCTTAAATGACATAAAACGATTTTTATTCTTGAATGCATATCAACATAAAAATCTATAAACACCTGAAATTGACGAAATATTTATTAATAACAAAACTTTAAACAACTCCATCATACACTAAAAAAATAAGAAATGTAAATTTAAACTAACCAGATTTTTATTCAAAAAATATAATGTATTTCCACTTTCTTAGTAAACAATAATGAACAATCAAAGAATCACATTGTGCTTCATATTAAGACGTCATTCCAAACTGATTTATGACAAAAATAAATGTTGCTTAAAATATTATTTTTAAATAAATAAAGTTTCTCATGCGATTTTTGATACAATAGAGATTTAAATGACTCAAAATAAAATTTCAATGCTAATTCGATGAGTAATTCACCGACAGATAGTAGACAGATGTTCGTCTGGACGTACAGACAGACGGACGGAAGAAACTATGAAAGATGGGTCTCTGAGGTCATACTTTTCTAACATAAAAAATAAGTTTTAAATTCCGATGGATATAATCGATTTTGGAAGAGGTGTATGGAAAAACGGACATTGTCAGCATGTCATTACCTACTTTTTAATTTTTTTAATTCTTTCGAATTAAAAAAAAGAAAAGTATACTAAAAAAATAAGAAAACTATAAATTTTGGACTTATTTCCTTTTAAGTCCAAAGGAAAATTTCTGTTACACTTGAACAATCAAAAAAGGGTTCGTTTGTATGAAATTGGAACGTGTACATTTTTTTTTGTAATGAAATGAAGTGAAATACTGTCTGTTTATTTTCTCAAAAATGTGACAGATTGTGACACTATAAATGCTATTTATTTTGGGATTGAGAGTTCAAAATGGGAAAAGCGCGTTTAAATATTTGACGTTTCTTATAACTTCTAGTGTCATGTGTTCGGTGATGTGATATCTTTAAAAGAGTTTTATTGAACCACTCGATTTGATTATAATAATTTGCTTTTCAAAATTGTTAGACCCCAAAACTATACTTTGATGTTTGTTAAGTAAAAATGACACTATTTTTGTGCTAAACTATTGGGTATCAACTTCAGTAAATATTCTCTACTGAAGGTAGCCCAACTGAAGAATATGTTATATATTTTAGAATTTTTCATTCTATAATTTAAAAAAAGTTTTTTTAAACCTAAAAACACTTTTTGATAGTTGTTGTTGTTGTTACTAATGACACTTTGGAAACCCAAGCTCTTCCCGCGGTGCGGGTAAGGATTAAGGCAAATGGGTGCGGTTCCTGAGAAGAGATGCCCGTGTAGAGACTACACGGCAGGAATCCGACTTGGCATCGTGCTGACAGATGGTGCCATCTATTGCCACCTCCGCAATTTAGACATGTCCCTGAAGGGGAGGGAAATAGTCTCCAGGTATCTTTTTGATAGTAAATTTCTTAACCGATTGACTACAGATTAGAAATACATTCTCTACTTTAGAAGGAAAGTGCTAATGTTTTAGATTTTTGGACAGTAAATCATAACTTTCTCCACAAATTGAAGGCTTACAGTTCTAAAACTTATTAAAAAACACTATAGCTTTTTAATGCCACATTGCGGCAAAATTTTTAAGCTATTGATAAAGAACTTTCTGAATTATTAAGCTCGTACACATTACCCACCTACATTTATATTTATTAGCAGTCTGGTTCCAAATAAAAACTTATTTTTATTAATTTAAATAATAATTTAAATTTTCTATCTGATAAATCAAACTATATCGAACCTAATACACTTCTCAAAACAATTAGGCGAGCACATGGTTTAAACCCTTTCACCCCCAACGATTTCATTTGGAATCATCAGCTTGCGATTTTTTTTTATCACTAAGTTAAAATCGCACTTGTATCCTTAGATGAATGAATCATGTCTTTTGAAGAATTAAATAACGTTTGTTTTAATTAAGTGAAAATATGAAAAACATGGTAAAATAAAATTAACTCTAAAAAAAAATTATGAAATAAATTGACCCTAAATTCTTCACGCTTGCATTCTTAGATGTTTAAAAATTTATTTGAACTTTTTTTTAACAAATAAAGTTTTGAAAAAAATATTGTTATCATTTATTCAAAAGTTATAATATCAATTTTTCCTTTTAAATTTTAGTTAAAAAATTAAGACCCCCCCCCCCCCCGCCCTGTTTTTTACCATTTCATTCTGGATGCATAATAAATCTATTTAACAAATTTTAGATTTTTAGAATAAAAAATAAAAAGTTGGAACTGAAAGGCTTAACAAAAGTACGCAAAATGCTCCCCTAATTGTTTTGAGCAGTGTATATGACATATATTTTAGAATTTTTCTTTCTAAAATTTTAAAAAAAGTCGTTTTTCAATGTTCTTAACTCTAAAAAAACTTTTAAACAGCGAATTTCTTAATCGAATAGCAACAGATTAGAAACAAATCATCTGCTTTAGAAGGAAAGTGGTCTAATGTTTTCAGAGTTTTGAGCAGTCAATTCATACTATTCTCCCCAAATAGAAACTTCAAATTTCTGAAACTCATCAACAAACACGATCGTAATTGAATACCGCATTGTGTTACATTTTTTTAGCGATTGCCAAAGAATTTTCAGAGTTGTTAAGCATCATACACGTTACACACTAAAATCTTATAGTTACAGTCCCTGGACAAATTATTAGACGCACTGCAAGATTTCATGCATCAATCAATGATGAACAAAATACCTTTAGAAGGACATTTGTGTTCCTAAACTTAATCTATTGAATAGAAAATACTATCTCCTATACTTAATACATATATCGACATCATTTTTAATGATATGGTATTCTTTGGTATGTTTTCATCATTACTAAAAAAAATACAGTGCGTCTAATAATTTATCCAGGGACTGTATGTGTAAAGATAAAAAAAATAACATTCCCTTTGATGGAATGAAATAATTTTCGATCTTATCTTAATTTCGAATGCATATCGAATCGCCAAAACTATATCGGATATATGTTGGATATCTACCAAAGGATATTGTCTGCTACATATGAGTTCGGGAAAATGAACCCAGTTTGTGAATAAAGGATAGAATAAAGGAAGAATATTTTGGGTAAGGCTAACCTTTTGGGAATTGACCTTCCCATCTATCAATGTCAAATGGTCACCAAAGAGTGAGGAAATGTGGATTGATGCTTCGACTTACACGAGTGGAAGGTACACTTTTGATGTTGGGATGGGGAGATTTGGTGTGAAGGATCGTGTAGGACTTCACATAGGGGTGGCACGGGGTAATTCTTAGACACAAATCAAACTTTTACCGTAGCTGCTACATTTATGTAATTTTCTGAACAGGAATATTTTTCATAATGACTATTAGATATATCTGTCGGTTACCAATGTTGAAATTCACTATTTCCTCAGTAGAAGTTAAAAAATTAACATCTGTCCAAAAATTACCCCGCTAACTGGGGTAATTATTAGACAGTTGTTTTCAATCTGTTCTGCACAGTATTTATACTAGCTACAAAGGGTAAAATTTTTAGCCGACCGGCCGTGCAACCGTTAGGGT
The DNA here is from genome assembly GCA_019343175.1 of Oedothorax gibbosus. Lineage (NCBI taxonomy): Eukaryota > Metazoa > Arthropoda > Arachnida > Araneae > Linyphiidae > Oedothorax > Oedothorax gibbosus. Next base: position 7,271,169 of record CM033278.1, read on the forward strand.
GCTAGCCTGTGGAGCTTCTGGGTTCGGGTTCGAATCCCGGTAAGGCATGGATGTTTGTGTTTGTCAATAAATGTTGCTATTTGTCTATGTGTTTGTGTCGTCTCTTTCTTTGTGTGTCTCTTGTGCCTGTGTCATTTCTGGGGTTGAGTACAGTAGACCTAAGGTCGCAGTGCTTTTCGAACTTGCCCATACCAAGAAAGTCATAAGTAAGGGTAAAATTACCAAAAATTTAAATTTCTTCTTTTTCCATGTTCAAACATTGCGTAGATAATGTGTCTTAATCACACAAACTATACCAAGTAAATTTAAGCATATTGTGATGCTGTCTGTCTTACCCCCATAGCAGTTCCAACGATTTCCCCACTTTGTCCAATAATTACCCCGTGACTAAACATGCCATGTCATAATGTTACTATTCTTCCTACAATGGTGTTTTTCTGCACAAACCATCTTCATAAACATATCTAAGACTGGTAGACTATGGGACGTGATTGGAAAAAACGCTTTAAAAAAGATTTCGTTTGCCATTAATTGAAACTACAAAAAGTTACTGAAGTATTTCAATCACTACATTTTATCGGAAATAACAATGTTCCCACGTTTAAATGTGCACATTATTTATAAAATAACAATTATACTTCGTACTATTTTCCCCTGACCTGTTTACAGATATTTCTAGAATGGCTACGAGATGGCGCAGTTAGACTTATGTCAAGATTAAAAAAAAATGAATTTTTGTCACTTTACGTTATTTTTTACTTAATCTAATATCATTAAAAGTATTAATACGTTGTTAAACATCGTTTTATGTTCATTATTTAGTTATATTTAAATTACATTTTAACAAGTGCTGTAACCTTCCGCTATTTGTTTACAAACATTCTGGCATTGAGACGAAAAAATTGTTCATCTGACAGCTGCATTTCAAACTTTATTTATGGAAATCATTTTCTTATCAGAAACTATTATTCTTAATAGAAAAATATAGAAATGAGAAAATAATTATTTCATAATACATGCAGAAAAAACGATCTAGGTATAATTAGAGAATTTTTACGAATTTGACATACTAATAATTCCTTATTTTGTGTAAGATTGTGTCAAGATGATTTTTTATGTTTGAAAAGTAAATTATTTTTTAAAAAATACATTTTTGTTTTCGCGCTAGTATACATTATAAAAACTTATTCTTCAATTGCCCAAATTATTTTATCGCAACTGATTAAATAGTAAGGTTTTTCTTTATTTTAAATACACTGATGTTAATAATTTATATTTTGTTCTCATAATACAATAAATTTACAACAGAAAACTCATTATGTTATAACCCATTTTACCTGATAAGCACAAATATTTAAAAGCAAGTGAAAAGCAAAGTATTATATTTACTGTGAAATAAAAAAAAAACCTTGAATAAATTTTAAGTCAGCTTGTTTACTGTTTGGTTTATTTTTGGAAGGGAACATTTTTTATTGGTAATTTTTTTTATTTAACTGAACAATTCTTATTTCTACTCTTATATTAAATTTATATAAATAATTTGATATTTTTTCACTTTTATATAAAATACATAACTATATAGTCTATGGTAGAAATAACAAGAAAAACATAGTATTTTCTACTGATTTTATTATTAGAAAATAAATATCCTCAGATATCACTGTCACTATCATCATTGAAATCTTCATTACATATATTAATTTCATCAAAATTAAAATCATCATCTGAATTATCGTTATAATTTTGACAACCATCTTGACAAGAACAAAGCGATGTGCAAAAAGAATCTTTTGATTTACACGTACACTTTTTAGTTGTACATTCGGTTTTACAACCGCAAGAAATGTGTTGTAAAAAATCTGACGCGATGGGTAAGGTACTCCACTGAACAGATAGTTTATTATCAAGTACAATTTATCCATGAGTGGATGGGCTAGGAGCATTGATATTTTTTTCCAAGCACCTACGATGGATATTTGTTTGGTAATTACTTCTTTTTATATGCAATAGTAACGAGTCACTATTCGGGGGCAAAGTAACATCAATTTTGAATTTTGATTGAAAGATTTTGTATCTCACATTATTTATTTTAGCAATATTTGGATAGCCGTATAAGTGAGATACGAAAGCTTCAAGATTGCTAATAAGAGTAGTTGATAATCCCCACGAAGAACCAAGTTCTTGAAACATTTTGCAATACATTTTATTCGACTGCATGATTCTTAGAGGCTTGATTTTCCCCTTGCCTTTAAAAGCACTACATGTGTCGCAACCAGTAAAAGTATGCAGACCTACTAGGGCTGAGCAGAAATCACTGCCCAAAATTTTGGCTATATTAGTAACATTTTTTAGTTGAACAGAGTTATTGTTACCCAATATAATATATAGATCAACTGAGAATTTAAAACTTAATGCTAAAGAGATTATAAAGACATCTGTATCTATACATTTAATAACAACAGCGGAAGAGGATTTTGAAGCATAATGAGCATGTAAAAGGAGCCTAGTGTCAGCTTCTTCGTGGTCGTTCGTAAGTTCTGGTATCTCTTCGACAATTATATTTATATCTTTGGGAATTATTGAGTGGCAAAGTTTGCCGTGGGAAAAGTATATCACCACATTTTTGAAATTATCGGGTTCATAAGTAATCCACTGGTACATGTAAAATAAAGCAAAATTATACACATTTTGGCATCGATTGAACAAAAGTTTAAACCATGTTTTTCAAGCGCTTTGTATTATTCATGTATATTTTTTGAGAAAAAGTACTAATCTTATCCCAATATTTAATCAGAGCATTGCTGGATATGCAATTTACAAATTGTGGTTTGTTATACGCAACGAAGTAAGATGCATGATGGTTGTTGGTCCATGTCCAATAATTTCCCCGATTTTCCGTGTCCCGGGTCACCCTATATGTGTGTTATATGATGTTGTTGAATTTTGTTTATTTATTCAAAAATTGTCCAGTCCTGAGTGCTTACGTTTTGTTGGGGTTTGGAGTTCCTTATTTGTTTGAAGAAAAAAAACTTTTTTTAGTTTGAATTACCTAATATGAAACACGAGGTAATAAAAGTATTGCGATGGGGTCGAACATCCGAAGTGGATATTTTGTGTTTTCTACACGTTTTACAAATACAAATACAAAAATTGTCGACCAACAACAGGCTTGAGGCCCAGCAAGGTTGGTCCAAAATAAATCTAATACTTTACCAGTTTCCAATGACTATCAAGATTCTTCTTAAAATTTTCTACTCTCTTCGAATACACCACATAATCTGGTAAAGCATTCCACTCATTGACAAAACTCTATTGTAAAAATAATGTTTTCTTACCTCCCTTCTAAAGCATGATTTATTCAATTTCTGATCATGTCCTCTGGTCCGGCTATTTAAGGTAAAACCTAAGCCCTCAATGTCTCCCTGTTTTATGAACTTGAATAACTGAATTAAATCACACCTAGCTCTCCTATTTTTCAGGGAATACATGTTTTTTGGTAGGTGCTGATTCTAAGCACATTCATTTCCGAATAAAAATTTTAACTTTTAAGTTTTACAAATTACGTTATTTTTACGTGTAATTTAATTTGTCTTTATTCAAATTATTTCGTACAATATTTATGTGTCTTTTATTTTGTTCATTTCGATTAACTTTAGCAGAAAGCTGTGTGGCCAAGTGTCGCCAATATTCTCCCCAATCGCCGTTAATGGGTTAAGTTAGCCAATACTCAGTCCATTCTAATCAGAAATCTTGGAGAAAATCGACACAGATTGATCCGGCAAAGTGTTTATCCGCTACCCCATCTTCTGTTGTTGGGGCCATTCTCAGTAAAATGGCACCTTCCATTATTACAAGCGCGCCCGCTGTTCCGTTTAGAAGCTAATTGGAACCATCCTAAACAGTATCGACAGGACGTAAAGAAATGGTTGGACATTTTTTGTTGTTTGTATGAAGCAGTTGTGTTATGTTCATGAAGTTTTTGTTGTCTATTTACTAATGATGTGTCTTAATCACGCAAACTATACCAAGTAAATTGAAGCATATTGTGATGCTGTCTGTCTTACCCCCCATAGCATTTCCAACGATTTCCCCACTTTGTCCAATAATTACCCCGTGACTAAACATGCATGTCATAATGTTACCATTCTTCCTACATTGTTTTTCTGCACAAACCATCTTCATAAACATATCTAAGACTGGGTATTACAAAATTCAAGATCATGTAAAAGAAAACAAAATTATACACAGAGTTATAACATATAAGTTCGAAATTTTATAGCTTGAAATCAACAATATTAAACCATTGAACTTTTTACTTCCATGCAATTTACAATCGATATTTCAAGGACCAATGAGGGCCAAGCATGCTTGGGAACTAAACACGGGGGGGTTCCACGTGAGGCTGACCACCTTACCGGGACATATGCCTAGCATCTCAGAGTCCTAGGTCATGTAAGCTGATATGGGCACGGCAGGCCTTGACCCACTATTGGGCAGTGGCACTGAGGAGTTTTATTTCAAGGAAATGCAGTTATTGTAGCTTGGTTGATAGATTTAACGTTCTTTTTATGATTTTGAAGTTCAAACAAAAACTTTTTTTCTCTTGGTTGAAATTTTGTACATTTAGAACAAATTTTTTTCTAACACTTTACATTACTATTTAGGTATTAGTTGTTTATAAGTGTTTCACTTATTTTCCGTTTATAGAAATGAGGCTTTTATATGAAACTAACACTTTACAAAAAAATAGATTTTGAACAAACATTGGATAAACTACATTTTTATAGAAAAAAAATCTCTAGTGTTGGAGTTAAACAAAAATGTGCCATTGTTTAACGAAATATCAAGTTTTAGTTTTTAAAGTATTTACAGAAGAATAAAAAAGAAAACTATACTGTCAAACTATATTTCGTACAAATATAAAATTTCCGGGGAAAAAAATCACATTTGAATTACTTCCTTACAGTTGAGGTGGTCAAAAAGGTAGAGACGTTCTTGGTTTGGTCATCCCGATCTCTAAAGGCGTCAGGGCATGGACTCATCAGTGGGTTACTGTCTCTGCCATTAACGCCTAAGCGAAACGTTTTCCGGTATCGGAGAGTCTGGCCAGCATATAAGTTCGATTGGGGATTGTATAAATCAATGCTGTTGGGAGATGCGGGTGGGTTAGGTGTTGTGGTTTAAGTTCTAATTTATCATCTTTGATTTTAAGTCAATATAATACGAGGGTACTGTTTGGTAAATTTATTAATTTATGGTGTCATACGGGTCACATTTTCCAATTCAAATACTTAAACTTAATCAATTATTGTCAAAAGCTATATTTTCTTTTTTTTAAATATAAAAGTGCTATTTTAAATATAAGTGAATAAGAATTTAATTTTTTATAGTTTTTTAAGTAGTTAAAAATGAAAATATAGTATACGCAAAATAAAAAAAAGCTAGTTAACTAACCCCGGCCTCCTCAAATATAATAATTTTCTCATAATATATCGAACGTTGTTGGAAGGACTTTAAATTTCGCAATAAAAAGGCCGCATATAAATTAATATGGATCAATAAGCTTTTAAAAATAACAAGAAGTTCTCAAAGAACTAAAATAGCCTACTTTCCTGTTACTTAAATACTTACTGAAATTCTAATCGGGAAACAACTAGATTCTTAACAGTAAATATCATCAACAACCGTTTCTACACTAGATTTATACACATTAGAAAAACAGTCGCTAAACACAGCATCCAGCTATAACATAAACTTCTAAAAGCCAAAATCAACTATTTTCCTTAATATTCTTTCGCAAATTAACTTAATATTATGTATCGTCTGCTCGATTTATTTGTAGTTCAAAGAAGAATTAAATATTTATTAATAACAAAAATAATGAAACCACTCCAAACTGCATTTAAAAAATACGAAATTAAAACTAAGCATAATTGTATGCAAAAAATATGCCTTGCCGCTTTCTTGGTAAACTATTAATGAACAATCAAAGAATCACATTGTGCTACATTTTATGACGTCATTCCAAAGTGATTCATAAAAAAAATATTTTGCTTCAAATATTTTTAAATAAATAAAAATTCTCATGACATTGTTAATTTGGCAACAGTGATTTAAAAGACTCAAAATTGAATTACAATGCTAATTCAATGGGAAATTCGCCGACAGATAGTAAATTTATATCCGTCCGGACGGACAAAAAGTATGAAAGTTGGGTCTCTGAGGTCATAGCTTTCTAACAAAAAAATAATGGTCATAAGGTCAAATGTATAGAATCGATTTTCGAAGGGGGGTACGGACAGACAGACAGACGGACATCAACCGCATGTCAATACATACTTTTTCATTTTTTTGAATTCTTTCGAATTAAAAAAAGAAAAGTAGACTAAAAATATGCAATTAACTGCGCACTACATTTCAAACATGCCATGGTCAGAATGAGTAAAACATTCAAATGCAGCTTAACGAGTTTATAGAGGATGGAAGTTAATATTCTATAATCCTATTAACTTATAATCTCCGGATATTTTTCATTCTTCATAAATATATTATTCATTCCGGATATTTTTCATTCTTCGGATCTTCATAAATTTATTAATGATCAAAAACTTTGGGGCCCGGATGGCCGAGTACTTTGGACCATTAAGCTAGCAGTCTGCGCGCTGTAACGGGTGCGGTTTCGATTTCCGCCTTCGCCCTGGGTGTACTTTCTTTCTCTGTGATAGTAAAAATTATTTCTGTGTGTCTGTCTTACTTGACGAAGGCTTATATAAGCGGGTCTGATAAAGTACACAAGCCGGAATATATATATGTACCCTACCCTCAAAAATTTTAGTTTTTATAACATCTCCTAAAAAGCACGCGGTATATATCAGTCTCATCTTGATTTCGTATTGATATCTGAATGTCAGAATTATACCGGATATATGTCGAAATTCTATCAAGTGCTATTGTGTGCTACAAGAATAGAGATCATGGTAAAAGTATTAGAGCGGCTGATCACGTGACCTCCAATGGTAGCGACTGGTTACGCATGGAGAAAAGAATTTCAGGGCATACAGGCTAGTGTTGCCACTACTTTAAGGATAAAAATACTACAGCGTAATCGAAAAAATACAATTTCATACTAAAATTATAAAAAAAATACCATGAAAAAGTGACTTTATAAAAAAAAAATTACGTGAAACGCTTTTCTAATTTTTTGTTGTTGTAATTTTAGTATTAAATAGTATTTTTTCGCCTTAAAAGTGGTGGCAACACTGGCCTGTTTGCCCTGAAATTCTTGACTCCATGCATAGATATCATAGTTAAAGTATTAGATTGACAGATCACGTGACCCCAATGCTAACGACGGGACGCGCATGGAGACCATAATAAGAGGGCAAATCGTTTAGGGTTGCCATCAGTTTTAGGAGAAAAACACTACGAAAAAATACCATTTAATTCTAAATTACAAAACAAGACCAGAAATTGTTTAGCTGGATTTTGAACTCTTTTTAGTGACTTTAAAAAAAAAACGTGATACGCTTTGCTAGTATTTTTATGGTATGTTTTTGTATTTTTAGAATTAAATTGTATTTTTTCGTAGTGTTTTTCCTCCTAAAACTGGTGGCAATATTGGCCCCATTGCCCTCTTATTCTGGTCTCCTTACGCGCCCCGTCGTTAGCATTGGAGGTCACGTGATCTGCCAATCTAATTCTTTAACTATGAACTATGATATATGTGACTCCATGTGTGTCCCGTCGCTACCATTGGAGGTCACGTGATCAGCCGCTCTAATACTTTTACTATGATATCTATGCCTACAAGGGATTTCAGAAAAAACGAACCCTGTTTGTGAATAAATGAAGAAGCTTTTTGATGGTAAGGTTAACTTTTAGGAGTCAACCTTCTCATCCATCAATGCCAAACGAGCACCAAAGAGTGAAGAAATGTGGATTGATGCATCGGCCTACACGAGTGGAAGGTACTTTTCGCTTTATAATGGAAAGATTTGGTGTGAATTATCGTGTAGGACTTTCACGTATTTGTATTTTTTTTATGGTAGTGTTTGGGACATAAAAAATTAATTGTGACAATAAATCAATTATTTTTCGAGCATTGAATATCTATATTTGAGTTTAATAAAAATAGGGTTTTTTTTATTAAAAAGCCAATTTATTGTTTTTGAAAGCATTGAAATAAGTAAAAAAACGGGAAAAAATTGGAAACTTAATTTCTGTAACTATACACTCTTAAAACAAACGAGCGGTTTTAACTCAGTCTAAGTTAATTTCCACTCCTTTCCGTGCCGAAAATGCACTTCTCCTATAGGAGTGGATTTCACTCTTTTTGCGGAGTGGGTCAAAGAAATAAAAGAAAACAATCAACGTCCTACACTCTAAAAACGAGCGGTTTTTACTCAGTCTGAGTTAATTTCCACTCCTTTCCAGTGCCGAAAATGCACTTCCCCTATAGGAGTGGATTTCAATCTTCTGTTTTAAGAGTGTAAAATATCTTACAAAAATAACTTTAAACTGAGAATATTTTCTTTAACCCTCTGAGATAAAGTCGTATAAACCCATCACCTTAATGTCAAATTTTTTTCGTTGTTTTCCATCAGCACACATGATTTTTGAAAATTTGTAAATTGTTTAGTTTCGCAAAATTTAAAATTTTAAGTACGAAGGAGTCATAAATTATCCTCTGCCATAAAAATAAAGTATACACTTCATCATGTTTGCTTATCCTTCAGAGGGTTAAAGGGCAGTGGGTTAAAAAGACATGGAAATTCTTGTAGAATTTGCCTTCCCAATCTGTAAGTGCATCAGGGTATGGACTCATCAGTGGGTTAATGTCCCTGCTATTAACGCCTAAGCGAAGGGTGTTCTGGTATCGAAGGCACTGACCAGTCTACCGGGTCAATAGTTCGATTGGAATTGTAAATCTCAATGTTGTTTGGGATGCGGGTAGGTTAGATGTTGGTTTAAGTGTGGATTTACCATCTTTAATCATAAAATCAATGCACTCAGAAAAAAAAAAAACTTGTGTTGACTTTCAATGGATTGAGAACCACAATTAATAAACGATATCCATAAAAACCAAGTCATCGATAAAAACCAAGTTATATATTATTACTCTAAACTCCTCGGCGCAACAGGCAGTAAGTGGGTCAAGGCCTGCCGTGCCCATTTCAGCTTACGTGACCAAGGGCTCTGGGGTGCCGGTTAGGCGGTACCCTTAGTGTTTAGTTCCCAAGCGTGCTTGATCATCATTTTATTGACCCACTTAAGGGATAAAAAGATGAGTCAACCTCCCTCAATCCCCGTACCTGTGGCAATGGTCATGCGAAACCACTAAGCCACTGGGTCTCATATATACACTGCTCAAAACAATTAGGGGAGCACTTTGTGTACTTTTGTTACCCTTTTAGTTCCAACTTTTTATTTTTTATTCTAAAAATCTAAAATTTGTGAAGTAGATTCATTATGCATGCAGAATGAAATGGTAAAAAACAGAGAAAAAGATCTTAATTTTTTAAACTGAAATTTAAGGGGAAAAAATTGAAATCAAAACTTTTGAATAAATTATAAAAATATTTTTTTCAAAACTTTATTTGTTAAAAAAAAGTTAAAATCAATTTTTAAACATCTAAGAATGCTAGCGTGAGGAATTTAGGGTCAATTTATTTCATAAAATGTTTTGGGAGTGAATTATATTTTTCCATGCTTTTCAAATTTTCATTTAATTAAAACAAACATTATTTTATTCTTCGAAATACATGATTCTTCTATCTAACGATAAATAAGTGAGAGCTTAATTTAGTGAGGAAAAAGAATCGCAAGCTGATGATTCCAAATGGAATCATTTTTGGTGAAAGTGTTTAAACCATGCGTTCCCCTAATTGTTTTGAGCAGGGTATATTAGAACCATTTGGCAAATAAGTTTTGAATAAAGAACTTAGATGGTTTGTTCTGACTGGTAATCAGGTCGATTGGAGTTAGCATAAAAAGAGATGCCGGTTTCAGATGAAGGCTGTTTTTTTAGTATCCAAAATCTTCTTCAGAGACAAGGTTTCTAAACTACAGGCAATTCTTCGAAGTAGATCGATCTGACCAATCACAAAATTGCAAAGCTTCCAGGTTACCTTGCAAAAACTTCCAAGCCTTTCACGGGAGCATTTGGTTCAAAAATGTTGTCATTTTTCAAGATGTCAATTGAAAAGTGTCAAAGAAAAGTGGACACTTTGTTTTGGACAGTGTTTAACATAATTGCATAAATGAGAAAATTTGCGGCAATGTGACCAATTATATTATTCTTCGATTAGGCTACTTCTTAAGGTATTATTTCCCAATGTCATTATGATCTGCAAACGTGGTGAATATATACAGTCCCTGGACAAATTATTAGACGCACTGCAAGATTTCATGTAAAATATTAATTACCGGGTGATATTGTACCGTTTCATTATTTTAAATCGATTTGTTTTTTTTATTTTTATATTATCCAATCAATTACCGATTTATTTGACAAAAATAAAACAGCATTCATTTAGAAAAGCATAAGTTTATTAAGTTTTAAAGAAAAGTGAAATTAATGTTAGTAAAAGTCAATATTTAGTTGAGCCACCTTTAGCCGCTATCAAAGCTTTCATTCTGCGCGGCATGCTATCAATGCAAGACTGTACAGTCTCCGGCATTTGAGGATGATGATTCCCCACATAAATATAATCTTATAACCAATAATTAATATAAATTAATCTTAATCATAATTAATCATAATTATCTTAAAATAATACAAATATGTAGTCTACAACAATTCTTTTAAATAACAATCAATAATATGTAGTTTAAATATACCATTATTGCATAAAAACTCTTAAGAAACATAAAATTACTAAAAAAAAATACAGTGCGTCTAATAATTTGTCCAGGGACTGTAGGTATCCAGTTTATGAAGGTTTTCTGACATTTAGGCGTATTCATGGTAGGCATTAGATGGTTTCGATATATAACCTTTTGGACGCTTGATACAAAAAAAAAAAAAATTATAACTTTGTATCTCATACAATATCATCAAATAATTTAACTAGTTCTCGTAAATGCACTAATGACCGAACAAATAATTGTTTGAACAAATTACTTTTTTAATACTCAATTAAACACATCTTCCATTACTTTTCATTACTTAACGGCAGTTCAAATTCACTACCACCTTCACAAGAAAAATCTAATCCTTCTTTCCCCTTATCTTGTAAGATCGTAACATTCTCCAACCGCAATAACTCAGTGGGGCGATTAAATCCATTTTAAAATGAATGGATTAATGTTTAAAAGGGTCCATTTTACTGAAATATATCCTCACAAGCTTCTTCCTTCACTAAAATATCAAAGGAAGAAGTTTAGACGGAAATACTCTATAGCTCTTGACCTTTTTTTAAATGTAGGGATTCCCATAAAAGACCTGGTCGTTCGACTAATGGGACTTGTCCTATACGAACAGCGTGTAATTTTAAATGGTAGAGTATTTAGTGGACCGAATTGATAGGGGTTAAGATTGCGTCGCGAGTGGCTGGGACATTAATTTGGGGCGTGTCTTATCTTCATCAATGAGGCTTGATTGGGTCGGATCATTTCTGGAGTTCCAATCAAATGCGGGACATTTATCACGGTGATTGGTGATTTTAATTAGATCGGGGAGATTATGACGGCGATTGCTGGGCTAAATATCCTTCTAATTGGATCGTATTGCTGTAGTAGTTACTGTAATGCTAATATGTATTCATTAGTAAGGAAACGTCTAGTAGTGGATGTACCTCCGACAATGTATTCCATAGCTTTAGGAGGCTTGTGCTGTACATAGTGGACATACATAAACTATTAGGGTGTATAAATGACGAATTTTGATGCTGTACCGCCCCAGTGCGGAGAAGTTGTAAAGAATATAGGCAATATATCTTAATTACAAGCTTTGACTGCAGCCTCATTACTAAAAATAAAACGAAGTTTAAATAGTTTAAGTTTGAATCTTGAGGAAAGACATGGACAAGTGCTTTCGTAATTTTAATAAATTATAAGTTAACAAAAAGAACAGAAAGTATCAACCTATGTAAGCGAGCTCAACAAAAAACAAGTAAATTTGTAACAGAAATTGTCACTTATAACTACTTCCACACAAATTTCATGCGTCTAAAAAACGCCAAACACAACATTTAGTTTTATGTTAATTTTTCAAACGCCAAGATTTAACCAACTGTTTTATTTCGAAAACTCAATAATTATTATTTATCATTTGCTAAATTTATTTGTATCACATATAGTTTAAAAATTGATTTGTATCACATATAATTTATAAATTTATTTGTATCACATCAACACACATAATTTTAAGCAATTTATAATTTTAATAAATTAAACATAATAATGTATGATAGAGGAGTCTTTTTTAGTACTTTGCCGATGAAATATAATAAAACAAGAATTTCTTAAAGAACTAAATAGCCTACTTTCCTGTTACTTAAATACTTACTGAAATTCTAATCGGGAAACAACTAGGTTCATAACAGTAAATATTATCAACAATCGTTTCTACACTAGATTTACACACATTAGAAAAAAAAAGCTAAACACAGCATCCAGCTATAATTTTAACTTCTAAAAGCCAAAATCAACTATTTTCCTTAATATTCTTTCACAAATAACTTAATATTATTTATCGTCTGCTCGATTTATGTGTAGTTTGAAGAATAATTAAATATTTATTAATAACAAAAATAATGAAACTACTCCAAACTGTATTAAAAAATGAAATGTAAATTAAAACTAAGCAGATGTATGCAAAAAATATGCCTTGCCGCTTTCTTGGTAAACAATTAATGAACAATCAAAGAATCATATTGCGCTACATTTTATGACGTAATTCTAAAATGATTCATGAAAAAATTATTTTGCTTAAAATATTTTTAAATAATTTTTTGCCGAATGATAGAACCGATTTTGGGAGGGGGGTACGGACGGACAGACAGACAGACATCGACCGCATGTCAATACCTACTTTTTCATTTTTTTTAATTCTTTCGAATTAAAAAAAGAAAAGTAGGCTAACAAAAATATAGAAATTAAATTTTCAGTTAAAATGTAAGTTTAATATCTTGCAGTGAAAACAAGTTCACGTGTCAGTCAATTCGCTTATCCCCCAGAAGGTTAAACGAAAACTAATTTCTTCTGAGAAAACATTCTTATTGCCCAATTTCCATAAAATGAATGTTTTTTTGAAAGTGGAACGGTAAGTCAATAAAATTATTTTTATTTTAAATAATACTTATTTACGCTTTTTGTCTTTTGTCTCTCAAGCAAACATAGCTTTTATTCAGAAAAGGAAAAAATAAATAACTAATTCTAAATCTTTTTATTGTGCATGAAAAACATTCTTTCTGCATATAAATTGTGAATTAACATCTTCAATGAGGTCAAGTCATGCCTGTTTGATGTTAAGGTGATTATATTACCAGTTGCTTTTACTGGTAAAGCTGGAATTTAAAAACTAATTTTAGAAATTTAAAAAGTACTTCAAAGAATTGATTAGAAAAGAAACAATAATATCGTGAGATTTCAGCAGGGTAAATAAAAGTAAAAAAGATATTGGGCCATGAAAGGATCCGGGTAATTTTCTTTCATGTCTATTGAAAAGTACTTTACGCATTTATAAATTTAAAAGTACGCCTTTTAACTTGTAAAAGTATAATGGATACTTGAATTTTCTCTTTTTAAATGACAAAAATGTCACAAATTCTAAAAGTACTATAAATCGCGTATAATATATAAACTTTTATATTAACTCAATAACAGAAGTAGCTATATTTTTATTGAATCAAACCTTTATTTTATACTTACATCTCTAAAATCTTTTAAAAACGCGCAAATTAAATGAACTATTGAAAAAGCCGTTTATGGACTTTTTTAGGAATAGATTTGAAGGAACTTTTAAAAATAGAATTTGACTCCGTTATAAAAACCTTTTATAGAAAGTTTAAAAACTTTTGATGGTTTAAAATGCTTCTCCAATTATAACGGTCTTTAACCGTTGTCTTGAAATTCTTTGCAGTTTAAAACAGTTTTCTTTTAAACTTTTTCTTAATGACGTCACTTTGAGGAGAAGTTACAGTCAACAACATTGCTTCTTTTAGCTTCAAACCAATAATAGTTTCGGTCGTGTAGTTCGTAAAACAATTACTAGTAACTTAAAGGTTGTGCGATTGAATCACGCTTGACGCAAAACTATTTTTCTATTTTTAAAAGTACGGATATTTACCGTAAAAACGGTAATTTAACTAAAATTTACCATATATAAAATTTCCCTTTCGCAGTACATAAAAAAAAAGATTTTTCGAACTCTGCAATTCTTTTAATCCACAACTCCAGTATACTTATCCAATGTACCCGTTCCTTAACACCAACACATCATTATTCTTATTTCCAGCCCAACTTCTTCTAAAAACAACTCTTTAGTACACCATCACAGGTTCGGCCATTAAACATGTGACTTATATCCACCTCCCTGATTGGCCCTAGCTTTTAATGAAGACAAATGGAAGCGTGTTAGCCCACAAAACTCTAATCCGGAAGGATTACAAACAGATTCCTGAAGCCGCCATTAAATAGAAGAGGAATCCGCTAAGCCTAACTGTAAATCTAGAATTAGATGAACTTCTTAACGGGCTTCCGAAGTAACCCCTTTGGTATGTTGTTTTTTGTTATTTTTTTTATTCGTTGGAATTGAAGATTTTTATTATTTTATTTTTAACTGTAGAGCGCGCGATTAGGTTTTAAGTTTTACTAGTTTAAGTTGATTTTTTTTCGTCTATTCTTAATTTCCCATGCTGAATTGTCAACTTAATGTTTCTTCTTTTAAAGACTGGATTACAGACTTATATAAGTAGCATTCTTTAATTAAATTTGTTGTTTAATTTATGATAGCTGTACCATTAATTTTTGTAAATAAAATATTAAAATAAATTGGTTTCAGTGTTAGCTGATTTAGCATATTTTTTGTACTTATAATTATATACTTTTAAGAAAAATTGAAATGACATAAAAATAACACAAGGAAATGATATATTATGTTTGAAATAGATCCTTAATTTTTATAGCATTATATAAAGAAAATACTTCTCCTAAAATGATAAGAGCAAGTAGTAACATTATATAACATTCAGGGATAGAACAAATATATTGTTCAAGAGCATTAATATGTATAATTCCGAATGGACAAGTAAAGTTTTTTCCAACATGCCCCAACACGGGCAAGTAAAATTTTCTATTTTTCGATTTTTAAAAAGATAAACTAACTATGTTTGAAAAATATTTCACTCTTAAAGTTGATAATTTTTTTAGTATAAAATGGAATTATGGCAAATTAACGATTTGCATTGTTGAAACATTATTAATGTGTAGTAATTAAGCAATATCTTTATAAAAATGTTTTGGACAAGTATAATTTTTGTGTAGGCAAGTATTTTTTTAACGATTTTCCCTACCAAGCAAGTAAAAATTTCAATTATTTCTAACTCTGATGTAATTTACATTTCTTTAAAATTATAGCTAAAGAAAAATTATGAGTGAAAATAAAATTGTTTGCAATTGTTAAGAATAATAAAAAAAAAATTGAAATAAACAAAATGTCAAGTATTATTATTCAAATCTTAAATCACATGTAAAACCTATTTGTTTTGTAACAAACGCATTCTTCAGTGATATTGTAGGGGGGGTGGAGGGGTAGGTTAAAGTTCAAATTTTGTAAAACTATGAATACAAAAGTATTTACATGATTGCAAGGTGGAGAAAAGTTATGTTGTAAAGAATGAACTAAAAATTTAAGTGTACAAAAACCTAATATTATATTCGATATTTTTTTATCAATTTGTCTAAAAAAATAAAAGCTTAACACATGCTCACTTATTTATTAGAAAAATAGCTCCTTATGTTTCTCTAAATGTATGCCATCATTTTTCACGAAGGTCAACATATTAGAGCACGAAAAATTCTCGTATAGAAATTTAAGTGTACAAAAAACTAAGATTATATTTGATATTTTTTTCTCACTTTGTCTTTTATAAACAAAAGCCTAACACATTTTCACTTGTTTATTAGAAAAATAGCTCCTCATGTTTCTCTAAATGCCTGCCATCGTTTTTCACGCAGGTCAACATATTAGAGCCCGAAAAATGCTCGTAACACGAAACTGTTAGCAAAACACTAAAAGAGAACATTCTTCTACACAAATAGTTAACTACCTGAAAGTAATCTCTGTAAGTAAGTACCTCACAAAAAAATTACATCAGCTAAATTATTTGGAAGGAGTCTTATTTCATGTTAAGCCATGAACACGAATGTTTTTTATGGTTTGTAACAAAATGGGGGGAAATAAAAAACGTTCTCAAAGCTAAGGTGAAACACTTAGTTAAACGGCGTTTTATTTTATTAGGGTAACACGGTAAACAGCGACGGCCGTTTACTTTAAATGCTTCGCCATTGGAGAAAGATTTTTTTTTTTGTGTGTGAATATTTTCTAGGAAAAGAATACTTATGCTACAAAAAATATGAGCTGCCTTTATTTTCATGCAATTAGAATAATGAATCTTTTCGTGCATTGGTTTGGAAAAAGTGCAACTGAAAATTCGTTGGATTTTGAAGAAATGCCTTAAAAATTGGTAGGTACACTGTTAAAAATTTTGTGCTTGGTTTCACCATGATATTGGTTCCTAGTAGCTGCAACGGCTGTGTGGTGAAATGTTCTACCTTTTTTTCGGTGTTTGGTTGAACCATTTTTCTGGATTTGGAAACAAAAACCTGAGAAATGGTTCAACCGAATACCAAAATAATGGTTTAACGTTTCACCACACAGCCGTTGCAGCTACTAGGAACCATATTTTTGGTAAAACAAAGTGCTTAATTTTTAACAGTGTAGTGTAGTGAAGTGACTTTAATAAAATTAATACTTTTCATAAAATGGACTTTCATACTTGAACTGAAGGGATTTAACGCGTGTATCGAAAGTTCGTGGTTGCCTTGGTGATAGAATTGTCAGAACTTGTTTAGAAATAGAAACTATATTTTTTGATGCAGATTTGTGGATTATGTTAAAAAATACTCTGTACTAAGTGAGGACAAATAGTTTTAATTAAAAGAAAATAAATATTTGCTGTGTGTTTCCATTTAGAATGACAGCGAATAAAATACAAAAAAATGACAAAATCTGCAAAAACAATTTAAATATGTTCGTCACTACTATGCAATATATTTACCATAATAAATGTTTTATGTCTAACACCACCGTTTACAAATTTATTGAGGGTTTTTATAAGGAAATAAAACGTCTGTTTTTAACTAAGCTAAATTCCAACAAAGTGCAGACCAACAATAAAAGATACCGTTTGATAGTTCCAATAACAGATGCCGTTTAACAGTTACAATAAAAGATGTAAAACAATGATTCAAGAAAAAAACCAGTTACAAGTTTATCAAAAATACTTTATAGAATCTAGAAGATAATTTCTGTCTTCATTTACCTCTGATTTCTTTTTATTGAGAATTTTTTTCACTGAACTGTTTTTAAAAAGAAGTTCAATTTTTTTTATATTTTTGAAGTGGGTATAGTAATCAAATTTCTTTGCGTTTGGTTTATAAAAAATGTCTTTAGTTTGATGATATAATACGTTTTTTTTCTATGAACGTTATAATTATCTCTTAAATGTTGATTGCATTTTTTAAATACTTTTTGGAAGTATGTTTTTTACGTAGATTTATTTAAGTGATCCTTATACAAGTTGATGTGATCTTATCTTTCGAAAAAAATTGAATTTACATGTTTTCTCTAGAGCATTATAATAAAAAATGGAGCTCTTATTTTATGTTCATTTAATTTTTTTCTAAAACTTTTTCTTTTTTTGTTCATTTAATTTTTTTTTTCTAAAGTTCAATTAAGTCTGGGTTAATATATGCTAACAAGTATTTTTGATTGCATAAGAGAAACATCATACATTTCTAAAAGCTATATAAAGTGGGATAATGTGTATTTTACGAAATAATAAGACAATTTTTTTAAAGAAGTATTAAAAATACTTTAAAAACTATTTTAATCAATACAGACTATGTTTGCTTAGCTACTGTGCTACTTGTTTACCTTTTCCACAAGTGCAATATTTGACAGCGTACAACTTCAGAAATAAAACTAAACTAATTGCTCTACTCCAAACAATCAAGATACTATTGTAAAATGGTTACACTGGCAGTTAGCTTTGTTAAAATTTTCCTCTTATGATCACAGCACATTGTAGTTATAAATGTATTGCTTGCACAATTAAATGAAATTTAATTATTTTCCGTAAAATAATGTTTATCATGTTTTGCAACATGCTCATAGTAAGGCTAGACTGGATGCCGGAAACAGATCTTACTTTTCCCTGCTTAAACTATTTAAATTATCTCTACTGTCAAGAACTCTTAAACTAAAACTCTACAAAACACCAACCAGACCTGTTGTCAAACATGCAGCAGAGACATGGACTACTACTAAGAAGGAGGAAAAGATGCTTATTATAGTCCCTGGACAAATTATTAGACGCACTGTATTTTTTTAAAGTAATTTTATGTTTCTTAAGAGTTTTTATGCAATAATGGTATATTTGAAGTACAATATTATTGATTTTTATTTAAAGAATTGTTGTAGACTACATATTTGTATTATTTTAAGATAATTATGATTAAAATTAATTTATATTAATTATTTATTATAAGATTATTTATGTGTGTAATCATTATCCTCAAATGCAGAAGACAGTACAGTCTTGCATTGATAGCATGCCGCGCAGAATTAAAGCTTTGATAGCGGCTAAAGGTGGCTCAACTAAATATTGACTTTTACTTTTACTAACATTAATTTCACTTTTCTTTAAAACTTAATAAACTTATGCTTTTCTAAATTAATGCTGTTTTATTCATGTCAAATAAATCGGTAATTGATTGGATAATATGTAAATAAAAAACAAATCAATTTAAAATACTAAAACGGTACAACATCACCCGTTAATTAATATTTTACATGAAATCTTGCAGTGCGTCTAATAATTTGTCCAGGGACTGTACATTTGAAAGAAAAATTATAAGAAAAATATTTGGACTCGTCAGAGATGCAAAACATTGCGATGTAGTTTCAATACCATATGTTTCAATATCATATGTTTCAATATCATATGTTTCAATATCATATGTTTCAATATCATATGTTTCAATATCATATGTTTCAATATCATATGTTTCAATATCATATGTTTCAATATCATATGTTTCAATATCATATGTTTCAATATCATATGTTTCAATATCATATGTTTCTTAGTGATCTTGTTTGTAAATTAAAACCAAGCTCGATTGTACAGGACTTATTTTTTTAATAAAACTTTTTCTTTATATTTAAACATTTTTTAAATATTTTGCTACCTGTAATTTTTGTAATGGTTCTGACTGATCACTCTCCATCTGAGTAAAATGTAAAAAGATGAAAAATTGAAAAGAAATGGACATAACAGAAACTTAATAGTGCAGCGTATTTTAAAACCGACTAACCACGCTCTTCAATCCAGCTCTTTCGGGAATCCAATGGGTTTCAGGCATCAGATATCAAATGCGCCGGAAAAGTGCGCTTGAACTGTATTTTATTCAATTTGCCTCTGCCCCCTTTTTGAAAGAAACTTCAAAACCTAACTTCGAATGCCACAAATGACTGCTTCATTACTGCTCAAGAAACTAATATTCCGCCACTTAACAGAACCGAGCAACAACAAAGACTTAGCCGCAAATCAAAAAGCACACTACAATGGCAAGTCGCATAAAAGTGGTGATTTTCCTTATCTTCGAATACGGAGCGTGAAAAGAGGTTTTGATAACTCTGGTACTTACTTTTATAATGGCTTCAAGATTTTCCGATAGCTGTGATCTCTGTTGTATTTACTGCTAGAAATCTAGTTCATTTGATGTGGGAATCATCAGAAATGCATTATTTGGCGATAGTTTCGGGAGATTTTTATTTGGTTTGATGGGAAACGGGATTTCAGGACTAGTGTGATTATGACTGATGTGCGAAGGAATATGTTGGTTTAATGTAGTGGTTTTGGTTTACGTTCTATGAATGGGAAGTACGCGAATAATATGGTATACTTTGTTAATTTAAAGATTTGACATACTTAAACCCTTTCAGTCCCAACTTTTTTACACTAAAAACCTAAAATTTGCGAAATAGAATCATTATGTATCCAGAAGGAAATAGTAAAAAGCAGGGGGTAAAATCAAAATTTTTCCACTAAAATTTAAGGAAACATTATTTTTAATAATATATATTTTGAATAAATTATAACAATAGTTTTTTAATAAAACTATGTGTTAAAAGTAGTTAAAATTCATTATTTAAGCATTTAAAAATGCAAGCAAGAAGAATTTAGGGCCAATTTGTTTAATAAAATTGTTTGAGAATAAACGTTATTTGCCATGTTTTTCTTTTTTTTCATTTAAATAAAACAAACATTATTTAATTCTTCAAAATATATTATTCTTCCACCTAACAATACAAAAGAAAATATAATTTAATAGAAAAATTTATGGAGAATTTAATGAAAGTTATTTGAAATAAGTGAAACTTTAACTTAACGTGAAAAAAAATAGCAACCTGATGATTCCAAATTGAATCATTGAGTGTGAAAGGGTGAAGACTTCCTTAGAAGTTAACTTTTAGATTTCTTATATATTTACAGTCCTTTTATCTTACCTTTTTCTATACTGCCGTAGACTGGTAAACTGCAGTAACCGCCACAATGAATTGGACAATTTTTGCTATGTAATAATCTGTCATTATTATAAAGTTCAGAAATTGGCTTCATTTACAAAAAGACAGCAATAGACTGGAGTCCCCCTAAGCACTCTTTGTATGGCGCTAAGAAACCAGGCGAGATTTCTAAATTGCAACTATGCAGGCAAGACCAAACTGCTCTCTCCAGATTCAGGAAGGGACACACAAAGAGTTTGAAGTTTGAGGCCGGAACCAAGCTGTTCCCTGACTGCCCCAACTGTCGTGGAGGTGCTCAAGCCAGTCCCGAACACATACTCCATTGCCTCGGTTTGACGTGGAAGGACATCAACGACGACCCACTTTTATTTTTGGACTTTCTCAGGGTCACACACATCATGGAACTGGTCTAATTTCGACCCAGGGATATGTAAAAAAAAAGAATGACATAATAATTTAGAAATGGAGCAGCATACTGTCAATTAGGTTTAAAATTATTGAGTTTTTGCAACTATGGTTAAAGTCATTAGTCTAGATAATGCAGTTTACGTGCCCACTCTTAGAACCCGAGTAACGATTTCAGCTAATTAATTCACCACATGCATAAAATATGCATGTATTTATAAATAAATAGTACTACACATTGCAGTACCATTTGTAGTGTTACACTGTACCACTACAATCCCATCAAGCATATAATAAAATACAAACAATACAAATTTGTTAGTTCATTACAAAATTGTTAAGAAAAAAAAATGTATCTCCAAATTAAGAGCGGTTGCATGGATTGGAACTGAAAACACCTTTACTATAGCATCAATGTATTTAAACAACTATGAATTACTTTTATCACTTCCTACAATAACGAGGAATGCTTTACTACACACTTCAATATGTTCCACGTTTTTATGCAATGCCTCAATTTACATTAAATTCCCCCGACCCGATGCAACAAGCGATAAATCCCCAAATTCCCCTACAGAACACCCGAATTCCCCAGATTCTTTTCCCTATCCCCATTGTTTGGGTCTCGTTTCCTTCAAGGTTTCGTCTCTGCCATTTTTTAAGCGATATCAGGCTTGTTTTTTTGTATGAGTTGTTCACTTGGAGTATGAATAAGAAGCAGGTGCTGTCAGGAGTAAAATAATGCAGAAACTGGGTTGTAAAGTGAAGGAATGATCGCTTAGTTTATGCAGCTCAACATACCATTTGGCGACTGCTTTGGCGCTAAGTTGAATTCAATGAAGTTTTTATTTTTATTGCACCTACTAAATTTCGGTTATCATTTTGATTCAACAGAGATCCAAAATAAAAAGACAATTATTAAAGCAAAAAAATTTGGAAGCACGGAACAATGACATAAACCTACAAAACATCAAAGGAAAAAGTAATAAGTAACTTTGAAATAATCACTAAACAATGAAATAATGAAGTGCTAATGAACAATGAAGTGCTAATAAACAATGAAGTTCTAATAAACAATAGAGTTTAGAAAAAATAATTTGATGAAGTTAATTAACAATTTATGATTTTTTTTTGTTTGAAGTGCAGTATTGGACCATTGTACTAAATTACATCTTCGAATCGAATTCTTGTATCAGCCTAAAACAGTGCAAGTAGTCATTACTTGTGTTTCAATATAAGATTTATGAAGATTTGAATTCTGCTTTTTGAGCCACTCACGTTATAAGATGAATCTCTTTATTGGAGTAAATAAAATTGACGTAGCTCTCTTCAGATGGCTTCACTTTTTTTTCTCGCCAAGCACCTCCATCTTTTTCAGCCCAAAATTTATTTTATGTTTCAGTTGTTCCTTCGAAAAAGGTTAAGTTTTCTCCATTTTTTCCTTAAACAAAAAGAAAAATACTTTAATAGTAGTGGAATTTCTACTTTCCAGAAAAGGGTACTCGTGTTTACCCTGCTTTAGAGGGAAAAAAATTGAAGTCTCAACTTTTGAAAGGAGAATCTTTCTTATTTAGGAAATGGATTTCCGACTTAAGGAGATTTGACAGGAGATAGTTCTTTTATTTTGCTTGTTCGAAAAATATCGTTGTTAGTATACATTGTTATGTAACAAAATAATTGACATTATTTAATTGTAGGAATTGAGAGGAAATACTTTATTTAATTTTTTCATTAAAACTTTTATGCTGGAAAACATTTGCTGCTTTGTGAAAAAATACTATAAACGTAAAACAATATTTTTTTTGCAATGTTACACAAATAACAAGAATTACAATGTGTTTGTAAAGAAATTTTCGTGGAAAAGTGTTTACAAAATTTATTTTGGTAATGGTTACATGCATTTTTTACAGTGTATTGTAAAACGTAGATTTTAGTAATGAAAGGTAAAATGTTATTGGTTTATTATTGAGTAAAATTAGTATAAAAACATGCACATTTTACCTAATGAGGTTAAACCTATTATGAAAAAACGGCTGTCGAAGTCATTTTTAAAAAATTCTTGCCATGCGAATGGTTATAGAAAGAACTATGCTCACATAATTGAGAATTAAAGATGAATAAATATTAAAATAACATGAAGCATTAGTCATTTTAAACACTCTATTAACTTTTTTAATTAAAAATAACTTATTGCCAAATTATTTTTCATGTACAACATCTTTGAAAACACATTAACATACTGGCTTAAACTACTAAACACAAGACTTTAAATATTCTTAAATACTTTTCTAAAAAACGAGTCACACAATTGACACAAGTGCTCTTGAGAATTTTAATTAACATTCAAAACTAACTTCCAGACAAAAAAAAATCACTTGAAGAGTTCAGTAATGTCTTAGCAATTACTGACTGTATTGCAACATTCTTTAAAAAAATATAATCTTCATTAAATACCGGATTACATCAAACGCATTATCACCTCTTTTTATTATCAGCCACGGAAAGGCACAGAAGTTAATAATAGGAATGAAATCTTTAGAAATAATTGTTTTAAATATATCTCAATTCTGTCTTATCAAAAAAATCTGCTGCCGTATTAAACTTCTGAAAGTAAATACGGGATCTAAAGAATTTGATGATTTGCTGCTTCCAAAAAGTAATTTTCTATTCTTTTGTTCGCTTTGAGAAACAATGTCAACATTCTTTTGAAATAATAAATATATTTAATTGAAGAATATTTAGTTACGAAATACGTTTTTGTCTTTCGCTTTTGGTTGAAATCTTCTAAGATTGAGTTGTTTTGAATAGATAATTGATACCTTTTTCATTTTTAAAATTCTTAGAAATAGACGAAAGCCTAAAAAAAACCTTATATTAAAGGTACCTCAGAGTTATGTATCCAGTAAAGGTAAAACTTAATAAAGTATTTAGTTAAGGACGTTAAATGTTTACTTCAAATTTTTTTTATTATTATTTCTAATCTAAACATTGTTAAAATTGATTTTTGTTAAAATTGTCAGAATAAATAACCTTAGAAACAATATACACAATGCCTGTATCATCAGGAATGATATTTATTGCATCATAATTTTAAGTGAAGATTGGTTATGTAAAAAATGAAATATGTTGTCATACGACTTTATTTTACTTATGAACGTTTAAAACTATGGCGTAACCATTTTTTAATGTTTTTAAGTTTTTGAGCTCATTTGTATTTCTATTTTTGTTTTGAATTTCGTTACTTGTGGAAAAATTTCCCTAAAATATTAATTTATTAACCTTCAAGACATTCTGCGTAACACATTTTTAACTTTTTAAATAGAAAACAGCCTTTTAATTTGCATAAAGATGGCAATACATTGAAAAAGTAAGATATAAATAGTTTGAGAGAATTATATTAAAAAAATGTCTTTGTGTTCCAAAATTATCTTTAAAAAAGTTGTCCTAGTTTGTAGAAATTTTAAAACTATACTTTTGCTTCCATAAATTTAAAGTAAAAACTAAATTTACCATATTACATTCAGTATTGTCAAAATTTCTATAATTCCATACACTTAAAAGTACTATAATTTGTTTACCACTCCAAACTTTTTTAAGTTTCGCAAATAAACACACCATTTGAAGAAATCGGCAAAACAAGCTTCAAGAATAACGACGACTCTCTTAAGAATATAAAGATATATTTTTTTTAAACTCAAGACATGCGATTCGATTATACTCTTCAAAGCGGAAGAATTCTTTTTCTTCAAAGTTGAAGTAAATACTGCGCTATGGATTGAGCCTTTAAAAGGATCAACGCAGCTGCAACCAATCTCACCCAATTCACTTCAACACATAAAACAAGCTTCTCATCTACAACTCAACTCAACTCGATTTTTTTACTGGACATGCGAAAGACAAGAACTGTGTGATTTTTCAAGTAGGTCATGCAATAATAGTTTTGCTGCCTATTTCTAGCCTCTTGTTTAATGATAGTACGCGTCGCAATTAGCTTGTTTCAGGTGACATATTTCTTCCATCTTTCATTCCTGTCCCTACCTCGATCGGTGCTCTGATTGGTGTGCTGTTCGCACGTGGCATTGATTCACCAATTGAGGCTCGCTAAAAAAAATCTTATTTTCATTCCTCATTTACTTTGCCACTCTAGACCTGAAACATGCGTATTAGAATTTCTGTAACCTTTACCTTTTGCCTAAAGTTAAAGGAAAGAAGGCTTTTCTAGTTTTCCTAATTAGGTAGGGCAAAAGTGGCGCCAAACACCAGTCCCGCATCATTTGCTACTTTTAAAATTGATATATTTACGATAGTTTTTGTTGTTGTTGCCTTATTCTTCATGATCTAGATAAACTGGATCAAGTCCAGGAGATTGCACACCCTCAAAAAGTTTATAACTTGGACAGGATTCTGCACCAAGTCGTTCTTGTCCAACCCCATACAAGCAAGGTGGTGGCTGGGGGATGCCGGTGCCATGCTACCATAGTTTTTGGCATTACTGATCATACATCAGCTTACTTAGCACTATCCCAAAATTCATTCAAGTGGAATGGCTTACTTGAAGGCATTGCTTTATTCCTGTTTGCCGCTGACTGCCGTTTGACTCGAGCAATTAAGTCTTTACACCATAGAAAAGTAATCGAAGTAGAGACACAGTAACACTATTCTGTAGGGATCAAAAATAAAAACATTTTCTAGTCACGTGATTTTATTTGGTGATAAAATTTTCACAGAATGCCTTGAACTGGGATATTACTTTTTTATATGCTAAGATTTTTTTGTTTCAAAGTACATCGTAATAATTAAATTTTATGTAATGGGCATGTTTCTGATCTTAAGTGGCAACATAAATACTAAATGAAAATAAATTCCTTCTCAAGCATTGCATGGTAAGTCAACGTCACGTGGGACTAAAGCATCAAACGGAGCACTGATTAAGAAGCCCCTTCAGGGACATGTCTACATTTGAGGTCGTAATGGGCATTGTTTGTATATGTGTGTGTAGTCGTTGTCCTTCTTGCATGGTTAACCGGTCTTGTGATCACAGCACACAAGCACTGAAAATAATGTCTACCTACCACTATAGAAAGCGTAGGAATAAAAGATGGAAATTATATCTCATCTGAAACAAGCCAATAACAGAACAAACCTAATGAGAAAATTTACTATTTTTACTTTTTTAAAAGTTGCAACAGTTGTTTCGCCAAGAAGATATATTTGTTAAGTTTCAAAGTACACCGCTCTCTCGGTGTTCATTGCTTAGTTTATTTCTGTATGTTTTTTTCTGCATGGTTTTAATTCGGTTTCCTCTTCATTTCAGTTCTAAAAAATTCCATCTAAATCGAAGATTTTGTAGTAAAGTTTAAAAAAAAACTTTTTAAAATAGAGAAAAATATAATTAAAGCAGGTCACATTATTTAGTTGCAGTAAGTGTAGTTCATCTATTCCGTCATCTTTTTCATTCAATGTTAAAAGTCAGAGAGATAATCACTTTTTGACCTGTGCTTTCACTACTACAGACAGGCTAGTTGGTTGGTTTGGTACATGTATTTTACGGCTTGTGTGCTAGATCAGAGACCCGCTTGTAAACCTTTTTTCAAGTAGTACAGACACAAAAATTTTTACTGACCCAGAGAGAGAAATTACACCCAGGGCAAAGGCGGGAATCGAACCCGCACCCGGTATAGTGCGCAGACTGTTAGCGTGAAGGGCTGCAATCTTAACCACTAGGCCACCCAACCCCAGACAGGCTAACTCTGCATTCGGTTGTACGTTTTCCGGCTGTCTATTTCTAGCCTACGTGGAGCTTTAACACAACAATTCCCCCTCGTAATTAAGAACCCCGTTTCAGTGACTAGCGATTCTGCATGAAAGTAGTCATATATGTTTTTGAACAAGCCATTCCAACTTTTCTTACAAAAGGCAACTCTCTCATCGGCGTAAAATCTTCGTACAATGGTTTTCTTCTCACATAGGCCTCTTTGGTATTGAAAATGCTGACCTCTTGGCCAAGAAGGGAGCTTCTGATAACAAAATTTGGAGTCGATTTTTGACCGTCCCTGAGATTTGCTCTTTTAAGATCAGAACCATTATCCAACAACTATGGACCATCCCTCTGTCCCACTCTTGGTGTAATAGACGGGTCCCTGGTGGTGCACTTACAATAAGATACTAGTTGGTTGGATGGCACACATATATATTCCGGTTTGTGTGCTTGATCAGAGACCCGTTTATAAACCTTCGTCAAGTAAGACATACACATACAGAGTTTTTACTGACACAGAGAGGGAAGGTACACCCAGGGCAAAGGCGAAAATCGAACCCGCAAGCGTTACAGCGCGCAGACTACTAGCGCAATGGGCTGCGCTCCAAACCACTAGGCCTTCCGGGCCCCATGAAGACTTGGAGCTCATATGGACTTGGTTTAGCCTGTGGCTGGTTTAGTTTTAGTTTAGTTTGAATTATCGTCGCACTAGAGCTACACGAGGGCTATTTGTGACGGGCGTCGTAATTTAGAACCACAGTCAAGGGACGAGTCGACACCTAAATAGGCACCCAACGCAACCGTTAAGGGAGTCAAGGGATGTGCCGACACCTGAGCACCCAACGCAACCGTTAAGGGTGTCACTTGACCAGGGTTCCAAATTACGAGGACTCTGAAGTTTATTTAAAGTGCACTATCTCTATACGGGGTATTATTCGTCGGGCATTTTTTGGCTGCAAGGGCAGTTTATAGGTAGGCAGTTATTTTGGCGATGCCCGGACCCGAACCTGGGACCTTCCGCATGCAAGGCAAACTGGGCTCCCCAGCCCCTAGCCTATGGCTGGACCAAGAATAATAAGTAAAGAACAACTACTCTCACAAAAGAACGCCGTTCCACTTTTCACTACTTTATTTTCTACTTATTTATTTTTCGTTCTTTTGTAGTGTTTCCCTGTAACTGTTGTCCTAAAAGTTGAACAACTTCTAGGAAATGATCCTATCGGGTGCAAGTAAAAGGGTACTGGGATCACAGAGACGCGGCTGGATGTAAAACAATTTGTTTCTTTTTTTTTACAGGGGAAAATAGTACTAAGAAAAAGGGTACTAGAATATCGGACGACAAAAGAGTAAGTTGGATTCTATTAAGGAAACTAAATTGAATTAGGTTTTTGAACGGAATAAGAATGTTTTTATAGGCGATAAAAGGATTTCCAGATAATTTGGGAAGAACTTTTACATGTTTAACGAATGTACTTTTGCGAAAGCGCTATTTAAAATTGGGTTGCTTAATAAGGTTTTCAAGGTAAATCAATTTCTTTTTTAGATGGTTAAGACGAGTTAAAAATATTTTTTTTTATCAAAAATAAAGCTAAAATATAAAATTCTTGTCTTAAAATAAATTGGACGGAACACCCAGAAAAAATTATTTCTTTAGTTAGCAAATGTTTAAGCCAATTATTACATACCATTACCACCTTTCTTACTGAATAAACACGTTAACTTTAAATTTTATTAAATTTCTTTTAATATTTTTTTTAAATTTGTTTTTTGTGCAACTCAATTTCTTCTACATAATTTTTCAGTACCTATTTGTCAAATATTTGGTTAATTTAGAAAAACTTGAACAAAAGCTTTTTTTTTGCATGATAAAATTTGTGGCCAATCGTCATTAATGAGTCAATTTGACTCAAAAACCTTTTGTATACATTTCGACCCGTAAAAGTTTATATTGTCCATATCATAATTTTCTAGGAATTCTATAGTGTAATTAAACAAGTAGGTTTGTAACAGAATCTGTCACTTAACCCGCTTCCACGCAACATTTCTGTTCAACAAGAAAAAATGCGCCAAACACAGTGTGAATTCTAAATTAAATATTTACACGTAAATTAGGCTAGTTTCATTTATATTCTTTCGAAAATTCAATAATTCGATAAAATTCAAGAATTATTGTTTCTTAAATTAATTTATATTTCAAAGAATAAAGATGTAATTTTTCTCGCTTTTAAATAGAAGCAAAACATTTCATATCAACATATAATCAAAGAATCTCTTTGTGAAATATATTGACGTCATTTCAAACTGATTTATGTCGCAAAAATAAATTTCTGTTTATTTATTATTTAAAAGAAATAAAGTTTCTTGAGAGGTTGTTGGGAATGGCAATGCTTTTTAAATTCTAATAAAAATGTCTTCTAAAGCTTTTTGAATGGGCATTAAATTTTGCAGTTTTTTAAATAATTGAAGTACTTCGAATTTGAATTTTTTCTGAGATTTTCAATGTCTTCTAATTTCGATGCGTTGAATTTTTTGACCTATCACACTTGCGTCTAGCATTTGTAGTTTGGGCTATGAAACTGGGTGACGGACGGACAGACGGACGGACGTACTGAACGATTATAATACCTTTCACTATTTATCTTATAAACGTCGCGTGGAAGCTAAAATAAACAAATTCAACCAGGGGTGGGTGTTATAATTTCCTGATGGGGTGCTTACCAGTTAGAGGGACATCGATGGGCTTAAAGTAAGATTTTCATATTATACAGGGTGGAGCAAATAAAAGTGGCCCCGGTCTAGAGATAGGAATACGTTGAAATGCTTGGCGAGAAAAATTCTCGAAGCCTCTTGAAAGCTTTCAAGTGGAAATAAAAGATTATTCAAGCGTGCAATGGTTTCACTTGACAAACCTGTTTTTGTAATGGTTGGATTGGATTAGCATCACATTAGAGCTACTCATGCACTATTGGCCAGTTCATATCGTAGTGTGTCAGTGTGAGTTGTGACTGTGTGAGTGTAAGTTGATCAATTCACAGGTGAAGATGAAAGTCACAGTACAGCAGGGAGTGTTCATTGTAGAAAATTTTATTAAAACGAATTCGCGGAAAAAACGTGGCCAGTTGTTTGTTAAAGAATTTAAAGGTGTAAAAGTGTCAATAAAGAGTACTATGCAACGATCAGTTACGAAATGGCGTCACCCAGGATCTGCTGTCAACAAGTCCAAAAACATTCCGAAACGGGTCTGAACACCAGATTTTGGGTCTTGCAACGAAACTACAGGATATCTAAGAATACTAGCAAGACGTTTATAAAGACACTACTTAATTGATGAAAACATTGACTCAGGTGGAAACTGGTAATACAATTTGCTATTCTTCAACACAAGGGCGTAGTATATGGTCAGCGTTGGTCTCACGAAGTACAGTTCCTAAGATACGAGTATATGCGAGTACGTGCTTAAATATTGTCGAATAAGTTCCATACAATAAAACCTCTGGTGACAAGCAATTTGACCCTCTAGTGGCTCTGTCTAAAAAGAGATCCTTATGGGTGTATTCTGTGTTTACTGACGAGTAAGCGGTGTTAGCAATGTATTTCTTACCACCACTACACTAAAACATAGCATTACGTACTGTGGGATTCATAAAAAAATGCAGTATATTTATACAAATACTTTTCAGTGTAATGCTATGCATATTTTTTTAAAGAACATCCAATAACTTGCCTGAATGAAATCCGGAACAAAAATATCCGAAAAGCAGCTGATACAATTCTGTACGGTCCGTTTTTTTTCAAGAAAACAACAATTTTTCTAATGACATTTTTTTTAGCATTTTGATACTGGGAAGCTAAAGTAAATATCATTACGCCATCCATCAACTGAACTGAAACAAAGGCAGATGAGATGCGGCTGTATAATAACCCATTTCTAGTGTATCCTCAAACACAGCTGCACACATAAACTATAAATAAACCTTGTTTAGCATGGGGCGGATCATTTTTAAATCTGTCTCACCGCAGCTGAACAAATCACTCTTCCGCAAACTAATGTCCCGCCATTCCAAAAAGGCGCCTAACATACATCGCATTGTTACTTTGACAAAGCTTCAGCCGATAATAAACTCAATGGGCAAGTGTTAGGTCTTGAGTGGTAACAGAAATGCTGGATGAAAGTAAATTCTTTCCCGAAACTCGATTGGGGAATCAATGTCACGTGGGAACAGAGAACCAATCGGATCATCAGTCGAAAAAAGTTCGACAAAGCTTCAGCTGATAATAAATTCAATGGGCTGGTTTCAGGTGATAGATGTTATTTTGCCTTTTGCTGAGAAATTAAATAAAATTATGAGACAGCAATGTAAAGAGAATCACGAATAGAGAAAAGCTTCAGTTCTACTAAAGGAAAGGTTTGTAACAACATTGATGAAGTAGAATTTAAAAATGAAATTTACCAAATGTAGAGACAACTAGACATAGTTCAAATCAACAAGACAAATCGCGTTCGATGGCTGTTACATCCTTTCGTTCGGTGATCAAAACCTTGTAAAAAACCAGACAAACCAGAGGGAACAATAAGAAGGGGTCGACCACCAACTAGGTGCTGAATGTGGTTTAGAAGGACTTAAAAAACTTTGGGAGGAAACAACTGGAGAGCCGTGGCCCAAAGTGGAACAAGATGGCAAAGTCTCATTAGGATGGCCCTGGTTGCTCAAGGCTGAGAGCCCAGGCTGAAGAAGAAGAATTTTAAATGTAAGCAATATAACAGAGGTTTTTAAAAATGAAAAGAAGTTCTAAAAAAACTGAAATAGCTCACAAACTAGAATAGCTTATACCAAAGACTATCTTTTAGACTGCCAACTCAATCTGCAGCTCAGCGAGCCTGAAGTTTGTGCACTAATGCATTAACTAATGCATTATTTAGGATTGATTTGCTGTTTGGCAATACTTTATACATTTTATTAACCCTGTTCACATGACTTTCAGTCCGTTTGTCAACCTGTCCTTTATCTTTTATAATTAAAGTTCGATCCGTTTGATTTTAAAAGTTCTCTATTTTAGGTAAGAAAGTATGGCATCTGAGACTTATTTTTTATATTTTGTGTTTGTCTTTCTGTTTGTTGTTCGATCCATTCATTTGTCTTATGACAGTCTGTTTTAACTTAGCTCTAATCAAATTAATTTTTTTTGTTGTTAAAAAAATAGGACATCCACATCATATACCATCTCTTTTACTTTATTTTTGTCTGTCTGTCAATCAGTTCTATAAGAATTTAAATGCGTATCAAAATAACCAGAAATTAGGCTTTTCTAGTTCTTTGTATTGTACTTCTTTGTATTGTATTTATCATTATGACTGTTTTTAAATGTACGCAAATGTATCAAACACTCCAATTTCAAAGAAGAAATAATCCTTAATTTTATTATTATATAATATTAACGGATATTTATAATCTATTTATTAGCCGGAACAAATGTGTTTCCAAAAGTATCAAAAATAAAAACAATAACATAAGAACAGTTGCCACTCAAGATGTGAAACATGCCCATCTCTGAGAAGACTACAAATGAAATGATGCAATTTTGCATTTAAAATATTTAAAAGGGAAACAAATATGTAAAAAAAAATGTTGGAAAAATTTCACTTATTTCTTTGTCAAAACAACCTGGCTACTTTTCGGATATTCTTCTTGATAGCCTCGTTTCCCTTCTTTTTCTCAACTCTCCACCTAAATGTGATCATCATTAACTTCATAGCTCTTTACAAAATCGAGAAGCTTTTTATACTCCCATAAAGCAAGCGAGTTCTTAAAAAATAGAATATGATTATAGAAAAAAAAGAACATTGTATAAACAAAAGAAGTCAAATCGCTTCCAAACGATGCTATTATCCACTAGATGGCGTGTCGTGAAATATTTCTCGTTACCGTTTGGCAACGAGAAAGAGTTTTTGATCAGAAAAAGGATAAAATATAAATGAAAATAAAAAAAATGGCGACGTTGTTGTGTGGTTGAATTTCTGCGTCGCACCTAATCACTTCGTCCCATTCTTGACGTTTTATTTGCCTATTTAAAGGATGGATACTGCCATTATTTGCTCGGATTATTTATGGACTTATCCCTTTTTGAATGCCTCCCGTTAATTTGAAAATGCTGTAACACGTTCTTTTTCGGGAATCCGGGTGGCCTAGTGGTTAAGATCGCAGTCTGCGCACTGTACCGGTTGCAGGTTCAATTCCCGCCTCCACCCTGGGTGTAGTTTCTCACTCTGTGTCTGTAACAATTTTGTCTGGGTTTGTCTTACTTGACGAAGGTTTATAAGCAGGTCTCTGATCAAGCACTAAAGCTTGAAAATACATGTATCAATAAACCAACCTGCTTTCTCATCAGTTTTGAAAAGTAAAAAAGGATTTGAAAATAATAGCTTCAATATAGAAGTATAAAGATTTTGGTTAAATTTTTGGACACTTACGGTGGTCTATTTTTAACTTCAACGACTTTCAATTTTGAAATAATGGTCAAGTAACGATGTCAAACCCTAAAGAGGCACTTGGATCTTCGACGATACTGTTTCACAAAACCTCAAATTCCTTGAAAAAATTCGCAGTGGTAAAAGCTGTACTGTTATATGCCTTTGGCGCTTGCCGTCTCCTGTTATGCTCTATTCCACAATAACCGAATATTCCCCTTTCCTGTTTACAAATTCCACTGAGCTCCCCGTACCGGCGTCCATCCTTAATTCCCTAACTTTTAATGATTTCCTAATTAACCTCAAGAGCTCCGAATGTGATAAAACCTCGACTGGAATTCCCTTTTGAGTTGTTATTTTAGCGACAAAGGCTTTTTTCAAGTTCATGGAAATGCCAGTGAGAACCTATAAAAAGATTTCTTCATAATGCCTTTCCTGGTCAAAGTAAGAAACATAACCATTGTTTTTCGTCTTTATAAATTATACTTTAAAGATATTCTGGAAATTTGAGAAGATAAATAACATTTGGTGAATTTGGGGCATAACTTTTTCGTAGATGTGGAAGTACAGGATGATTTTAATCCTTCAGGACTTTGAACTGCACAGATATACACTGTTAAAAAATTTTTGCTTGGTTTCACCACGATATTGGTTCCTAGTAGCTGCAACGGCTGTGTAGTGAAATGTTTCACCTTTTTTTCGGTGTTTGGTTGAACCATTTTTCTGGATTTGGAAACAAAAACCTGAGAAATGGTTCAACCGAATACCAAAAATATGGTTTAACGTTTCACCACACAGCCGTTGCAGCTACTAGGAACCATATTTTTGGTGAAACAAAGTGCCGAATTTTAAACAGTGTAGCATCACGTACGTCGCAGTATATTTTCTGAAACTCCTGCTAAATCATTTTGGATTTATTTTTTCTTCAAGTTAAATTTAGAGGGTTTAGAATACTAGTTAACCAGGTAAATAACAAGCTTTTTAGTGCCTCAGATGTTTCAGTTTAAAGCCGATATGCAGAAGCAATAGAAACAATTTTTTTAATTGCTGTGCCTATCAGAGTTTTCTGAACTATGACTTTTTTCATTATTTTGCTGAAATTCAACTCAGTTCTCTCTTTTGACAGAACTCTTTTTGACAGAAACATTGGTTAAAACTTTGTCAAATTTCGTCAACCAATCGCGTGTTGGACTCAATGGAAATTGGTTTTTCTCAAAAGGTTTCAGTATTGCCATTTAATGAGCTTCTGTGATCGTAGCGGTAAATTGCCAAGTAAAAATCAAAATGCACCGGGGCATCCTATCCACTAGCATCGGGATTAGGCGAGTAAATGAAATTGCGAAAAAAGTACGCGCTCTGCTATAATAAATAGGTTGTAGCTGGATCGAAACATTCGATTATTTTACGATCGCAAGAGAAATTAATCGTAATAATCCGATTTGGGGGTATTCTTGCAGGAAGATTTATTAGAAATTACCTCAGGGGTTGAAAAATAAAAGGGTTTAAATGCCAAATAGCCTTTTCTGCTTTTATTGACTCAGAATAGTTAATAAATCAGGTAAAGTACACTGTAAAGAAAATTAAGGAACGTTATTGGGGAAATTTTGGGCAGCTGAGCAGTGAATTTGTTACCAGTAATGTTTCTAGAATATATCAGTTACTTCCATAAACTTTTTGGGAACAATCCTACATGAAGCCAATAATTTTTCTGGAAGTGTCCGAAAATCCATTTGGATTAAAAACGGCATTACAATTTTAAAAAACTTTCTTCAGAACTACGGGCTGCTTGGATTGGTATCTTCCCGTATTCGAACTACCCAAATTTGGGTCCATTCGTTATAAAATTTCATAAATGCGCGTCTAGCGTCGCGGTCGTGGTTCTTTGTTGATAATGTTGCATTACACATCGAAATGACCGAAAGGACGTAGGTCAAATGATTTTACCTATGTTTCTGAAAATCCAAAAAAAGCTATGTAAACTTGATGAAGCCAGGAACGTTTTCGGTATATAATACAACTATACTGAACTATTTTACAGTGTAGGCTTTCTTGAGAAGTAAAAAAAAATGATGGGGCAAAAGTTTATCGGAGAACCCTCACATTTAAAAACATACGAGTCCTTTTTAATTCGAAGGCACTGGGACGTAATCCATTCTTGGAACACAGCCATTTTATCGGTGTTATGTAGAGAAGTTAAAACAATCCTTTTTTTATCATTCAAATACTCGAAAAGTTTACAAAAAAATATAACTGAATAATATTATAACACATCACAAATCATATTTTGATGCAGAATCACAATTTACATAAACGAAAACATTCTCTATGCATTTCTGACTTTAAAAATGTATTTTTTACTTTTCTATTTTAAGTGTTTCTCTATTTCCGTCATCTACATAACGTAACCAAATCCAGTAACATCATTTGTATTATTCAAAAAAAACATTTCTTTTACCTTTTTTTCCTATTCATGATACTCTCATCAAAACAACATCAATTTCGATTACTGGGTCCTCATATTAAGTCTTCCGTGATGAGCCATAAACAATAACATCTTAGCGAAACTCAAATTCGATTGTGATAAACAGACACAATGTACAGTCTTACGGACAAAATAAAAGATACTTTTATTTCCGGATATTCTTTTTTGAACAATGTAATGTTTATTGACAAGTACTATTTCGTAGTACATTAGGCACAGCCATAAAAGAAAAACGGAGCCGATGTCCTGTTTTTTTTTGTGTGTGTTCTCGCGTCCCAAATCTAAGCACAAGAGACAGAGAACTACTTTCTTACGACTTGTATTCAGCTACGTTCGCTTCCATTCACTCGCGAGTATGCTGTTCGGTCAATAAAGTTTCTGGAACGGCGGACGAATTTTTCGAACTCCATTCGGGATCCAGGCTACAACGGAAACAAATGTGGAAAAAGTGGAAAAGTGATGTTTGCGATCTTTTGAGAGGAACAGTTATTTGCATAATATTATTTTATTTTTACTCCAAAATGTCACTATCTACGTCCACATTCCTATAGTTGTTTCTTACATGGTACATTATAAACTACGCATACATATGATATTTGTAACTGACAAACCTATTTCTTGTTGCAGCTGCGTTATCGCAATTAGTTAGGGAAGAGGAATAATGATTTTCCACTAGAAATTTATGTAGTTATAGAAGTGAAAATAGTTATAATAAAATTGGTAACTACACATGATACACGTTAGAGATCATATGTAATATAAGCTGAGGTTTTAAATATGTTCGTATATGTTATCGTATTTAAATATGTGATATGCGTACCAAATGTAATGCTGCTCCCGGGGAGCCTTCACTATACGGACTCTTATTTTGAGTTCCCTAGTTCCCTTCATCTTAATTGACTATCTTATATAGTCCCATTCTTTTATGATCATCCTTCACCATGGCATTGACCCACGGGGCTTTTGTCATGCTTTATGGACGATTCAGGGCGGAGCGTGATTGTTTGTGGGAGAGAACATAATGCTTCACAAACTGTGGCGTCACTGTAGGCGTGACCGTTCTAGTTTAGACGAATGAACTGCCGGATTATTTGTTTGTGGGGTTTAAGACAATGATGGGGGCTGGGATAGCCTGGTCGGTAAGGTCTTGGACTGGCATCCCAAAGGTTGCGAGTTCGAGTCCTGCTGCCTTCCGAAGACCCCCGTGTACGCTAATGGTGACAGGTGCACGTTAAATCCGTCGTGGTCACAGAGTCCTCCAAGTTCCCATACCAAAACAACACCTCTGGGGGTGACAAGCCAATTCTGGGGATCCTCTAATTGGCTTCTGTCTCTAAAAATTAGAGGGATCCACTTATGTGTGTTGTGTCTGTCTTACTTGACGAAGGTTTATAAGGGGGTCTCTGACCAAGCACACAAACCTGAATATATATATGTCTACTAACCAACCAAGACAATGATTGACAAAACTGTGATGTTACAGTGGGTGTGACCCTTCTGGTCGTCTGTTGTTAAACTTTCTGTTACTAGTCATACGATAAATAACTCGTGAAAAAAAGCCCGATAAAGTCGGGTTTTGTGCGATCTCAGCTTTCGACCTTATCATTTCAACACGTTTTACCTATAGACCTCGTGCAGCTCCAGTTCGATACTAAGTTAAATATACCAAATTAAATCTCATCCTGATATTCATCCAACAAAAGGGCAAACTTACCCTCTGTCACTCAAAGAACATTCGGTTAATAACATGTTTCACAGAACCTCAAATTCCTTGAAAAAAATCCGCAGTGGTAAAAGCTCCACTGTTATGGATTATGCCTTTGGCGCTTTCCGTCTCAGTAATGCTCCGAATGTGATAAAACCTCGAATGGAATTCTCTTTTGAGTTGTTATTTTAGCGACGAAAGCTATTTTCAAATTCATGGAAATGCCAGCGAGAACCTATAAAAGGATTTCTTCATGCCTTTCCTGGTCAAAGTAAGAAACATAACCATTGTTTTTCATCGTTATACTTTAAAGCAATTCTGGAAATTTGAGAAGATAAATAAAATTTGGTGAATGCATTTTGGGGCATAACTTTTTCGTAGATGTGGAATTACAGGATGATTTTATTTGATATGGGATTGCGGTACTTGGGTCATTCGGTAGCCGGAAACAGAATTGTGCGTCATACTTAAATATTTTTACAATGTAAGTTATTTGATCAGTGAAAAGAAATAAAACTATTATTTCAACGTTGTTTTTTAATAATTGATCCAAAAATTTGAAAATATTTGTCCCAATAAATGCAATTAATTCATGTTTGGGTGTTATTCGATCTTAATTTTTTTACCAGCAATAAATTATTCATTTTCTCTGTTGAACTATAAAATTATAATTAACAGAAATTAATTCGTAATCTCAATGGTCATATATTTTTTTAAAGATTATTGAGGATAAGGGTAGTATGTTTACTGATTGAATCTTCTTTAATTTGTCATTCCTAATATTTCTAAAGAAACATGTTTAACGTTATGCGATTGTTTTTTCGACATTTGACACTTTTTACATACTTTTAAAAATGAAACCTTCAAAAATGAGTACTAGGTTACATTTCATTTTATTCTAAAAAATTTTCAAACATTCTCAAAAAAAGCAAACATGCATATTCTAAAATTTGAGAATAATAATTCAAAGCTATTATAATCCGACGCTGTTCTCAAAAATGAGAATATTATTCTTACGTTTAAGAACTCATTTTTAACAGTATAACTGTACAATTATTATACACCGGTATTCAAAATTAAGGACACCTCTTATTGTTGTCGAAATGCTGTAAGCTATTATTGATGTAAATCTACCATTATTTAATTTAAAATTATTTCAAATTAAAAATTAAACAAGTAGTTGTAACAGAATCTGCACTTAACTCGCTTCCACATATTTGTTAACAGGAAAAACGCAAACACAACATTATTCTATATTTAACATTACAAGCTAAATTTGGCTAGTTTCATTTATTTTATTTCGAAAATTCAATAATTATTACTTATCGTTTGCAAAATGTAATTTATATTTTAAAGAATAAATATGTCATATTCCTCGCTTTTAACTAGAATGAAACATTTCATATCACATACAAGGATTCCGTAGTGAAATATATTGACGTCATTTCAAACTGATCGATGTCGCAAAAATAAATTTATTTAATTATTGTCTAAAGAATAAAGTTTCTCGAGCGATTGTTGCGATGGCAAATGTGATTAATTCTAATAAAACAGGCCTTTAGCTATTGTAATCAAAGTTTTAACGCAATTAACTATTTCATTAATTTCTTCTCAGATTTAATAATTAGACTTATCGTTGCTAATTGTTTGAATTCGAAGAATATGAGTAATCTTTTAATAATATTTGTCGCCACAATTTCCCATTACATTTCTTCGAAATTCACTTATTATAATTGTAATTATTTACGTTCAAAAATTATAATTTGTACATTGATGCTTAAAATAAAGCGAAACTTAGCATATTTTTTATGTTAAGTTAGATCTCTATGCATCTTTCTCATACATATATATAGAACCATTAAAGAACTCTATTGTGATATACAATCCAAACCGAATTATATCACATAAATAATATTTTTTCAAAGTGTATTTT
Organism: Oedothorax gibbosus; assembly: GCA_019343175.1. Classification (NCBI taxonomy): domain Eukaryota; kingdom Metazoa; phylum Arthropoda; class Arachnida; order Araneae; family Linyphiidae; genus Oedothorax; species Oedothorax gibbosus. Next base: position 7,310,733 of record CM033278.1, read on the forward strand.
TATTTTAACAAAGTTCTCGTACGTTTAAAGAAATGGCAACAGTGAAAATATGAATAAAAATGGAATTTGCATGTTATTTCAATGTAGATTAATTTTAGTTATTTAAATTTTAAAAAAGCTTCTAGTTTAAATTTTTAATGAAATTTGGCATGTAGCCTAATCTGATTTTTTGCTTCAAAATGACGTATCCCATTGTCTGTGGGACTTGTGGATGACAACAGTGAAAATATGAATAAAATAGAATTTGCATGTTATTTCAATGTAGATAAAATAAAAATTAGTTATTTAATTTAAATAAACTTCAATTTAAATTTTTTAATGAAATTTGGAATGTAGCCTAATCTAATTTTTTGCTTTAAATGACGTATCCCACTTGTCTGTGAGACTTGTGGTTCTTTCTGTGAAATGGGTGACAGACTGACAGACGGACAGACGGACGAACGATTATAAAACCTTCCACTTTTTACGTTAAAACGTAGTGTGGAAGCTAAAAGAGCCAAAAATAAACATTAGTGCGCGTTCACTTTTATACGGAAATTTCATTTTTAAAATCATTTTTCTTAAAAATAATACTTTGTGGTGTATCTTTTTATGAGAAATGTGATCAATCGCTCTATAGTCGGTATACTTTGCAACATGTCCTTTCACAATTCTGTATCATTACAATACCATTATGCATCGATTTTTACCTTAAACTTTTCAATTGAGGAATATTATGACATGTCCCAGCTAATTCCTAATAAGTAAACATTATATAAAAAGTTAATTTACATTAAATAAATAATAGTGCACTTTATATCAATATAATAGTTTCCAGTGTTTTCAATATGCAAAATACTGGGGTGTAATTATAAATACGGATACAGATGCATGTAATGATAAATTTCTTTCTTCTTTTAGCATCTCAAACGGTTTACGAGCCTTCACAGTTTAAAAGTCTGAGATTTTTAGTCTACATAAAATATAAAATCTTATCCGTTAAACTTAAGTATATATCTTCATCAATGAATATAAATCACAGAAAACTTACTATACAGCAGAAAGTTAATATTGCTGGCCCAAAAGAGCATTGGAAAATATTCTCTGATAAAGCCAAATAAAAGCCGTATTTTACCCTTTATCATAAATAGCATTTTTAGAAAATACCTAAAATTTTCAATTGCTTCATTGGGTTGGCAGGTATTCAAATATTTCCCACCAAAAATTTTCAATAAAGCCCTGGTTTGGACACTGCTTTGGCTAGAAAAAGCTGTATCCAATGTATCCAATGGTTCCCGCAAACGCGAGAGACCAAAATTGTAATCTCGGATATAATTGGCTATTTTGCTTGTTTCTTGGTGTACTCAGCCACTTATAACTGAGTATACGCCATTACGGTTCAAGTCTCTTTTGTGTTTGGACCCTTTAATAAAACGAGATTTTCTAGAATAAAAGGGTTTTTAACTGAAGAAATGTATTGAAAAACAGAAATGTAAAAGTTTATCTGAGGATCTGCCGATTGGGCGGCTGAATGGTCAGTGAGTTGTCCAGGTAGTCAGAATGTGCCGGGTTCGAAACAAGGCTTATGGGCATATATATTTGAAGAGTACAGGGGAAGAACCGCTTTATTTATTAGGAGTGGTGCGTAATTGTATCTGCTTGGCGGACATTGGCGACAGAAAAACGGGTTTCCTTTCGGTTCTTCTTTCGCGGTACAAACGTGTGACTCGTGTCCGCTGATCTCTGGCGTAAATCAGGGTTGCCGCGAGAGAAAATAAAAGTGAGTAACTGATTTCCTCACACCAGTTTAGGCGATGTCTCGCTTTCATCGCCAAAGAGGCCTGAGAGGAAAGTTTTCAACGAAATTAACCGGTTTTTCCCCTGTACTCTTCATTTGTGTTGTGTGTTTTCTGTATTTGTTCAACATGCGTACTACTTAAATCTGTGAAGTTAAAAGTCCCAAACAAGGCTCCCGAATTCATCACTGGTTTCTTTTGGTTGCCCGCTCAGAGTTCTAAATTAAGAGGCTTTTTTTGGCTATGTTAAAGTTCATGGAGGCTAGAAATAGATAGCTGGAAAACGCACAACCTAACCTAATAATTATATAATGATTATCATTGATAACTTGAAATAAATGCTAGTAATGTGGAAACATTTTAACTGCTGATGAAATCTATTAAAAATTTGTTCTTTACCCTTACTTTATTTTTTATTTAACTAATAGCACAACTATCAATCTAATTTTTAACAAATTTCATATACAATTTAGTCAAAACAATATATGTTGGTTTTTATTTTATGCTTCTGGCTTATCTTATGCGAAAGTATTTCATTGAAATAGACAGTATAGCTATTTTTTGGACGAATTTTTTTATTGCTGTTTTCTGAGATATTGAGTACTGCTGTTTTCGAAAGATGAATCGATTTGAATATATCGATAAAGTAAGCAGTTTTTTTCATCGACTGAAAATATATAGTTGTAGTAGAAAGAGCTCTAATGGAGAATGAATTTCGTTGAAGCTTATTTTAATCAAAATCTACTTTTTCGGATTTTAAATGACTTGAATTGATTACTTTATTAGCTGATTGAATATGGAAAACCTTCTACTGCGAACTAATTCATGACTTTTAGAAATAAGGCACGATGTAAATTATTGAATTTAAGAGACTAGTTAATAAATTTTAGTTTAGTCATATAGCTTATCTTTTTTCGAATATTGGTAAAATGAAAATAAATAATTTAAATAATTTCAGCCTGTAATTAAATTATATCAAAAATAAAATAGAAAATTTGATGATAAGATTTCTGCATAAAAATAATGAAATGATTTTAAATAGAAATTAATAATTTATATAAACTATTATAAGAGATAAATAAAAATATTTGAACAAACGCTTCATATTTGATAGCTTATAAATAGAAGTACATGTATTTACACTTTCATTAACTGGCTGAAAGAGATAAAAAAAAACTCCTTTGTTTTAATTACTTTAATAAGAACATTTATTTTGCTGCATCCTGAATAAATTAATGGTTAATAACTCATAAGCCAAAAACTTTATAATACGAAAAATACCCTCTATTTCAAAGATTTGTTAGATTATTTTTATAGCTTAGTTCTATCTTTATGAAAACGTTATTCTTAATATTAAAAGACAACATAACTAAACCAGTGTTATGAAAACCAATTAAAATCATTTCCAATCTAAAAATCGTCTGAAAATAAACCAAATAACTCCACTCGCTTTCCAACAACTCATTTCCTTCCGCGAAAAGTTCCATTTCGAACATAGGAACATAATCTTCCCGCTGACATTTTATCAGAAGTATTCACGTTCAGGTACAAGTTCCGAGGAAGTTACTTCCGATGCAGATAACAATAATTAAGAACATATTTTTCCCACTTTGGAGAAGTTGTTGGCAACGGCCGCGCGAATGGTTTGGATTGCCCACTGCAGTGATTTGAAAACGGAGTAACTGGCATTTTTGTCAAAAGTCATGTCAAACTCGGTTGAAACGACTTCGTTTATAAATGTTCGATCCCTTGAATTGCCCTGATACCTTAATGTAATAAAATCATGCTTATAACGATGATTTTAATACAATCTTGGTCATCACGCTAAAAATATACGTTAATATGAATCAAAACTGCCTTTTGAAAGATTTTTTAAAATTAATTTTTAATATTTAAATTTTGTTTTATTTAAAGTGACCAAACTTGAAATTTAATTCCCGACACAAAACAAACATTATTGACCAGAGATGGAGAAATTGAATTACTACGAATAACATATAAGTTTAAAATTTTTCAATAAAAGCCTTTTTATCACATTAATTTTTAATATGATTATTGTATACGTATTTTAAATGATTTCCTACACTTAATACTCAACTTTGTTTATAACGTTACGCGTTTATAAAGTCATAAACATCGCGGATCATTGAATGACGCTATAACTAGGTTTTTCTGTATAAGGATTATTTTACGCAAGCGATGTTAATTTGCCTAACTTTAGGACTATTTTCTCAGGTACTATATGAGATATCATTATGAACTTTTTTATATTTTGTTCCTTACATATAGATATTTCATTTAAACTGAGAATATTTCAAAGTATAAAAAAATACCTTTACAGTGATTAAAAAAAATATATGCATTAAAAAACACAAAAAATCAGATTTAAAGTTATATAACTTTTTTTGAGCAGAGTTATTTAAAATTCCTTAGTTTAAATCAAAGAACTATTAATGGGGAAGAAATAATAAAACAAAACGTGTTGATACATTTTATAGTTCCTGAGAAAAAAGTTCATAACTATTGAAAAACCTTATATTTCAGGAAAAGAAATGTAAGGTATGGATAAGAACCGATTTTCAGAGTGTGTCAACCACTATTTGGAGTGTTGCTTTACAACTTTTGCCGGTGTATCAAAGTTATGGTTTTACCACAAAATTTATCAATTCTCGCTCCAAATAGTGGTGACAGATAGCACGTTTCAGGATTCCGGTGCAATATTGTGCCAAAATTTTTAACAGTGCATATGCATAATGTACTTTCCTTCAACCAAAATTTGACAAAATTTTTGGCTAAAAATGGCTAAAATTTCGTTAAACTTAAGAATAAACTTTTTTCGTGTGTTATGAAGAACTGATGTTCAGAGTTTCTCAAAAATGCTTATAAAAAGAAAATCAACAGAAATCGATAATCTTGGTCTTAATTAAAGATAAAGATATGTAGAATAGAAAAAAAAAACGAAAGACAGAAAATCGACATTTTTGACCCAAACACCCATCCGACTCCCCTAAAGTCTTATCAATAATGCTGATCTTATGACATGTTACGCTGCAACTAAATGTTCTAGCGTGTTGCAGCGAAAGTTTTAAGGTAATCAATCTTTTTAGGGACTTTCGAGGGGATTTAAAATTATTTTAGGGTGTTTTTTTTCTCGTTACTTATTTTATGTTCGTTACTTGAACACGGTCCAAAAGTACGAGGCGTAGCGTGTCTGTGTTGAAGTGCCTGTGAAAAAATAACTTGATTTTGTCGATATAAGATTTATTTAACTTTATTAAGCAGACACTTCAGAGCTTTGGAAAAATGTGTTCCAATTGTTCGAGCATATAAAATTAAATCATATAACGTAATTTTAAATATCCTTAAAATTCAACTAACAATTACGCATACCTAATTTAACAATACAAGCTTGAAATGTTTATAAAACCCAAATCAAAGTAATATAAGAAAATATTTTAAAGTCCCGAATGAATTGCATTCTCTAATAATAATAATATATATCCGGACTCACTTATTGTGCATTTCTCAGGTATGCGTACCTTCTATATGGTTCAGCTTTACTCAAATTTTACTCAAAAACCAAAATAGGAAGTGCCGTTTACATCTTTGTCAAACTTGTGTTTTAGATTGCTACTTCGGTAGGTGGCCATGTTTTCTTCTGGATTTAATATCTTCTGCGTTCGGCATTAAATTTATGTATCTGGTTCGCGAAAATTTGGACGTCCCACGATGCCAAACGGGTCGAGTTTGGCAGAAGTTATCGTTGAACATTCTGGTACACGTGGTCACCATATATTAAAATTAGTTCGAGGAAGTTTTGGGTTTTAGTATTAAATTGAAATCTGTTTAGATGATTAAGTCCTTCAAAAAGCAAATAAATACATAGGTGAATCTTCTGCAGTTTTGTGCAAGTGTCAGCTTTTCTTTTTTAAGTTTTTTTGGAAAAAAAGAAAAAAAAATATTTGAAAGTAATAAGGTGGTGGAAAGATATTCTTTATTTAATTAAAACAGCTTCTGCATTTTGTAAGATATTATCGCAAAACAATATATTACATAAAACAATAATTGATTTATGAATAATATTTAATGATTCCATAGTTTAAATAGCAGTGGTATTTTAGGGATGGCGTATCATTTTGCACGAGTTGTATTAAAACTTAGAAATATGTTGTTTTTCTTCCTTTCCGCAAAACACACGTGCGCCAGTTCTGCCGTGGTCATGTAAACTGTAGTATTTACAACAATAAATTTGCCAATTTTTGCTTGGAAATAATACGTCTTTTAATACACTTTCTTATAGATTAGAGTTATTGAGTGCTTACAACAGTTCTGCCCATAGAGTTAGGAAGGGGAGGTAGAGGGGTCTATGAGTTCAAATGGTTTGAAGCAGGGCTGTCAGGTTTTTCGAGCTACTGCGCATCACATACTGGCACTGAGGTATCCCAAGATGCACAGCTCTAGCGGTGTTTTGAGCTACTGCGCATAACATAGTGACCGAAACTGGCACTGAGGTATCCCAAGATGCACCGCTCTAGCCTGCTTCATTTGTGCGCTACTGCGCATATACATGGACCTCTCTATTCTCTTTCCTAACTCTATGGTTCTGCCGTGGGCAGGTAAACTGCAGTAACCGTAACAATGAATTGGACAGTTTTTGTCCTTAAATATAGTCTTATATACTTTCTTGTAGGTTACAGTTATGAGTTTACAACAGTTTCACGTGCCGCACGAAAACTGCAACCATAGAAATGAATTACACCCAGGGCAAAGGCGGAATCGAACCCGCACCGGTACAGTGCGCAGACTGTTAGCGGAGGCAGCTATCTTAACCACTCGGCCACCCGGCCCCCGACCTTAAAATAATCTTAGTATACTTTATTGTAGGTTACAGTTATTGAGTTTGTACAACAGTTTACGTGCCCACGACAGAATGCCCAAACCATAGATATCATAGTTAAAGTATTAGATTGGCAGATCACGTGACCTCCAATGCTAACGAAGGGACGCGCAAGGAGACCAGAATAAGAGGGCAATGGGGCCAGTGTTGCCACCAGTTTTGGGAGAAAAACACTACGAAAAAATACCGTTTAATTCTAAGATTACAAACAAGACCATAAAAAGTTTAGCTGCATTTTGGAATATTTTTAGTGACTTTAAAAAAACGTGATACGCTTTGCTAGTATTTTATGGTATGTTTTTGTATTTTTAGAATTAAATGGTATTTTTTCGTAGTGTTTTTCTCCTAAAACTGGTGGCAACCCTGGCCCCATTGCCCTATTATTCTGGTCTCCGTGCGCGTCCCGTCGTTAGCTTTGGAGGTCACGTGATCTACCAATCTGATACTTTAACTATGATATCTATGGGTCAAACTCATTAGTTTAGTTACTTCAGTTTATATGATTAAGACCGAGTAGCCCTATACCCAGCTTGGTTAATAACCTGATTCAGAAAGAGTCACTCGCCCTTATAACGTAGCTACAAACGCATCTAGGTGATATCTGTAAATGTTGTTTCTCCTTTATTATAGTTTAAACACAGCAAAGCAATCTTTTTAGAGGTTTTGGTTTATTTATATAGCAAATATAATAATTCGTTCGGTCTATTGAGCTTCGACAGGTCAAGGATGTTAGATAATATAAATGAAAAATAACTTCTGTAAAAGATTTTGGAGTAAATTTTGCTCTTGTTTGTTATCAAATGACAATATTAAGGACAGTATTACTTATAATCTATATACACCTAACTATAATAACAAATATTCAAATATAAATGATATTTACACCACATTTAATTACCTGCTCCATACAGTCTATCAAGAATCAATTAGGAAAATATACATAAATATACAATTTAAGGGGACGGGGTACCCAAAAAATTAAATCCTGTATTTTTATCGCTAGCATTCAAATTAAACTATTTTTACAGAGAACTAACATTCAATAAACATATACGAAAAAATAATAAAAATTGAAACAATTTTTTTTGAAAAATTTAACGTTTTTTTCCAAAATGCTACTCCTCCTACAAATTAAAATTTTTTTAATAGTTTTTTGGCAAAATGTTCCTACAACATGTATTAATAAAAGTTGGTATGGATATTCAGCTATCAGTAAAACAAGAACAGTTATGTACTCGTAGATTTATGTATAAAAATGGCCAAAAAATAAGATGTTTTTTAAATTTTCAGCTTCCTCATTAAAAAAAAACTATTCACACTAGACCTTTTCCCATACCAACTTTTGTTAATCAGATATGCCTCAACACAGGACAAAAAATTGGAGCTCTACATTAATTTAGCAAAAAGCCTTAGGGTTTTAACCATTCACAAGCTGAAAAAATTTAAATTGAAAAATTCAACGTAAAATTCCCAAAAACATTTTAACAAACCACTATATCATTTTCCGTAAACTTCTACCAATATAAAGTTTCATATTTTTTTGCAATTTAAAAAGCTCACAGCATACGAGCATGTTTTGTTACTTTCTGGGCAGCTCTAAAATTTGGGTACCGCGTCCCCTTAACTATAAACTGTATAACTATATAACTATAACTAAAACTAATACATTTCTCTCATTAAATTACATAGACCTAATTCCCGACTGAAGAAGATTATAAGCATTTCCTTTTAGTGGTGCATAAGCCCGAAGCATTTTCGAAATCCCTCTATGCATACAAATAAAGGCGTCTGGAATATTCGAAGCAATAACCAAGTATTAAAAGATACTAAAGATGAGACAAGGTCATTACCTCTTGACGTGTTTCAAAATAAAGCATAAACGTGGCGTTATTTCAGAGGGACTGTCAGTCCCATAGAGATAATGCATTAGTTGTGAAATCACAACTTTTGCAAAAGAATTGCTTTGCCATGTTATCCCATTTTCACCAGGTATGGGAATCATCATAACATCAATTTAAAACAAAATTGAGAAAAAAATAACGTCCGGTTATTTAATTATTAAATGATAAAGTTTTAATATAGTGTCGCCATCTGCTGTATATTTTTGGTATTTTAAAACTTCAAAAATATACAATCAAATAACTAGATAACATTTTCGTTCTAAATTTGTTTCATTTCGATGTTATGTTGATTCCCATACCTGGGGAAAAGGGCTAACATGGCAAAGCAATACTTTTACGGAAGTTGTGATTCCAAAACTAATGCATTAGCTCTATGGGACTGACAGTCCCTCTTAATCTTTTTAGTCACAAGAAAAACTAGTGGTGTGTAAAACTAGACAAGATTCAATTACCACTCAAGAAATCAATACATTTAAAGGTAACTAATACACTATAATAAAAATTGATTCCCAGTTGCTAAGGGGTAGTGCTTCGCATTGCCATGCCACAGGTCCGGGGATCGGATACTGGATTGGGCGAGGTTGACTCATCCTTTCATCCCATAAGTGGGTCAATAAAAAGAGGCCCAAACATACTGGGGAACTAAACACTGGGGGTTCCGCGTGAGGCTGACCACCTAACCGGGACATATGCCTAGCATCCCAGAGCCCTTGGTCACGTAATCTGAAATGGGAACGGCAGGCCTTGACCCACTAACGGGCTGTTGCGCCAAGGAGTCTATAATAGGACACTATAATAAAATTGCAACTACATTAACCTAAAATATTCGATAGCTGACTGCCTCAGGCGGGCCTCGTATGTCGAGAAGCGAGTGGGACACGTTAGAGCAGACACCCAATAGTGAGATAGTTCCAGACGTCAAAACATTGGGGCTGTGGCCAACTTAAAGTGCATTGGATTTATCAAAATAGAGTTTTTAAAACTTTGTTTTTACTTTCAATTTCCCAACATGAAATATAAAGCAATGAAAGTATTGAAATGGGTTCGAAAATCCGAAATAGAGATTTTGTGTTTTCTACACGTTTTAGAAAGGTGTTCATTCTAAAAAAAAGTGGTTTACGTTTTGAAGTGTAAATATCAATAATTTTAGTGACGGTGGATGCTCAGCAAAATTCAAACATCCTTTTTGGTTCAAGACAAATTTATTTCTGATTCAATCGTGGGCGAAGTTACATAACTAGCGCCGTAGCGCCCTCTATTGGTGAGATGATACACATTACATAATACCATTTTTTACAAGTGGGGTTTTTTAACATTGGTCCGTCAGTCAGACTGTCTGTTTGTCTATCTGTCATTCTCTCAGTCTGAAACCACTCCACGGCTTTAACTAACAATGCTACGGGATTCAAATTCAATGCACGAGTTCTCAGTACCTGTCGGACGTCATAATAATATGTTTCAAGAAAATTGCCCTTGCCAAAGGCGATGTCCGAACATCCTCTTTCCAAAATCGGTTCTATCCGTCGAATCTTAAAAATTCTTTTTTTTTAGAAAGGTATGACCTCAGAGACCCCCAACTTTTATACTTTTTGTCTGTGTGTACGTCTGAACGGAAATCTTTATACTGTTTTTCGCCCCCCCCCCCCTTTTTCCCTTGAAATTTTCCTTTGAATTAGCAATGGAATTTAATTTTAAGTCATTAAAGTAGCTGTTGCCACATCAACAATAGCATGCGAAACTTTATTTAAATATAATATTTCAAGCAAAATATATTTTTGTCATAATTAAATTTAGATAAACGGCATAAAATGAAGCACAATCTGATTTTTTGATTGTTCACTATTCGTTTACTAAGAAAGCGCAAGGGCATTTTATTTTTTGCATGACATTCGTTTTAGTTTTATTTTACATTTCTTTTTTTTTTTGTGCAGTTTCGAGTAGTTTCATGTATTTTGTTATTAATCGATATTTAGTTATTCTTCGAACTTCAAATAAATTAAGCAGATGATGAATAAAATTAATTTTATTTGTGAAAGAATATTACCGATAATATTGACTTTGGTTTTTAGAAGTTTAAATTAAAGCTGGATGCTGTGTTTGGCGATTTTTTTTCTGATGTGTATAAATCTTGTGTAGAAACGGTTGTAGATGACATTTATTATTAAACCCAATGTCTAGTGTTTAAGTAACAGGAAAGTAAGTTATTTTATACCTTGCGAACTTCTTGTATATTTAAGGTAACTACTCTTTTAATAAAACGAATAATGTTAGAATTGTTCTCTGGAAACAACTTCCCCGTTTCATCACAAAAGGTCTCGTTCTATTCTACTGCGCAGACGATCATCTTCACAGAATTATAATTGCTTCCCCAAAGATAGGAAGTGAATGGAAGATTATGTATTCGTAGTTTCACCCAAAGTATCCGCATTAAGATTTACACCCATGTAAGGTTTTGAAGTAAGCTCAATTTTAATGCCCGATAATATCATGTAAAATCTTTGAAGTTGTTTAAAATGTTAATTTGTATTTGGCAAAACTTAATCAAGATTGATTTAACTCTTTCACCCACAATAATTCCATTTGGAATCATCAAACATGCGATTTTTTTTCCTCACTAAGTTAAACTTGAAGTTATTTCAAATAAATTTCAATAAATTCTTCATCTTTTTCTATAAAGTTGTATTTTTTTTATTGTTAAGAATGAAATAATGTTTAGTTAAATGAAAATCTGAAAAACATGGTGAAAAGTAAAATTCACTCAAAACAATAAAATTGAATAAATTAGTCTTAAATTTTTCATTCTTGCATTTTTAAATATTTAAAAATTTAATTTTAACTGCTTTCAACAGATAAAGTTTTGAAAAATTATTGTTACAATTTGTTCAAAAGTTATGATTCCGATTTTCCCCCTTAAATTGTAGTTAAAAAATAAAGATTCCTGCTTTTCATTATTTCAATCTGGATGCATAAATATTCTTTTCCAAAAATATCAGGAGTTTTAAAATAAAAAAATAACAATTGAGATTGAAAAGGTTAAGGAAAGCTTATTTAGTGTAAGATGTAATTAAACCACACATCGATATAAAAGAAATTTTTTTACCCTAGTATTAACTTTTATAGACATGGTTTCAGTGTTGTCGACGATTCGAAAACTACGTGAAATATATACTCATGTTTCTCTCAATTTTGTCAAAAATGAAAAAAAATGCTAATTTCCAAATTTTTGTTAATAATGTATTTGGAGCTATTATAAACCAATAATATTCTCAAAAATAAGAACATTTTTTTTTAAATCAAGAACTCATTTAAACAATTGTAAGAATATAAAACAAAAATGCAATTCGAATGTTTTAGATGATGTATCGCTTTAACTTTCTTTTTTTCGTACTGCGATTTCATTGGTTGCTTCGGTTTCACTCTCAAAATAACCGATATAGATAAAAAGAAACTATTCTTTCTATGCAAGATTTCTTTGCAAAATGTTTCGAACAACCAACAGCACAGAAATAAATTTGAATAAAAAAATTAATAAGTAAAATATTCTTAGCACACTCATTTTCGAATACCAAAACAAAAGGCCCAGACAACAAACCATTGAGGCAACAAACCAATCCACGCCGTGTAACAACTCCATTCTGAAATTAAATAAATATTGATACATTTTTTGGGATATAACTTAGTTAAAATGCGTAACTATAACATGTTTATATAAAATTAAAACACTCTCAACACAACCAAAATCTTGTAACGTAAAGAAGAAAACCATCAAAACCTTTAGAAGAATGATAAACAAGACGTCATGAAATATTAACAACATCTGCTAAGTTTCTTCTTCCAAAAGTTGGTTGACATAAAATGGCGCCACAACATGAAATAAAAAAAAAGAAATTCAATCTTTCTTCAGCCAAGAAAATGGCTCCGGAAAGTTTTCAGGAGCAGTCCAATTTGCGTTAAGCGCTGCGGATTATTTAATGGCGGCGTTTTTTGGAACACGAAAATAGATTGGATGATATATATTTCTTCCCTCGAATGCCCCGAAGCTGTGGTTTATAACATATTTTGTGATCAAAGTGAAATTCACTTTCGTCGAATGGCTGCAGCAACAAATTTGAGCTATAAATTCCGAAAAAGTTGTTTACCCGAAGTTTGTTGTTATATTTTTTGAAAAAAATGTTGTGGTAAATAGAAAAGATAAATTTGTAATTTATGATGTGTATCAGTGTTTCCAACCTTTCCCTTAGTGGTTAATTTAAGCTGAAAACTTATCGTTAAATATAAAATTTTAAATATATAATGTATTCACATAAACTTGAGAAACTTAACATTCTAAACCTAAATCTTACGAAAAGTATGATATATAAGTAAATAAACTAATAAGATTAGTAATAAATTATTAACGTTTTTTTTTATCACATCCACAAGTCTACTTTAATCATTTTGTACTTTTTCTATTGACATTTTCAAACAAACTAGTATAAAGTTAGAACCAAAGTAATTTTTAATTATATAGGAAAAAATACCAATGCAAACCAAAGAAAAAATGATTTTGGTGTACTATACTATTAATTATATTTCGAGTGAATAAATACAGGCTAAACGATTACACAAAATGTTGGGAAATATAATTTATTAATATAATGACTTAAATGAATATTCATAGTGTGAAATTTTTCTCCCATAATTTTTAATTTTGACTCACTCTTTTTTTATTAACAAGCATACAAAAAAAAACATGAGCATAATTCTATTAAATATACCATATTAAATCACGTAATTAGTTTAGTTATTAACGATAGTAAACATGTGGATGAAGAAACCAAACGTTTATAATCTTTTCAAAGCCTTGAAAAAAAGGTTGCTGTACCAAAATTTACATAATAACGTTGTAATATTTTTCTGATAAAGTAGAAGCGATGCCTACAGATATACTTATTTTGTAAATCCATTAGACGCTGTTGATATAGTACCGAGTAACCAAACAGTCATTACAGTAGCTCAAAAAGAAAAAAAAATACTTTAATGAAATAAAATATATGGACATAATCACACGGAAAATTCAAATCGTTTTGGGGAGTATTTCCATATTTCCAAATCAATTAGTTAACCAAATAAATATTTGAAACTTTTTTTTAGTTTAAATAAGTATATTTTATAAAAGTAATGGATTTATCTAAGTTATATATGACGTCCTTAGTTAAGGCAGCACCTCTTTTAAAAATGTAAATTATGTAGAATTATTAACTTTGATCGGGCACTTACTTTAACATTTTTGGTCTGGTCGTCACTTTATGATTGTGTGATTGGTTAGTTCAGACTACCTCTAAGACGTCACGATTTTAATGTAGAAGATTTGTATATGGCCGTGTACTCACTACGACATCAAATGCTACAAAGGCAACAAATGAACAAAAGTGGGGGACCGCCAAGGGCGCCAAGCGATGCAATAGCTTGGGGGCTGACTCTGCCAAGTCGCCAAGTTTTGTTGCATTTGTTGCCTTTGTGGCATTTGTGGCGTAAAAGATGTTTATCGAGCTCTTTTTTATTGTAATTATATTGTAACATTATAATTAAATTTTTTTTGTCTAGGGTACTAAATTTTGCAATCATACGAGGCCTACAAAAGTGTGACGTAGTTGAATGATATGGTTTGGTATGAATGATATGGTTCGGTTAAACCATTTCTTAGATTAGCAAAGTTCCTTCTGATGGATAAGGAAACTGACTGAAGCGTAACTTTTTTTTTCACTCTTTGACATTTAAACTAAGCGGTTTAAACTGAAAATTTAATTTCTTCAAAAATATATTTCTCTAGTAGATAGTTATAAATTGTTCTTGCATGCTTTCAATCTAAAAATTTAATAAAATTAGTAATTTTTTAAAAAAATATGTGAATTGATGAAAAATTTATAACCATGTAATAAGTTTATACGGCCTGTATCCCTCAGAGTATTAATTGCACAATGTTGTATACTGTACATATGACCTGAAATGATAATTTTTTTTTCTATTTACCGCATTCTAGTATGGTATATAATTCAATTCAGATTAATTCAGCTCGACAGTCCCTGGACAAATTATTAGACGCACTGTATTTTTTTAAAGTAATTTTATGTTTCTTATGAGTTTTTATGTAATAATGGTATACTTAAACTACAATATCATTGTTTTTTATTTAAAAAAATTGTTGTAGACTACATATTTGTATTTATTTTAAGATAATTATGATTAATTATGATTAAGATTAATTTACATTAATTATTTATTATAAGATTATTTATGCGTGGAATCATCATCCTCAAATGCAGGAGACAGTACAGTCTTGCATTGATAGCATGCCGCGCAGAATTAAAGCTTTGATAGCGGCTAAAGGTGGCTCAACTAAATATTGACTTTTACTAACATTATTATCATTTTTCTTTAAAACTTAATAAACTTATGCTTTTCTAAATGAATGCTGTTTTATTTATGTCAAACAAATCGGTAATTGATTGGATAATATAAAAATAAAAACAAATCAATTTAAAAGAATAAAACGGTACAATATTACCCGGTAATTAATATTTTACATGAAATCTTGCAGTGCGTCTAATAATTTGTCCAGGGACTGTATCTTACGCAATGCTGTCCCAACACATTTCATACCAACCTAAACAAAATTCCCCTCCAAACAAATACCAGTCCTTACCAAATCTGGCTCCTGAGTGATTTGTTCATCACAATCCTCGACCTGAGCCCGTTTCCAAGACCACATAAATATCAGCCTCCTTACCCAGAAAAGCCATGAATATTTTTGGAGGAATCTATTCAAACCTTGCGCATTTTCATTTTATATTTCTAGGGGATTTTGCTGTTTGGTAAATAAACAAAAATGTTCAAATATTCTTGTAGGAACAAGGGGGTTGGGTTGGGGGCTGGTAGCAGCTGGATGAAAGTCCGCTCAAAATATTTGTCCGAAATCTTTCGGTGATATGTATTGAGAACCCACTATCTGATGCAATGGGATCGCCTGCTGTTAAGGGGAGTCGGATGATTCTATCTCGCCCTTGTAAATTTTCCAAACTTTAGAAATTTTTTTCTCAGGAACTATGTGAGATATCATTATGAACATTTTTATATTTTTTTCCCTACATATAGTTCTTTCATTTAAAGTGAGATTATTTCAATGTATAAAAAATATTTTTACCGTGATTTGTTTTAAAATATGTATACAAAACACAAAAAAATTAAAGTTACAGTAGTATAAAGGTGGTGTAGTTTCGGACACCGTCATAGATGGAGCAGTCTAAGACACCCTCAAGAACTTTACCCTTCGAAAAAAGCATCTCTTATCCACTTTCCTGATCAAAGGTATTCTTCCTAACAATTACGTATTGTTAAGAAATAATTTTCTTAAGGAAGGATATATTTCACTGTTTTTGTAATTTCCTTATCTGACCGTCTTAAGTTGTTTTCAAGAACTGAGAAATGTTATTTCTCAATTGAACGCCAATAGATAAAATAAAACCTGCAACAATATGAGGGAAACAATTATCTGTAATTCTAAGGGGTTAGTTTGCGTACATTTTTTTCAATCGCAGGAAAGAAGAGGATAATTGAGGAAAGTTAGGTTTCTGGCCTAAAAATCGCCATTCTATTCTAATAAAGTTACTAATCGAAAATTTCCGTATTCAAATTAAAAAAAACAATCCCGTGGTTTCAAACAATGGCGTACGAGGTCAAAAAAGAAACAATGGCTTTACAATGTTTAAATACCTGAACGATCTTACGTTCTTTTTCTAGTCAAAGACTGTCTTCTAGTCACAGTGTGCTCGTGATTAACATTGGATTACCACTCCTCGTTCTCTACAAAAAACCATGGCTTGCGGTAAGCGTCTTTACGTTATTAATGTAATAATTTTAAAGTAATATAGTGTTCGGAGCTTTAAGTGATTTAAGTTAGTTTCTTATCAGTACCGTAAATAGTTTTGGGAAATAGGGGTTTGGGAATTGGTTTTTTTTTTAATGGAAAGATTTTTTAATGCAAACAACGAAATGAAGGGTTAAGCTTTGTTAATTTTTAGCTAGAACCCTAGAAGACGTTTGTGAATCCGTTCGTCGATTGAATGATGCGTGTCATAGGAGGCGTGCAAATCAGACGGACGATGAGAAAATGGGAGATTTGAGAGCTTTTAGAAAGTACAGACGCCTCAATCGTGCGCTTCATATAGCGCAACAATGTCAGCACCCCGCCTTCTGCTCAACCTCCCTCCAATTCCTAATTTCCAATCATTATTGGGATAGCTATCAAAGTTTTTTTTTTTTTGAGAAATATTTAAAAAAGATTTTTTTTATTAATGAAAAATTGAATACAATCCGTTTTAATTTATACAACGAAATGGGGAACTGATCGGTTTATTTTTTAGCTAGAGAGGTAGAAGATTTAGAAGAAGCGTGTGAGTTACCAATCGCCAAACAAAAGAAAAGAAAACCCGAATTTCAATTGGATTTGTCGGAAGATGTTGCACCGCTCGATTCCGTGGAAGAATACGCTATAAAACTGGACAGACATAACAGCTTAGAAATAATTGAATATCGCAAAGTGCGTTATATAACTTTTCAAAAAAAATCGGATAAAGGAGAAATAAGAAACAGGTTTAATATTACCCCGCAGTTAATTCCAGTGCTTATCTTAGGATTGCAGAAAATACAGGAGCATTTAAATAATAAATAATTTAATCGGGGGTTGCATAACGTTTAATAAAAATGCGTTTTTGTTAATATTTCAAAATTTTAAAGTAATATTGTTTTTTTTAGCTTTTACGGGATTTTTTAGTTAGTTTCTTTGGATATTATTAATGTTTTTTAGAATAGATAGAAAAAGAATTGCGAAATTTTAATATATTGAAAAACTCGAATTTCAACTGGATTTGTCGGAAGATGTTGCACCGCTCGATTCCGTGGAAGAATACGCTATAAAACTGGACGCTATAAAACTGACAGATAAACACTGGAATTAACTGCGGGGTAATATTAAACCTGTTTCTTATTTCTCCTTTATCCGATTTTTTTGAAAAGTTATATAACGCACTTTGCGATATTCAGTTACTTCTAAGCTGTTATGTCTGTCCAGTTTTATAGCGTATTCTTCCACGGAATCGAGCGGTGCAACATCTTCCGACAAATTCAATCGAAATTCGGGTTTTCTTTTTTTTTGTTTTGGCGATTGGTAACTCACACGCTTCTTCTAAATCTTCTACCTCTCTAGCTAAAAAATAAATCGACCAGTTCCCCATTTCGTTGTTTAAATTAAAACGGATTGTATTAAATTTTTCATTAATAAAAAAATCTTTTTTAAATATTACTAAAAAAAAACCTTTGATAGCTATCCCAATAATGATTGGAAATTAGGAATTGGAGGGAGGTTGAGCAGAAGGCGGGGTGCTGACATTGTTGCGCTATATATGAAGCGCACGATTGAGGCGTCTGTATTTTCTAAAAGCTCTCAAATCTCCCATTTTCTCATCGTCCGTCTGATTTGCACGCCTCCTATGACACGCATCATTCAATCGACGAACGGATTCACAAACGTCTTCTAGGGTTCTAGCTAAAAAATAACAACGCTTAATAACCCTTCATTTCGTTGTTTGCATTAAAAAATCTTTCCATTAAAAAAAAAACCAATTCCCAAACCCCTATTTCCCAAAACTATTTACGGTACTGATAAGAAACTAACTTAAATCACTTAAAGCTCCGAACACGATATTACTTTAAAATTATTACATTAATAACGTAAAGACGCTTACCGCCAGCCATGGTTTTTTGTAGAGAACGAGGGGGGGGGGGGGGGTAATCCAATGTTAATCACGAGCACACTATGACTAGAAGACAGTTTTTGACTAGAAACAGAACGTAAGATCGTTCAGGTATTTAAACATTGTAAAGCCATTGTTTCCTTTTTGACCTCGTATATTGTTTGAAACCACGGGATTGCTCTTTTAATTTGAATAAGAAAATTTTCGATTAATAACTTTATTAGAATAGAATGGCGATTTTTAGTCCAGAAACCTAACTTTTCTCAATTATCCTCTTCTTTCCTGCGATTGAAAAATATGTACGCAAACTAACCCCTTAGAATTACAGATAATTGTTTCCTTCATATTGTTGCAGGTTTTATTTTTTCTATTGGCGTTCAATTGAGAAATAACATTTCTCAGTTCTTGAAAACAACTTAAGACGGTCAGATAAGGAAATTTCAAAATCAGTGAAATATATCCTCCTTGAAGGAAGAAAATTATTTCTTAACAATACGTAATTGTTAGGGAAAGAATACCTTTGATCAGGAAAGTGGATAAGAGATGCTTTTTTCGAAGGGTAAAGTTCTTGAGGGTGTCTTAGACTGCTCCATCTATGACTGTGTCCGAAACTACTCCACCTTTATACTACTAGTTACATAATTTTTTTTGAGCAGAGATATTTGAAATTCCTCAGTTTAAATCAAAGAGCTATTAATGGGAAAGAAATAATAAAATAAAATGTGTTGATATATTTTATAGTTCCTGAGAAAAATGCTCCTAACTGTGAAAAACCTTATATTTCAGGAAACGAAAAAGAAAAGCAAGGTATGGGTAAGAACCGATTTTAAGAGTGTGTCAAAAATGCTTATAAAAAAGAAACCACTAAACAGAAATCGATAATCTTGGTCTCAAATTAAAGCTTAAGGTATGCAGATTAAAATAAAAGAAAAACAGAATATTGACATTTTTGACCCAAACACCCACTCAACTCCCCTTAAAAAGTTTGATGCGGGATTGCAAAAGATTCCTGGAACTTTCGAGCTGCCACCACTATTTGGAGTGTTGCTTCACAACTTTTGCCGGTGTGTCAAAGTTATGTTTTTACCACAAAATTGATCAATTCTCGCTCCGAATAGTGGTGACAGATAGCACGTTTCAGGATTCCGGTGCAATCTTGTGCCCACATTTTTAACAGTGCATAATGCACTTTCCTTCAACTAAAATTTTACAAAATTTGTGGCTAAAAAATGGCTAAAATTTCGTTTAACTTAAGAATAAACTTTTTTCGTGTATTATGAGGATATATTTTCCAACACAAATATTGTGAAACTAATGCCATTAAAAGTGTCAGTATCACCGTATATTTCTGAAACTTTTTTTTGTCAACAACCGAAAATGACTTAGTTGGAGAAATTTGCGATGTTGACAAAGGGAAGGTCGGTTAACAGAGAGTTCGGGATAAAAGAGGGACGGATAATCGAGGTTCTACTGTGATTGTTTATTCATTATGTTTGCTTCACAACGTCTAATTGCTCTCAGCATAAATCCGTCCCGGCCAGCCTGCTACGGATTTATGCTGTTTATAATAATAGTAATAGTAAAATATACTTTATGGTGTTTCCTGCAGCGGTTATTTTATTTCAAAAACAAAAAAAAACGAAATAGTTATTATTGTCGACTTGCAAAAAATTTCCTTTTTAAACGAATAAAGAGTAAACTAAAATGGTGCTAATTGAGGGGAAAATTCTGGCAGAAAAACTGCTACGATTGTTTTCGTTTATTGAATGAACTATTTTTGAGAGAGAAACTTAAAATTCGAGAAACAGACATTAAATGAAACAAATTAAGTTATAAATTTCAACTAATTGAAAATATTAATGTTATACCCGGTACACACACACACACATACACACACATACACACACACACACACACACACACACACGATAATGCACACTTAAGGTCTTTTTTAACAGAAAACGAAGTCTTCATATTTAAAACTAAAGTACTTTAGTTGAAAACGCATTAGTTTCATTCGAAAAAAATATTTTTTTATGACGCTATTAGTTTAATTTTTTACAGTGTGATGTTAGACCCTGAAATATACTTGAATTTATTCAAAATATAAAATAAATAGAACATATAATCTATTTGTTTGTCTTCTATTTGTTTTAAATTTACATTGCAGATGGCATCATACATCTGTCTTGATCCTCATCCTTTATTTGACTTCCAATTTGCTTCGGCTAAAGAACAACCTTTTAACAAGATTTTTTTCTTGTCAAACTCAACCATTGTGTTTTCGTGTCAAACTCAACCAACTTGTCAAACACAACCATTTTAAGACATTCTAAGAACTCGTTGGGCTACTCTAGATACATTGCTCAAAACAATTAGGGGAGCATTTTGTGTACTTTTGTTACCTTTTCAGTCTCAACTTTTATTTTTTATTCTAAATATCTAAAATTTGTGATATAGATTCATTATGCATCCAGAATGAAATGGTAACAAACAAGGAAAAAAATCTTAATTTTTTAACCAACATTTAAGAGAAAAAAATTGGAATCATAACTTTTTAATAAATTATAACAATACTTTTTTCAAAACTTTATTTGCTAGAAATAGTTAACGCCAATATTTAAGCACCTAACAAATGCATGCATGAAGAATTTAGGGTCAATTTATTTGCTAAAATTTTTTGAGGGTGAATTTTATTTTACCATGTTTTTCATATTTTCATTTAGTTAAAACAAACATTATTTAATTCTTCAAAAGAGATGATTCTTCCATCTAACGATACATAAGTGCAAGATTAACTTTTAGTCAGAAAAAAATTTAAAGCTGATGATTCCAAATGAATTCATTGGGGGTGAAAGCGTTTAAACCATGCGCTCCCCTAATTTTTGTGAGCAGTGTAGTTGAATTCACATTTAATAAAACCGAAGAAGCTGTCTTTCCTTGACATCAGCGAGTCAACGTTTCGCCTAGGAAGCGCGAAGACATAGGATTTTCGAAAGGGTTTCAAGCAGGCGTTACTTTCTTATGTTTATATTCTCTAAAAAAGAAAGTGACACACTGCATAAGAGAAGGGAATAAAAAGTTTAAGGATTAAAGTAAAAAAGGGAATGACATCCTATTTTTACAATATATAACAGAAGACTTATGTAACTTATGCTGTAGTATGTGTATTACTATGTATGCAAATATCATGTGTCTAATTTGTAGATCGATGTTGTAGATATTGTTAGAAACTGGAAATATGCTTGAGTTTATGCAAAATACAAAGTTGATAAATATTTAGTTTTTTTAATATTTACATTGCAAATTGCATCATGCTTTTGGTCAATTTTACTTATACTTCATAAACAAATGATGCAAATGTTCAAAGAATACTTTTTTGATACATATTATGACGTTATTCTAAAAAGAATTATATCACAAAAATAAAGTTCCTCTTTTAATTTAATTTAATTATTCATTTTTATATTTAATTTGAATGGATAAAATTTATTTCTGATGATTGAATGGAAATAGCCCTTTAAAAGAGAACATAAAAATAACATTCTTATGCTTTTTGAATTGGTATTATATTTTGATCATTTTTTATTTAATATTGAAGTACTTAGAATTCGATTTTTTTTCTGAGAGGTCCGATGTTTTTGTTTCGATCCGATGAAGTTTTCGACGCATCAGGTTTGTCTGCAACATTTGCAGTTTGGGATCTGAAAG
The DNA here is from genome assembly GCA_019343175.1 of Oedothorax gibbosus. Lineage (NCBI taxonomy): Eukaryota > Metazoa > Arthropoda > Arachnida > Araneae > Linyphiidae > Oedothorax > Oedothorax gibbosus. The sequence goes on from CM033278.1 coordinate 7,332,808, forward strand.
TGGGTGAAAGACAGACGTACAAACAGACTGATGATGGGCATATCCCTTATAAAAGCTTTCAGGTTTTTCGTTTTAAACGTAGTGTGTGGTCTAAAAAAAATGCCGGTCATTATAAATTATTTATGTTTGAACTTTTCAATACGATGCTTTTGATGTAACATTAGGATATATGTAACATATTTATATTTTATTTAATGGGCTTGTTTCACGAGGGATCTGGCAACAGCTTTGCGGTCTTGTTTTCATTTTTCTCGAATTACTTTTGCCTTGGTATTCCAAATTGAGTTTTCTAAGAATATTTTAGTTGTTATTTTTTTAAAATTCCAACTTCTTTCAATGCAAGTATTCCTTGATAAATGATTAAAACAACCAACAGCACAGCAAGGAGTTGTAATTTCTTAAAAATAACAACTTCAAATAACTTATTCTTCGAAAACTCAGTTTCGAATATCAACAAAAGTAATTCGAGAAAAATGAAAACAAGGCCGCAGAGCTGCTGCCAGATCCCACGTGAAACAAGTCCATTGTATTTTACTTTTTCAATCGTTAATAAATATTTTAAAAAAAAGTATATGCTAAATAGCTATTAACTCAAACGATTTTACTTCATATAACAATTAACTTTGTACTTTGTGTCCATATCGCAATTCAACAGACACGTTAATTAAAACAATTAACCTATGCCTCATTAATCACATTAAAAAATTAACGCTTAATTACTAAATTAAGATAAACTTTTATAATGAAATCGCATTCAACACCGAATGGAATAATAACCAACACAAATGTGTTAAAGAGATTATCACAAAATTGCCTGAAAAAAATTTATTACAATTTCAAAAAATACAATTAGTCTAATTTAGCAGCAGCCCTCATTATTGGAGAAATGGTAACTTTTATTCCTAAGTAGTTTATCATGGATTTACAGGCAGGTTGTCGGTCGAAAATGTTTAGAAAAGAAAACTAACTGTTGTTTCTCACCAGTTCTCATGGATAAACGGGGATTTTTTAAAAAAAAATTATGCTTATTTTGACAATTTTCGGAAATTTTATCACTTTAAATTATCTAATTTATGTTTAATATATATTTTTATAACGGGAGTGCATTATTGGCGGTTAAGCCTTTGCAGACTCGGCATATTCCCCAGAACTATTTTTTGTGGCACCATCTAGGCGACTCTCGCTACCGATTTTGACGCTCAGATTACAAAGAATCTGAGCTCTCTGTGGATGTTAAAGTATGCCGAGATTTAATTTTGCCGAGGGAATTCAAGCCAAATGGGTCCTCAGAGTATCTTTTACATGCTACCTAATCATATGACATGCGTACCCACTATTTTCCCATCCAGAAAATCTGACGGCTTAGTCGGGGCTTGAACCCGCAAACTTGGGCTTATGAGGTGGACACCTAATACCTCTCAGCCACTGAACAGCGGGTTTAATATATTACACATTTAACAACCTGTTTCCCACAAAACCTTCACGGATATATTTTGACATAGTTCACGGTTCAGTGCTAGAAGTTTGTCTTTCGGTTTCACCAAAAAAACCCTCACTTTTTACCTGTGTTCTTAGCAGCTGCAAAGATTGTGTACTTAAATGTTTCACCGCTTTTCGGTATTCAGTTGAACCATTTCTTAGGTTTTTACTTTAAAAACCTGAAAAATGGTTCAGCCGAATACCGAATATGCGGTGAAACATTTCACTACACAGATGTCCCAACTTCTAGGAACCATTATAATGGTGAAACCAAGTGAAAATTTTTAATAATGGTCAAGAACGTTATCAAATATTTTATTTGAAAAGAAGCGTGGTAATTTCTCCTGGCCATCGATATAATATTAATCGTGTCACCTATAATTAAAATACTTTATTTGCTCATAATCCATGACGTAACTTGATGACATTATGTTACATGAAGTATTGAGGTAAAGATGGATAGGAGTGGATAGGTTTAAATTCGTAGATATATCTAGCAGTAAAGGTGTGATTCTCTAGTTAGAATTCTCATTTTCTTCAAAATCATAGTTTTGTTATAGTTAAAATCTTCGATCTGTACACATACACATGTGACCTAAGCACTATTTACATCGTAAAATAAACGAATTCATATAACCTTTTAATTTAATAAATGAATAGCTAAATAAAAAGTTCTTACGAGAAGATTTCATACACTATTTTCCTTTAATTAGTAGTCTAGAATAAAATGTGGTAGGAAATTCCCATATAAAAATCAAGCTTTTAGGACAAATAAATTTAGTGATTCAAATCTTAAGCGAAAAAGTATTTATTGTTCATGATTGACTATATCTGCCAGAGGCATATAAACTGCAGTCACTAGCTTGAATGAACTAGACCATTGTTGCAAACACTCTATTACTCTACAGAGGGTATTAACACATTTTTAGAACGATTTCGGGGCCGTTTAATTAATGTTTAAAATGTAAAGACTATTTTTTTAAATGTTCGATCTGATAGCCTTTTTTCTGGACTATAAGTCTGCATCGTGGTTTCCATGATAGAAGAGCTTTCCGTATTTTATTTTATTGCACAAAAATAACAGATATTAATTTGAAGGGGAAAAAAAATACAAAAGCAATTATACAGAAGATATAACACCAAGGGTCACAAGGACCATATTGGCGAACATAAAAAAGTACATGGATGTAAATTTACAAACACAAAAACAGAACAAATATTAAATTACAAGTAAATTTTTTTATTATGGCAACATAAGTGTCGGGGGTATATTTAAGAGGGTTAGTCAATACAAAATGAATTACTGTACAGTTATTTTATTTCAATAATTGAAGTATGCATAATCAAAAATAGTTCTCTATATCGGGAATATCAAACAAAATATTTTTCAATTGGTTTTTGAAGGAAGTAAGATTAACTAAAGATTGTATTTGAAGCGGAAGACTTCCAGGGGTATTGCTTTCCATTCCTCTTCCACTACTTTCAAGAGTCCATCTATCGTGGTGGGTTTGCGTTTAGAAAGAGCTCTTTTTAACAAACCAAAGGCACAATAGTCCATAGGTGAAACATTCGGGGACTTCGCAGGAATATGTTGAAAAGGTATATATGCAATACCTGTATTAGTCTTCATTTTTTCAAGGAATGCAGTGATACTTTTCGAAGTATGACTTGATGCTTTGTCTTGATGAAGTTTCACTCTTTGGAAGTCATTGGGATAAAGAAGTGGAATTTCTTCTGTAAATATTGGACGTAAAACCTCGTGATAGTATGATGAGTGGATTTTAACATTTTTTTCCACTCTTCTTATTTTGTATTTTCCATTGTAGGAGAAACCTGCGGCAATCATAAACCCCTTACTAAAACTATCTTTACATTGACGGAACCAGGTTTGTACATTTTTTCGGATATTTGTTTGGAGTCTTTTTTCCATGCAGAAATAATGATTGACGGTTTTTACCTTTTAATGTTTTTACCTTAATAATGTTGCTTATTTTGCACTTAGGAATTTTAATACCATGCATTTCACAACGTTTTTGAATTCTGGAATAAGAATATTTCTCTTCTGAAAGCGCAAAAACATATCCTTCAATCCACAGCTTGTTTACATGCGACATTTTGAACGAAGAATAAATTTAAAAGTAACAGACGATATTTCTCATTTCAAATAATAAGCTGTTGCCAAATTTTTTTTATTCTAAAGCAATTACTTTTTTTAAAATTCTTTATCGAAATCGTTCTAAAAATGTGTTAATACCCTCTGTAGCATATAAGAAAAATCTGAAAATGAAATCTGCAAAACTAGTACAATTCATTGTTGCGGTTACTGCAGTTTATCCGCCCACGGCATATATTGATTCTTATGAGTAAACAATATTTGTCTTTGACCATTTTAACGCTCCATTTATATATTTATTTGACACTTTTTGTATTTTTACACATATTTATGCTTCTGCTTACACTTTATTCCAAATAACGTTTACGACTGCCATATAGTCTCTTCTAGGAACATAAACACCACTGCTATCGGCGCCAAAAATGATAGCGCGTGATTTAGGTGTGCCCGCACTATTTTTATGCTTTCCCGTGATAAATTGAATTTGTTTCTGATAGCAGCCAATAAAGCGATCTGTGTGTGAGGAGGAAGATATTAATGAGGAGGTTCTGTAAATGAATTAGCGGGCGAAAAACTAACAGGGACAGTTCGGTTTATTGATCAGGTGTTGGATTACTGTGGGTCAAAAGGGCAGTAGTATGTGGAGATATATGTGACGATAGATTATTGAAAATGGATAATTTATTTAAATGGCCTTGTTATGATTTGGCATTAGAGTTGTTATTAGCTTCCACACTACGTTTATAACGTAAAAAGTGGAAGGTATTACATTAGTTCAGTTCGTCCGTCTGTCTGTCACCCACTTTCACAGAACGACCCGTAAGTCTCACAAACAAGTGGGATACGTCATTTTGAAGCAAAAAATGAGACTAGGCTACATTCCCAAATGTCATTAAAAATTTAAATTAGAAGTTTATTTAAAGTTTAAATAGCGAAAAATTTAATCTACATTGAAATAACATGAAAATTCCAAAATTCCATTTTCATTCAATATTTTCACTGTTGCCATTTCGTTAAACGTACGAGAAACTTTATTTAAAATAAAAATAAAACTTTTGAAATAATATTTATTTATGTGATCTATTCAGTGTGGATTGTTGTAATATCACAATAGAAATCTTTTGATTATATATGTATGAAGAAATATTCATAGAGAATTCTAACTTTGCAGAAAAAATGTGCAAAGTTTCGCTTTTATTTTTAAATTATTATTTTTCTAATTAATTTTTTCGAGGCGTAAATAATTTAGAAACGATATAATAGACTGTAATTTCGAAAGAATGTAGATCGGAATTGTGGGTCCAAAGATATTTATATTCAAGATAAATTTAATCTTTATTCTTCGATATCAGCCATTTTTACAATCGAAAATATTAATTATTAAATATGAGGAAGAGAATAATGAAAATATTAATTTTTGCTTTAAAAAGTTTGAATTAGAACTAGCTAAAGGACTGTTTGCAAATTTTCTGTGAAGTATAAATAGTTGTTTCTGTGAGCACAAATGTTTTGGAAGCGGTTTAATGCAGATTCTGTACAAACTACTTGTTTCATATTCGAAATAATGGAATTCGGAATGGCCGTGAATGATGATTTAAATCGTTATTCATATATACAAGTAATATATATTGAATATCTATAACTAACAAAATAAGATTATTCATACTGATTGAAACGGAAGAAAAGCTATCTAAAAACTTTAAATTACCTAAACTTCTTATTTAGATGACCTTGTTATGATTTGGCATTGGCGTTTTTTTTATTCAAATATAGATCGAAACTAAGATCATGAAGGTAAAGTAATGAAACCTTATCAAGAAGTAAAGGAAACCCTCATTGAGGAATCTGTACGTATAGTCTGCTGAGAGAATGGTATCGGACACAGTTCCTGGTCTAATCCGAGGTCAATGTAGGCATATCTGCGTGAATCTCGTCTAAAGATAGTAGCCATCTGCGTGATAGACATAAAATGTTCTTTACACCAGTTTAGACGATGATTCGCTATCTTCGCCAAGTAGACCTTATGCATATATAAAAGTACTATATATTGAATATCTTAAACTAGTGAAATAAGATTATTTCAGATAGTCTGAAAAGGGAATCACTATCAACATTATTTAGATCAAATACTCTTTAAAAGAAATTACATTGTTCTCATTGTTTAAATAAAAAAGATATATTTCAGTTATTTTTTTGTAATCAAAAGATAGTCTTTCAAAATCTCTGTTCAAAAAGTAGATAAAAATTACTTTTCAGTTTGTTCAAATGCAAATCTTTTAAGTTGTTTGAAATAATATTTATTGTCTTATTCATTATTTATTTAAATATTTTCAATAAGATTGCATTATTAAACACGATGACATTTCCCTTTTGTTCTAGGAATATTGACACTTGGAACATCACTTCTTTCAACTTGTAAGCATTTCTAAAGATCAATAAACCGGTAAGTATTTTTTAGATCACCCATTATTAAATTATCTAATCAAAAATGATAGCTTGACGTTTTATGAAAAGATTTTGATAACATTGTGTATTCAGGAGAAAAAAAAATATAGGCTTCAAAAAGAGCCGTGACGTTTTATCAACAAGAAGAGAGCAAGGGGCATCCATTAATCGCAGGATACGATTTTGACGATCCTCACCCCCTTGGTGAGGTTTCGTGATATTTGACTTGACACCCTCTCTCCCAATCTCAAGTGAGATTTTTCAAAATTCGTATTTTTTTATTTAATTTCTTTTTTGGTGAATTTTAAATAGTTTTATAAAGTTAGGATACTTTGAAATATTTTTCTGGAAGCCACTATAAATATTTTCACGTAAGATTTCAGCGAATTTAAATAGAGAAACATATTTAACTAGAACTGAACTATATTTTCTCGCTCTTTTACGTTGATTTTTTTTCGGGGAAAATTACGGAAAATTTTACAAGACCCCCCCCACCCCCCCCCCCTCCGCCGTGATATTTTGTGACTTTCAGCTCGAACCCCTACCCCTTTAAACGTGTCACGTAATTTATGGACGCCCCCCAAGATCGCAGTTCAAAATTTCTAGATGCAAGCAAATAAAGCAAATGAACAGAAGTAAATTGACTTTCTAACAGAAAAAAAACAGGTTAGAAAAGGAAGATTAATAGCTGAATTGGCGAGAAAGGTTTCTAGGTTTGGTATTTTATTCCTTATTTTGGCATAAACATAATAAAAATTAAAGTGCAACCATTTAAATCTGGGTTTGCTGAACACTGGCGATTTATATGCAAATTAAATAAGTATTTTTGTTATTGTCCTTTTTCATGATATTATGGTAATTATAGAATATTTAAAGTAAAAAGTGTTTTGATTTGTGCTGATTTTTTCTGATCTTGAAAATCAACAAAGTCGCACCAAATCTAGGTTATTATTTTTTAGTAGAAGAGAGGAGGGTAGTATGGAATACTATTTATATTTTTAAGAATAACTCTTTTTGTTTTATATAAAAATCCACACAATTATTTTCAGTACATACCATAACCAAGGTTTAATGAAGTGCCGATGGTGAAACAAAACAGTATTTCTTTGTTATGAAAAAATGTTCTTTAAAACAGTTACAAGTGGAGGGTAATATGGAATAGTTGTTTGCAATTATTTAAAATTTAATTATACTTCACAGAACATAGTTCATTTTAACTAAAAAACTTTATTTGAAAATGTACGCTCAAATAGTTTTGTTTTAAAATCTATTTACAAAAATCACAAATATAATCTTCTTTCTCTGCTCCAGTACATTCAAAATGAGCCTATAAAGAACAGCTAATGCGATAAATCCAAATTTCATTAATCTTCGGAAAATGTCGCGTTTCAAAAGATACATTCAGCAACTTTGTTTACCGGTTCTTTAGTTGATGACATGAAGGCAATTTCAGATGATATTGATTCCATATTACCCGACACACCATTTTCGATTATGAGCCATTATACTATAGCTAAACTCATAGTTTCCTTGCACAGAAGCCACGACCATGGGCGGAGCTATAAAACGCGCGGAGCAATCAGATAAAGACAAAATAAAATGGTTGAAATTTTCTCTTCATCTGATTGCTCCGCGCGTTTTATAGCTCCGCCCATGGTCGTGGCTTCTGTGCAAGGAAACTGAGTTTAACTATAACGGATAAAACATTTATGGCTAAAAACGACTACAGCATAGCGAACTACTATTCTTTTAGTATACATTATTCTTAACAACAAAATTAAAGTATAGTGATTACTGGTAGATTGAGGGGAGTCGGATGGGTTTTGGGTCAAAAATGTCGATTTTTTGTTTTACTTTTATTTTTAGTCTGTATATCTATAGCTTTAATTTAAGACCAATATTATCAATTTCTGTTTAGTGGTTTTCTTTTTATAAGCATTTTTCAGAAACTCGGTATATCAGTTCTTACCTATACCTTACTTTTTTTGCGTTTCCTGGAATATAAGGTTTTTCTACAGTTAGGAACATTTTTCTCCGGAACTATAAAAGATATTAACATGTTTTGTTTCATTATTTCTTCCCCATTAATAATTCTTTGATATAAACTGAGGAATTTTAAATATCTCTGCTCAAGAAAAAAAGATATAACTTTAAATTTGATTTTTTTTGCGTTTTTTAATAATATTTTTTTAAAAAAATCACTGTAAAAGTATTTTTTTATACTGTGAAATATTCTCAGTTTAAATCAAAGAGCTACATGTAAGGAACAAACTATAAAAAATTCATAATGATATCTCATATAGTTCCTGAGAAAAATGTTCCTAAAGTTAGTAAAATTAACATGGGCGAGATAGAACCATCCGACTCCCCTTAAAATGTTTGAACACATTCCGACAAAAACTTTCAAAAATACGAAAACACACTTTCTTTTGCAGCGACTGTAACGACAGCAACAAGAAGTTAACTCTTAACGCATCATGTGGGATTTCTTAGGTACTTCATGGCGTTTCCACGTAAAGGCAGCACGAGAGGTTTCTGAAACTTCAGTATTCCATATGCCCCGACTATCCTCCTCTCCTCTACTGTTGGACCTCTTTTAGGCATTTCAATTAGGCTATTTTTCCCCTTTTTTTAAGCAATTGGGGATTACTTTGGCGTTTTCAGCATTCAATTTTTTAAACGCAAACTAAAAATCAACAAGCCATTATCAACATACAAGTATATTAACTACTAATTACACCAAATCGATTTACCAAAAGTAACCAATCCTATCAGTATTTCCTAAATATATTTGAATTCATAAAGATATATGTTAAAAATTATATATTAATAAAGTAAAATAATGACTTGAAATAATTAATGATACATATAATTAATCAGAAACATTTCAACATTGCTATCTAATGTAAACAATTCGAAATAACGTGAAATTCCACTTTATACAAGTTACTTAAAATAGTTTGATATCACAACAACATAGTCATCCACACAATTTGCTACGTATCTGTTTGAAAACGTTGTAATCGATATTTTTATTAGAAATGTTCGTCACGTTTTGTATACACTAATTTTTTTTTGTGTGTGTTAACCATACAGACGCTCGCGTGTGTCAAAGGGCGAATGAGTCCGCTGGACGGCACTTTGGTTCTTGAGCCTCTATCGGTGAATCAATATCACGTGTGAACCGCCAATCCAAGCACCAAACAAAGGAAAAACAAGAATGAAAAGTTTCAAATATACGACTTCTGAAAGAAGCTGGTTTACTGAAAATCAGACTCTTGCACGGCCAACTTCAATAACAAGGCCAGAGAAGCTCTCCCAAACATGAGCGTAGACGGAAATTTTTACGTCACTGTTCCCAGTGCCGAAGATCTAGAAACCAGTTCGGACGCATTCGGAACCCTAAAATTGTGGTCAGCCGTGAACGAGTGGTTCCGAACAGGTTTCGAGACAGGTTATCTTCATTTTCGGAACAACGTCACTCGGAATTATGACGTCAAAATTTCCGTCCCCGAGCTTGTTTGGGAAAGCTTCTTCGGCCTTAGTAGTTGAGTAGGCCGTGGCTCTTGTCAGTTACGACCTTGTAACACTAACACTACGAAATCACCAAGCGTCACCGTCGCAACATCTTCCGTAATTATAATTAATGTCCGAAATTTGATTAATGGCTTTTATTATCTTAAGAGGTGAGGGAGTAATTAGGCATGTGCCAGGAAGACTTTTCCATCGCGTACATAACTTCGGGACCTTGGTGAGGGTGAAGCGGAAAAGACACTTAACCTATAAACTTCGCCTTGATATTTTCGATCTTTAAATTTAAGTTTAATCTGAAGGTTTGTTTAAAGTAGTTAGTAAATTTAAATTCTTAATCTTTAAGTTTGTCCGGTTTCGTGATGTACATATAAAAAAATCTGTTAATTTTACCGGATAAAGGAGAATACTTTTATTTTCTGTTATTAGTTTTTATGTAAAAATGTACTGTTTTAAAGTAACCCCCCCCCACCATTTTTAATGGCGTAAACAGTACTAGACGGGGCCGTGTATAGCCTAGTGGTTACGGCCTCGTTCTCGGAATCGGAAGGTCCCGCGATCGAGTCCCGATACCACTGAAGACCCACCGAGTATATGCGGAGTACGTGCTCGTTATCGTGTCCGAATCCTGTGGCCGAGTGGTTCCTCATGTAGGAGTTTTCACCATGGAGTACAGTACTCCTCGAATCTATTCCATCACCTTAGACGGACTGTGCTAATAGTTGTGAACTACTCCTAGACATCTATTGGGACGGGTCGATAGATGGCAGCATCTGTCACTTATGTGTGTGTCTGTCTTACTTGACGTAGGCTTATAAGCGGGTCTCTGACCAAGCACACAAACCTGAATATATGTCTACCAACCAACCAACGAAGTACTAGACTGCAACCGAATAAGTATTTTAACAGTTGGTGGAGATGGCTGGGGAGCCCAGCCAGTTAAGGCGTTCGCTTTGCATGTGGAAGGTCCAGGTTCAGGCCCGGGCATTGCCAAAATAACTATAATAAACCCTCTGTGTAGCCTAAAGTCCGACGAATGATACAACGCGTTTAGGGAGTGCACATTAAATATGTTCCAAAGTCCCTACGCTGCGTACGATATCGCCCTTAAAGGTTGCGTTGGGCCCCTATTCAGGTGTCGGCTCGTTACTTTACTGTGGTTCTAAATTACGACGCCCGTCAAAAATAGCCCTCGTGTAGCTCTAGTGTGACGATAATTCAAACTAACCTAACAGTTACTGGAATTTTTTCCGAAACAGCTGAGTTGGGAGAGCTATGACTGGAGATGTACATATCCGTGGATCGAACCTTTGTTCAGCGGTTTATCATTCCCTTTGTAGTACTGTAAACATTATCCTCGCATGTGACCGGGGGGTCTGATTTCCTGCTAGGGGGAGGTAACATATTTTTTTGCCCACCAACTGGCATTTTTTTTGCTGACTATTGTTTTACCGTTTAAAGATAGTGTGCATAATCACAAGATCGTGGGTGTTAGCCCAGGCCAAAATGAGTTGTTTTCATGATGGAAAAGTCGTAGGCTTGCATGTCAATGAGTTGTGGAACGTAATTTATTGCATGCAAACTCATCACTCTCTTGTACAATTAAATGTCGACACATTATAACATCGACCGACAGCTAGTATTAATTGCAAAATGAGCATTAAAATTGGTACTGAGAGCCGTTTATATGATTCCTCAAAGAATGGCTCTCAGTTTCGGGGAATTTGACGAGTCGGAATATTCAGCCAAAAGCAGCCTCATTAAAAAAGTATTAGGTTCAAGAAAATGTATTCAGTTCTATTTGAAATCAATGTAGGTATGTCAATGATATTTAAAAAGATTGCATGGACAACCATTTGGCTAAAGTTTACTCTTGTAAGATTAAATGTCGGCATACTGTAACATCCAGAAACAAATCGTAATAATTGCAACATGATAGTTAAAATTAGTATTGAGAGCCGTTTCCATGATGCTTAAAAAATGACTCTTAGTTTCGAGGAATTCGCTAGACCTAATTAGCCATAAGCAGCCTCATTAGAAAAAAGTATTAACTTTAAAAAAAATGTCTTCATTTCGATTTGAATGCACACGATGGCGAAATTTCACTAAATTAAATTCTATAGAAATATTTTTGTGACTCTTGCTGAAACATTATATATCTTCAAGAACTTCTTATTTATTTTATGAAAAGGACTACATTAGTACGATGAAAGGCAATAACAAGCTCTATTCATTGTTCATTTAAGAGTTCAATGACACTAACAGTTAGAAACACTATTTTTGGAAGCAGAAAAGTATTCCAGCTAGATCTCTCATTAAGTTAAGTTAGAATATTAGGGTTTAAAAGAACATAACATCCAGAATCAAATCGTAATAATTGCAACGTTATAGTTAAAATTAGTATTGAGAGCCGTTTACATGATGCTTAAAAAATGACTCTTAGTTTCGAGGAATTTGCTAGACCTAATTAGCCATAAGCACTAGCAGCCTCATTAGAAAAAAGTATAAACTTAAAAAAAAAATTTCGTTTCGATTTGAATGAACAGGATGGCAAAATTTCACTAAATTAAATTCTTTAGGCTATGTCCTGACTACGCCACAAATGCCACAAAGGCAACAAATGCAACAAAAATTGGCGACTTGGCAGAGTCAGCCCCCATGCTATTGCATCGCTTGGCGCCCTTGGCAGTCGCCAAATTTTGTTGCTTTTGTTGCCTTTGTGGCATTTGATGTCGTAGTGAGGACATATCCATAGGAAGATTTTTGTGACTCTTGCTGAAACATTATATATTCAATAACTTCTTATTTATTTTATGAAAAGGACTACATTAGTACGATGAAAGGCAAACAAGCTCTATTCAAAGTTCATTTAAGGGTTCAATGACACTAACAGTTAGAAACACTATTTTTGGAAGCAGAAAAGTATTCCAGCTAGATCTCTCATTAAGTTAAGTTAGAATATTAGGGTATAAAAGAAACGTTTTGAAATAGATTTTTCATTTTCTTTCTAGTTAGTTACTTTCTATTTAAGAATACGTATCTTAAATTAAAAAACAACAACACGATACTATTTTAATCCCAAAATTAATTAAAACAAAAATTATTTTTGTAATGCATAAAATGTTTACATTTTTTAAAATTAATAAATCTCAACCTGCTAAATTTCAGTATAGACACTACATTTCAAAACAAAATATACACGTTATTCCTTCAATTAAGTGACGTAAATCCTTCCTGTTTCCATTTTTGAATTATATTGGTGGTTTCGGTGATTGGTGGCATTACATGGTAAATTCCGCCCAGTATATTGATTAACCAATCGGGACCTTATTACCATTCCTGCAGAACTAATGCCACTAGACATGGAACATGCCCATACGACTGTCATAAAGACATGTAAAAATGCATTCTACTCTTTAAAAAATTCTTTTGGTAATGTTGAATTTATCATTATAAAAATAATAGGTGTAAATATATTTTAAAGTAATTAATTTCAAGTTACAAGGTTTTATTTTCTATTTCTTTAGACAAGTAATGATTTAGTAAATGTGGCCCTAAATAAAACATAAATATAACAACTTACTGGAATTTTAATGCCTTCAATAATTGTACTATGTTTTATTTTGCCTTTAAATCCATCATAGATATATTCAAAACCTACAAAAATATTCAAATAACGAGGCATGATTATTGAAAAAAATCCATTAGATATTTTTTATTTCGATTTCTATTAAATAAATACATGATGAAAAAACTTTCAGATATTAATTCGGTTCACTTGATAAAAATATTTCGGGATATAGTTTAAAATTCATTACTTTTTTCAAAAGAAAGTTCTAGAATTCGATTCTTTTTCCTGCGTAGAACACATATTTTTCGCATTTACATAAGCCTTTCATATTGGTAATCTATCATACTTTTGACAGACGATTTTTTATTAGCCAAGTCATTCTTTTTTTTTAAAGAAAGTTTTTAAAAAAATTCGTATGGATTCTTCAATTGTTTCTTAAACTTCGTTCTTTTTACCGTGACATTAATTTCCGACATTTTGACATAAATAATTTCTTTTAATTTTGAGGGAGATTTTTTTTGGTTTTGTAAGTGGCGTGAAACCATAAACTAAAAAACGTTTAATGATTAAAAGAAAAAAAATTCGGCTTTGTTAAGTTATTGATGCGTAATAAATCACACAAAAAACTCTTAATGCTTATTAATGTATATTTAATTGAAGGATTTGGCTAAAAATAGCATCTCGTAAAAGAGTTTGTTTTTCCGACAGTTTAGCTTTTTAAGATTTGGTATCATAACAAAAATAAAATATCATACTTTTATCTAGATTTTAAATATGATTTGCTCGTATTTAGTATTTCAATATTTTTTTGCATTTGAACAATTCCTTTTATTATTTATTTTATACCTGCGTTTTATATTTGTGATGTTATAATGTGTTTTTATATATCTTTTTTTTTTACTTAAAGGTGTAAATTTGCTTTTTGAGTATTTGGAAAAGTAATAAAAACGAGCTCTATTTCATTTCGTTAAAGATAAAGATTAATTATTTGTTTTCAAAAGATATTTTGAAATATATTTAATCACAAAAAAGTTGCATATTTATTATATGAAGTAAAAATTTTGATTTCCAGTTTCGTTATTATCTTTTTATTTATGTAACTTCAATGTTCTTTTAAACAAAAGTAAGCCAAAAATACATGAATCCTATAAATTCAATTTTCACAGATACTTTTTCATAAAGTGATCGAATTTATGATGTTCGAATTTAACATGTAATAAAACAGTATTTTATTTTTTAGTACTTCGCATTTCAACTTTAAAGCATTAAGTTTAAAAAAACGTTAAGTTTTAAAAAGCTAAAAAAAAGTCTTTTATGTATTTTCTTGTTATATTGTAACTGTAATTTTTTTGTAAAATTTATATGGTAAAATTATACGGTTAATGCAAAATTCAAGATAAAGTTATATTTTAAAAGCCGCTTTGTAATAGTTAAAAATTAAACGGACCCTCAATAATACATTAAAATATTTCCAGTTAATTTTATTTGCTTTGACCCATTATCCAATAACCTAATGTATGTAATCGCTAGGACAATGTAAAAATAACCTTTTTAATTTCTTATCACAGTGTAATGGTAAAAGTGCTACCATCATCCTTTACTTTTTTTCCCAATAGGGCTGCTTTATTGGCAGCTAAGCCTTTGCAGACTCGGTATATTACCCAGAACGGAGAGCAATTTGTTGTAGCACCATCTAGCCGACTCTCGCTACCAATTTTGACGCTCAGATTACAATGAATATGACCTCTATGCACGGCCTACTCAACTACTAAAGCCGAAGAAGCTTTCCCAAACAAGCTCGGGGACGGAAATTTGACGTCATAGTTCCGAGTGACGTTGTTCCGAAGATGAAGACAACCTGTTTCGAAACCTGTTCGGAACTACTCGTTCACGGCTGACCACAATTTTAGGGTTCCGAATGCGTCCGAACTAGTTTCTCGATCTTCGGCACTGGGAACAGTGACGTCAAAATTTCCGTTTACGCTCATGTTTGGGAGAGCTTATCTGGCCTTGTTATTGGAGTTGGCCGTGCGCTATGTAGAATTTAGAGAATTCAAGCCAAATGGGTACTCAAGGGATCTGTTACATGCCACATAACCATATTACATGCATTCCCTCGATTTTCGCATCCCGCAAATCTGAAGACTGAGCCGGGGCTCGATCCCCCAAACTTAGGCTTACAAGGCGGACACGTAATACTTCTCAACCACTGAGCCGCTCACCCTGCGCAGTGAAGTTGAATATAATTTATAAATTATTGTACACTGTTAAATTTTTTTTGCTTGGTTTCACCATTATATTGGTTCCTTTCACCATGATATTGGTTCCTAGCAGCTGCAACGGCTGTGTGGTGAAAATGTTTCACCTTTTTCTCGGTGTTTGGTTGAACCATTTTTCTGGATTTGGAAACAAAAACCTGTGAAATGGTTCAACCGAATACCAAAAATATGGTTTAACGTTTCACCACACAGCCGTTGCAGCTACTAGGAAGCAATATCATGGTGAAACCAAGCACAAAACTTTTAACAGTGTATGTTTAACCGGCTAAAACGTAAGCTTCAGTGGTAGTGATTGGATGCCCTTATCTTCTCCGTTTAAACGCTATTAGAATAAGTTGTTCATGTGACTCCGTACGTCTTGAAAACATAAATTAGCTGCAAAGCAAACGTTATAATAATGTTCTGCAAAATGTAACCGCAAAATATGCGGTTGTTTTGAATAACAAGACAACGTATATTTCCGACGTCAATTTTAAAATACTAATACTAACTGGTTTGGAAAGCATCAAGAAAAATTTAAACAGTATAAAATGCGAATTAAATTTGTGACATTTTTTGTAGGATGTAAAAATGGACTTTTAATAGAGCTGCTTTTTAGGTATTGAGTCTTATGCAGATTCAGCAAATTCTCCGAAACTGATATTTATTTTGTGGCTCACACAACCGATTACGTCGCTCAGATTAAAATTAATTTTGAGCTCTCAGTAGATGTTGGAATATGATTATACTTTATATTTTTCTAAACTATCCATGCTATAATGGGTTCGAAAATATATTTTACAGGTACGTAGACATAAATGAAGACTACAGGGGAAAAACCGCTTAATTTTGTGGAAAACTATATTCATCAGCCATCTTTGGCGATGATAGCGAGTAATCGCCTAAACTGGTGTAAGGAAACCAGTTTCTCACTTTCTTGTGCATCTTCTCTCACTGCAACCCTGAAATTCAGTTCCGCGTTTTATTCAAAAGACTGTACTGTGTTCATCATCATGTTAAGCTTTAAAAATAAAGTACGATTGATTGAAAATCACGAATTTTTCTAAAACAATTAAGATAAATTTTAAGATTCGCAAATTAATTGAAAAGTCCTAAACCACGACTTTTCTACCTACCTCGGTAGGTAGAAAAGTCACGCGATACACGATTCCGACGCTTGGTCTAAGCGAAGAAGAAAGAGAGAAACCGGTTTTCTGCCGCCAATGTCCGCCAAGCAGACACTTACGGTACGACTCCTAATAAATAAAGCGGTTCTTCCCCTGTACTCTTCAAATGTGTGTCCAAGATTTTCCCGTCTTGTACATCTGACAATTAGGTCGGTACACGTACACCTGCTATCTCGGGGTTATGTGATAATCACCATATATATACGCCCCACGCATGCGCGGTAGCAATTAAATACGCCATTTGTCGATACATCTAGAAGTTTATCCCTATATGAAGCAATAGTGAGCGTTGATGAATCGTTAAAAGGAGTTTTTAAAAAATGTCTCATAAGTCGGATAAGAAGCTAAAATGTTGTCTCCAGGTATCTGGCATCGGTTGTGTTTACTTAACATTGAGCAGATCTTAAGTATGGAGGCAACTGAAGTCCCATGCTTACTACACTGTTATATATTGTGCACTTGGATTCACAAAAAATTATGGTTTCTAGTAGCTGCAACGGCTGTGTAGTGAAATATTTCACATTTTCGGTATTCGTTTGAACCATTTCTAGGTTTTTGTTTATGAAATATGAAAAATGATTCAAATTAATTCCGAAAATAAGATGAAACATTTCACCACACCTAGTTCCTAGTATCACCGTTGCAGCTGTGACCATTTTTATGGTGAAATCAAACACAAAATTTTTAAAAGTGAAACATTAACCGCAAAAAATCATGCTTTATGCTTTCTACTCTGCTGTTTGATCGAGGAATCTAAAGTCCCTTGGTGCAGCACTATTCTGACCACTGGATCCCACACGCCCATAAAAACATCATAAAATTTATGGTTCTTAACTTTTATACTTACAACTTACTTCCGAGTAAATAAAATCTCAAAATTGGATCAAAATGAAGTTTTGAGCTGCCATAAAACGGTCATTTTCTTTCGATGAAAACTCTGAAACATCGCAGGAGCATGTCAGTTATAATAGAGTTTTATCAATAGAATTATGGCCGAGTTAACTGTGCCCTTAACCTAGTTTAGAACTTTTATTATTATGTTCTACAGTAATGGGATCGTAAATAACGATATTGTTAAAGAAGCAAGGGGATTTGTTTAGTAAATTTGGGTTAAATCAAAGAAGCCTTTCTTAGAATTTCAGGACAAAAACTTATATTGTATTTTCAGTTTTTTATTTGATAGTGAGCTATGAATATACAGGGATAAGAAATTTGATAAAACCCAAGTTAACACAGTAAAACGATTTTGTTGCTTAAGAATGTTAAGGTGTTTTATTGTGTGAATTTTATTCACATTTGAAATGATAAAAATTATTCTAGTCCTTTTCTGTTAAGAAACTTTTTATCTGTAAAACTTTTTTATTAAAAATTAATTATCAAATAACCGTTTGAATTTATAATATGAAACATAAAATAATAGGGAATAATACTACACTTGAGTTAACTTGGTACTTTCACAAAATATATAAGATTTTTCGCATGATATAGAAATGTAATAAAACTTTTCAAAAATTTATTTCAAATATTTAAATTATGAGTTGTATTTATTTGTTGAATCGCGGTTTCAGGACTTTGGAGCCTATTTAACGTGCATTCCCTCTACACAAGGTATTATTCATCAGAAATTTTAGCTAAAGAGATCGTTAATAGGCTGGCTGATGCCCAAACAATTTGCAGTGTCGGGACCTGAACCTTGAACCTTTCGCATGCATGCAAGTCAAGTATCTTACCAATTGGGCTCCCCAATCCCCTTAAGGATTTTATTAAGATCTTAGTTCTTGTATGATTTTTGTATATTTTCACGATTTAATAAAACAGCCAATGAATGAAAACTTCGTGTCCATAAACGGTAATTTTATTTCAATAAAATTAGCCATGTTTTATCTGAATTGAAGAGCTTAGTGGAAGAACGTGCTAAGTGACAAAAAGGTGAAACTGAGAAAATGAGATTTGAAGTTTTTCGCTTGCCTTTAGATACATTAAAATCGGCACTTCAAAAGGTTAAAAGAATACTTAAATTAAAATTTATGAAAGAGGAGAATCTTGTTCCCTGTGAAGGATGGAACAATCCGTTCATTAACACGAAAATCTCAATTTTTTTCAAAAATGTCACTTAGCACGTTCTTCCATTAAGCTCTTCAATTATGATAATTTTTTTGTCTGAGTTATTTATATGAGTTTTATCTGAATTATTGATAACTATAAGTTTACTATTTACCCGTACATACCTTAGAATATGACTCCTAAACTCTTCGGCGCCACAGCCCATTACTGGACCAAGGCCTGCCGTGCCCATTTCAGCTTTCGTGACCTAGGGCTGTGGGGTGCTAGGCATATGTCCCGGTAAGGTGGTCAGCCTCACGCGGAACCCCTAATGTTTAGTTCCCAAACATGCTTGGTACCCATTTTATCGACCCACTTAAGGGATGAAAGGACGGGTCAACCTCGCCCAATCTGGGATTCGATCCCCAGACCTGTGGCGTGGCAATGCGAAGCACTACCACTCTGCCACTGGGCCTCTTAGAATATGACTAAAATGCACATTAACCCAGTAGTACCCGTGCAGACAAAAATGTCCGACGAATAATACCCCGTGTAGAGGGAGTCCACGTTAAATACGCTCCAAAGTCCCAACGCTGCGTACGATGTCGCCCTTAACTGTTGCGTTGGGTGCCTACTCAGGTGTCGGTTCGTCACCTGATTGTGGTTCTAAATTACGACGTCCGTCTCCAATAGCCCTCATGTAGCTCTAGTGTGACGATAATTCAAACCTACCTATCTAACCCGGTAGTACGTATAATGGGTATTTTATACCCAAAGAATTTTTTTAATACTTTTTTTTAATATACTTGTTACCTGATTTTGACATACCCTTAAAAAATAATCATCATTAAAATATGTGATCAATAGCCCCTGGGAAATGTTCAGCAATTTAAAAAAGATTTTAAGGGGGACCAGATCAGACCCCCAAAATTTTTCAAAAAAGCCATTTCAATGTCTTCAGTGTTTCTTAAAATATGAAATCTTAGCTTTACAACGATATTTACAATACAAATTTTGAGTACTAGAAGTATTTTTAATATATTTTTTAAAAAATGTTGTTTAGGTAAAATCCATTCATGCTTTAGAGGAAAGAAACCACCATTGTTTACTTTAAACGCTTATATCTCAAAACTTACTTTTTCAATGTTTATATACCTTTTTCTCAGAATCTTCTATAAGTATCATCCTGAAATTTTTTATAAGTATTTAAGAAGTTGGTATCTAAAAGGCACGGGAGGGATTTGAGTATAACTATCTTACTTTTTTTCTTTTTAATATTTGTAATGTTTTTTAAGGTAAAAAAAATTTAGTTGTACTTAAAAATTTATAAATTAAAAACTAAACAATCATTTTAAAAACGCTTCCAGTAAAGTATAGTTGAACATCCGTTTAATAACTAGTAAAAATTTCAATTAAAAAGTATCAAATAGTTTCTGAGAAAAAGATACATAAAAAAGGTCATTTTAACATGGGCTTCAATGAAGGGCTCCGGTCTCCCTTAAGTAGGGAAAAATCCTTTTATTAAAGATACATCACTATTTTCACAAGCACGTAATAAAAATATTTATTAAAAACGCGTAAACACGATTTTCTCTTTGAAAATATACAACCGTCAAACAGATAAGCCTTCCAAACTGAGCTCCATTCATCCGCAAAATTACCGAAATCCATTGAATAGAAATCCTTTTTTCTAAAAGTCGGGTTACTTTTGTATCGTGACCCAAAGGTAGAGAAAGTAAATATGGCACCCACCTTAAAAAGCTGAAGACTATCTTTTTTCAATAGAATCCAAGACTTGGAATTTCACCTTTAGGGGAAAACTTGGTACTGTTTTGCTGAAAAGAACTCAGAGTTCAAACCATTTTTATAATACCTGTTTTGGGTTGTGAGGCCCAGTGGCTTAGTGGTAATGCTTCGCGTTGCCACGCCACAGGTCCGGGGATCAAATCCCGGATTGGGAGAGGTTGACCCATCCTTTCATCCCTTGAGCGGGTCGATAAAATGGGTACCAAGCATGCTTGGGAACTAAACAGTGGGAGTTCCGCGTGAGGCTGAGCACCTTACCGGACATATGCCTAGCACTCCAGGCCCTAGTCACGAAAGCTGAAATGGCACGTAGGCCTTGGCCAGTAATGGGCTGTTTGTGTCGATGGATAGAGTTTTGGGTTGTGAATCAAATAGGGACAATAAATTTAGAAATTTTCAAGGGGATGGGAAGCCCAGGTTTAGGCGCTGCCTAGCATGCGAAAGTCCAGGTTCGGGTTCGGCATCGCCAAAAATGTCCGACAATAATTCCCCGTGTAGAGGAGTGCAGTTAAATATGCTCTGAAGTCCCAGACGCTGCGTACGATGTCGCCATAACGTTGCGTTGGTGCCTACTCAGGTCGGCTCGTCACTGACTGTGGTTCTAAAATACGAGGCCCTTCCAATAGCCTCGTGTAGCTCTAGTGCGACGATAATTCAAACTAAACTAAACTAGACATTTTCAAATATAAGATTTTATCAAGTGTGGTGAATATATTTAAAAAAAATATGAAGGCTACTCTTGACTAGTGTGGGGAGTTGATGAGTTGGGCCTTGGTTCTTGCCACTTGATATTGCCAATCTAGAAAGGATAGTACAGAAAAAACTTAGGGGGTGTAACACTGTAGGTCTTTCAATTACCACTCAATAAATAAACACATATTTAAATCTATTTGTATACATTATAAGGTAATTCAAATAACTTTAAAAACTAACAAGTTCTACGTACTGTTTGTGTAAGTGTGATTTTGTCAAAAACCTTATTATGACGGCCTACAAGTATTGAGTACTCGTGTACAAAATTTGAAGTCCGCAGCATTTTTAGTTATAGCTGGTAGTCTTCTCTCTTTTCGTCGACCATCAATACCCTTAAAACCAAAAAAGTTCTAAGGCGGATACCGTTTGCGTATACGGGATTTTCTCAAAAAATTTCCACGAGGTCTGACAGGTACAAGGAACTCGTGTACCAAATTTGAAAGCCGCAGCATTTTTAGTTATAGCTGTAGAGTTGTTTCAGACAGACAGACAGACAAAACAACTTTTTTAGAATCAGCATCTTCCAAACGATGTAGAAAACACAAAATCTCCATTTCGTTTTTTCGAACCAATCGCAATACTTCCATTATATCATATTTTATGTTAGGTAATTGAAAGTAATAAGGAAATCCACCTATGATATTTCCCTGGACTATAGTTATAAGGATAAACGGGTCTCGTGTTCCAAACGTTTTTAAAACTTATGTTGTGTAAGACACTAGCTCTGAAATAGCTCTTCGTCACTTACTAGATTCGATACTGAAGAATTTTGTTGCTGTAAAAACTACAACCCGCTATTGAAATAAAAAATCCTTTAGTAAAAAAATTGGACCTTGTTTTAGCGCTTGATTTATAACAAAAGTATACTGCGATTTGTGTGTTTTATATGTTTAATTATTGCATTAATCCGGTAGTAACATAGAGGTAGGAAGGAGGTGTAGAGAGGTCCACCAGTTGAGAGAAATTGAAGCAGGGCTGTCAGGTTTTTCGAGCTACTGTGCATAACATACTGACACCGAGGTACCCCAAGATGCACCGCTCTGTAGAGGGCCCCTCTAATTGTGATGATTTGAAGCAGGGCTGTCAGGTTTTTCGAGCTACTGCGCATAACATACACCGAGGTATCTCAAGATGCACCGCTCTAACATGCTTCATTTGTGCGCTACTTAGCATATACAAGGACCTCTCTATTATCCTTCTTACCTCTATGGGTGGTAACATGCAAATGTGAAAACAACTAGTTTCTCTGAATACTTTTGAATATACACAAGATATTGTTTTGCAGAATGACATATTGGATACGAAATAGTAACCCTTACAGTAGCAATAATTCAAGTTCGATCAAATGTCGAATCGTCCTATTCTGAAAAACTAAATTCCAATGGCCATCAAAGAATGTCTATACCGCGATGTCTGAATGAAAAAAATTCTTAGAATTCTATAAATGCTTTCGACTTTTATTTGGTACGAATAAATGAAAATAAATATATTACTCTTTTATATAATCTTTAAAATATTTTTTGGAATCAGCTTTGAATTTCAACGTAAGGCCTGGACAAGGGTAGGTCTTCTTTAAAATTCTAACAATAAAAACCAAGATTTCTGCTGAAAATTGTTGTTGCAGATTTGTTTGCTTTATATTGAAACGATAAAAATGTTTGATAGAATTTTTTTGGCTAAAAAAATACGAGTGAAATTATTACTTAATGAATCTGCATAATGGGCTTGTTTCACGAGGGATCTGGCAACAGCTCCGCGGTCTTGTTTTCATTTTTCTCGAATTACTTTTGCTTTGGTATTCTAAATTGAGTTTTCTAAGAATATTTTTTTTTAATTCCAACTTCTTTCAATGCAAGTTTTCCTTGAAAAATGATTAAAACAACCAACAGCACGGCAAGAAGTTGTAATTTTGAAAAGTAACATCTAAAATAACTTATTCTTAGAAAACTCAATTTCGAATATCAACAAAAGTAATTCGAGAAAAATGAAAACAAGACCGCAGAGCTGTGGCCAGATCCTACGCGAAACAAGCCCATTCAGGTCTTGAGTGCGAACAAAAATGAACAAAATATAAATAAATTCTTTATCGAGCCTCGATTGGTGAATCAATGTCATGGGGAAACCTAACACCAATCGGAAGGGGCCCGGATGGCCGAGTGGTTTGGACCATTACGCTAGCAGTCTGCGCGCTGTAACGGGTGCGGGTTCGATTTCCGCCTTAGCCCTGGGTTTATATTCCTTTCTCTGTGACAGAAATAATTCTTTCTGTGTCTGTCTTACTTGACGAAGGCTATATAAGCGGGTCTCTGATCAAGCACACAAGCTGGAATATATATGTACCTACCCTACCCTACCAATCGGAACAAAAATAGTATACTATTTCTGAGATACTTTTCTTTATGACAAAAACTATGGATTCAGCCTGATCAGAGTATCCCTTATAATTACGGATCGTGCAACCTCATATAAGTTTAACCAATAAAATGTCTGTATTAAGGCAGCGAATGTCTGAGTTCAAGACAAGAGCTTTTATGACTCCTACGCTTGCAGGATTCATGTGTTTACGGTAGCCTACTATTTAGTTGGCATGGAGGTTTTTGAGCTCAGGTGTTGCCTTTGTCGCCCAAACATAATTCAAACTATAGGCATATCCTCGAGTCCTTTAAAACCTGAGGCAGTCAGCGAAAATACCCTTTCCTATCCCTAGAGACTACGTAATTACTTTGTCCCACCCTATTAGAATTTCCCATAAAAAAACCAATAAAAAATTTTAGTGTGTTATGGCCCCAATAGAATTTTACGGGACCCGTAAAATTCTATTGGTTTGCAAAATTTTATTGTGGCCATAACACACTAAAAAACTTATTGGTTTTATTCCCAATAAAATGTTATTGGACCAATCAATTTTTATGGAACCCGTAAAATTCTATTGTTTGGAAAATTTTATTGGGGCCATAACACACTAAAAATTTTTTATTGGTTTTAATCCCAATAGAATTCTATAGAACCCATAAATTCTATGGGACTAGTAAAAAAAACCCATAAAACTTATGGGTTTATAGACCTATAAAATGTATGGGGATATATGAACCCATACTTTTCATAGGTCCAGCAGAAGTATGTTCAGACTGTTCAGTATGGGGATAGCACGCAATATGTTCCTATTCCAAAACATGTACTTCTTATTCGGTGATATCGGATATGGCCCTATCTAAGGACCCACGTATGATTAATTTTAAAAAAACCATAGGAAAGTCCTGAAACTCGAAACAGACAATAAAGTTTTGAGAATCAAAGCAGTCTTCAAAGTCGTGAGATGGAAAGCAGGTAGTAACCAGAAGAGACAACGATTATCGTTTTTCTTCCAACTCACTGGAAGGGGAGTACTGTGACAGTAAGCACAAATGCCCGATACTACACTTCATGAGTAATTACTTTGTCGTAGACGGTTTAGAGTAGGGTCAGCATGCAAAGGTTAAAGATTCAATACCTCGTTGGCAGATACCTTTTCAAACCTAGAAAAAGTCCGATTGCGCAACGACATTTCAAAACGAAAATGAAAAAATGTTTCTCTTTGTATCCAAAAAAAGAAAATTCCTTTCTTGGACTCTTTCCAGTATTCCACTTTCACTCTAATAACTTATTTAAGAAATATTTTGGTGTTTTCAATTTTTATTGCTTGTGCATTTTTTACTTTTCCTCTCTATTCCGGTTATTTATATTATGGTGTTTTATACTCTCTCACATGAAAAGCAACACCGCCATTTGTCAAACTTCTAACCAGGTCGGCCAAGCCGAGTTGAGTTATTTATTAACTGCTTCACAACAAAAATGTTTTGAAAAAGGAAAAAAAGAACATGAATTACGGGCGGGAAAATTTCTCATAGAAAAAATGATTGATGTAGCGAAGTTTATTCTAGACAACTTTTTTATGGATTATAAGTTGTTGTTTTGCTGTTTTACTCTTTTTTTTATAGGGAAAGTTGTGAGTGGAATATAGTTAGTTTCTTAAAAAGTTTACTCAAAGTCGTAAATTTATAATACAGATTTTTTATTTGTTTACTAACAGATGTTTTAAAACTGATAGAAGAAAACAGATGGCTTTTACTTTCAACAAATAATGATGTAGAAAGAGGTAGCTCGTTTAGGTAGAGTTTTCAATTGGGATGAAGGTAAACAGACACGAAGTTTATATTTAATGCTCCTATGCGTTCTAAACAAAAAATTTAGTGAAGTAACATTCCTTATAAGGGGTAGAGGGAGGGGATTTCAATTGGGTTGTTTCTGGTGACGTAAAACCTTCAAACTTTCATGCCTGCCTTCCTTGTAGAAAAGTGCTCCTGTTGGTGCTTTGTTCCCATATGAAATTACTCTCATGAATATGCTTTTTACACAATTTAAATTCCTCTCAGAGGTGAATATTTGTTTAGTTATATGAAATAAATAAGTATACCACAATATTAAAAATACCACTATGTCATATAACTTCATTTAAAAATTAAAACTAAAAATAAGAATATTAAATAATAAGAAAAATACTACTAACATTTTAATTATATCGTGCTAAAATTTATTACGATTTTGTATTTAAATCTTTAAGAGTAGCGAAGTTCTGATTGTTAAAGAGAACATGAATTTTTTTTAATAATAACAACATTTAAATTCTAGAATTAAGGTGCATAATACTTTTAACAATCATATTCAATGTTTAAAACTAGTAAAATGTTGAATGAAATGTTTTACTAAATATAATTTCGACAATTCTTTTTACATGATTTGCCCTTACTATTAAAATATACCGTGTTTACAGCAGTAAAACTTCATACAAGGAAAAACAACCTTTATACAGAATTCTCTGTTGAGTTACGCCAACAGCAGTTTTTCCCATATCATTATCCCATATTATTTTAAGATCTTAATTCATTGATTACTAAAGCGAAATTTAATAAATAGATAGGTACATTATTATTAATATCCTGATATTCTTCACATATATTCTTCGGAAAGATGAGACGTTAATGGGAAGCTTACAGTATTGCCAAGTGCCAGAGCAATAATTTATTTCGTTTTGTTTAAGGGGACGCATTACCCAAAATTTAGGCTGCCCAGAAAATAATTAAACATGCTCGAATGTTGTGAGCTAAGGATATTGCAAAAAAGAAGGATTCTATTATAATGGTGGAGGTTTATTGAAAATGATATAGTGGTTTGGTAAAATGGTTTTTGAAATTTTATGTTGATTTTTTAAATTTAATTTTTTCAGCTTGTGAATGGTTAAAACCCTAAGGCTTTTAGGTAAATTAATGTAGAGCTCCAATTTTTTTTCCTGTGTTGAAACATGGCGTTTAACAAAAGTTGGTATGGGATAAGGTCCAGTGTGAATAGATTTTTTTTTTTTTAAATGCTGAAGGTGAACATTTACAAAAAATCTTATTTTTAAGCCATTTTTATACATAAAGCTACATAACTTTTTTTTTATTTAACTGGTAGCTCAATATCCATACCAACTTTTATTAATAGATGTTGTGGGAACATTTTGAAACAAAATCCATTACAAAATTCTTTAAATTGTAGGAAGAGTAGCATTTTGAAAAAACGTTAAAATTTTTTAATTTTTTAAAAAAACTTACGTTTTAATATTATATTTTTTCGTATATGTTTATTGAATGTTAGTTCTTTGTAAAAATAGTTTAATTTGAATGCTAGCAATAAAAGTACTGGATTTAGTTTTTTGGGTACCGCGTCCCCTTAACGAAATACAAAAAAATACGAGTACCAACTGCGTAAAATTAAGTAACTACATATTAGCTCGACTTTCATAAGCAGAGTAGTGACAACCTTGTTGACATTGAAACCTCCGTTCAACAAAGACTTATCCTGGTAAAAATATGGCGTATCGTTATTGGCCTAGTGGGCAATACATTGACACGTTATTTAATCTTGTAGTACATGGAAACGTTTGCCTATCGTTATTGGCGTAGAAGAAAATAAATCGACACAAATTGCCTTTGGTGGTAAAAGGAAAAGAAACGATTCTTTACTGTTATTGGCCTAGAAGGTAATGAATCGTCACTTAATTGTCTCTGGCTGTGAAAGAAATAATTCGCCTATCGTTATTGGTTTAGAAGGCCAATAAATAAAACAAATTCACTAAAGCTATTAAAATAGCCTATTAAAGTTATCTCTCTTTCAAGAATAAGCAACTGTAGACATACTAATTATTTACACTCCAACTACTAACGGAAAATAAACTCAATTGATTGTTATTCCCAAGTGTTCTCAATACAGTAATATTATTGTAAACATTTCGAAAAGTCTCAATTTAAAGTTATTTCATCACTTACCAGCAAACAAAAGTTTTCCAATCTGAAAGATACCATTGATACTTTTGATGACTGTGGCATTTACATCATTCCTTGCCAATTCACTTAAAATAAGAATTAAAACATGAGGCTTATGTTAAGAAAAAGGAAATTCAAAAATCTTTTAGTAGCTACAAATTCTTAGGAGATTATTTGAATTTCTCCTTTACCTCAAATTTGGTTAAACCTTCAAGTAATGAATTTGATTTTTAAAATGCCAACCATAATCGTTAAACCGATAATTCGTCTATGCTCGAATAATAACTCTATTTGGAAAATTATCTTAGCAACGGAATAACTAGTATTTTTAATCCTTTCTTTTTCCCAGCAAAGTAGGTAGGTTGGTACATGTATTTTCCGGTTTGTGAGCTTGATCAAAAACCCGTTTATAAACCTTCGTCAAGTAAGACAGGTACAGACAGAATTTTTACTGACACAGAGAGATAGTACACCCAAGGCAAAGGTGGGAATCGAACCCGCACCCGGTACAGTGTGCAAACTGTTAGTGTAATGTACAGCGATCCTCCCCTTAATCCAACTCCTCATTTCCAGATGTCATATATTACCTATCGTCGCTTGTATTTTTATTTCAATCTGATTTGTGTATTACTTATGAAGGAGGACCTCTTTTCTTGCGAAACATATGTCAATTATTTCATTATAAATTTATTTATGCAAAGAATCAACGTTGTTTTCTTTATATATTATACGCAAAGTTGTGAATATTCTCTATATAGTAGACATAGAAGGCTTCTATAAACCCTTTATGAACACATTACTTTCAAATGCAAAAAAAAAATCTTTTAAAACCAAATGCGACGTTTTTAAAGCAGTCCAATCTGCAAACTCTCAAAAAGCAAAGTAATGTTTTCCTAACACAATTATAGTTTGAACGAATAAAATTATTACGTCCCTGTTTGTCACTTTTATGACTACTAAAATTAAAAAAGGACTTCTTTTTAATACCACCAATTTAGTGCATCTTTTTAAAGCAAAAAAAAAATATTTTTAAAAAAAATAAATTTACTTTTATAACCGATAAAAAAATCCTAACCCCCGCTGAGAAAACAAGAGATATTAAAAGAACAACTTCATTAACAACACACCTGTCAAGGAGGAAATTTATGATCCATTTCGACTCCATAAATCGTGTAAAAACAAATTACGCTCAGAGAGACTGTTAAAAGAATGTTTTCACAGAAAACATTGTTGAACATCGATTTCCCGCTATTTCCCTATTTTCGAAATATAAATCATAAAGATGATACATAATTTACAACGGTGTCTTACATAGGTTTTACTCGATAAATGGGTTAAGTAGAAGGTAAGAATAATAACGAAAGGGTTGGCGAGGGGAAAAAATTAAGCCAAGTTTGGCGAGGAAAAAATTAAGCCAAGCTTGGTGTAAAAAAGTGTAGCCGTCCAAAAGGCGCCAAGTAAATGTGATGTGTTACTTTTCTATTAGTACTAATACGTAAGCTGGTTTCACTATAATTAGTAGTTTTAGTGGGTTGATGAACGTTTTCTTACACCGTTTGAGGCAATTTAGTGCAAATTTACAGCCCTCCTTTCACTACTGTAAAATATATCTAAAAATCATAAAGCTGTTACGTAAAAAAAAATTACACCGCGCATTTCGAAGCTTTACTCGACAAATGGGTTAGAGAGAAGGTTAGAATAATAAGGAAAGGCTTGGCGAGAAAAAAAAGTGAAGCCGTCCAAAAGTCGCCAAATAAATGTGATGTGGTACTCATCTCTTTGTACTAATACGTATGCTGGACTTGGGGGTTTGCGATCTGCTGATCTAGTTGATCTAGATCACGGAGAATTACTAACAACAACAACAAGATGTATACTAGATTCATTTTAGTTATATTAGTTTGACATTCTAATTTAGCACTAGATGCAAGTAAAAAGTCAGATCACCCATTCTTGCTAAAGCAATTGTCCCTAGAAATAACTGACAAGATTCCTTTCGGCGCAGCCAAGGTTTATACTGATGGAAGCAATTTGGAGTCGAATGCAACCGGCAGTGGATTATTTATAGAACTGCCCAACAACTCCATTAGGTTTGAATAAAGAAATGCTGACCACGCGTCCGTCTTCAGAACGGAACTCATCGCCATCATGAGTGGACTTTCTTTGTTGTGATTAGCAATTTTACAGAAAATGATTTTTCGGAAATATGGATCCTTACAGACAGTCGATCCTCAATCCAGCACCTTTTGAATTGGCCATCCATCGGCGACAGCACCAGTAGGAGTATTCTACTCATGTTGAAAAGCTTTTCGGATCGACTCCGATCCATATTCAGTGAATCCCCTCGCTTGTTGGTCTGTCCGGGAATGCCGACGACCTTGCAAAGGCAGCCGCCAGCAATCCTGCGAACCCGATAGATCACCAGACCCTAACACCATCAGAGATATCTTCCATCGCCAAGCAACTCATTTCTAAAACCTGGGATGACCCTCCTACTCATACCTGGTACCTACAAAAACATCCTGGAGTAGCCACAACATTCAAGGGCTCCAGAGTACATCAGACAACACTGTCTCGACTTTCCACTGGCCACTTGAAGTGTTTGACTTTTGAGGACGGAGAGCGAAAACACCCATCATGTCCCAAGTACGGCAATACTCCGTTTTGTCCCCAGCACATTTTGCAATGCTTGCTTACTTGGGGTTTCCACGCGAAGAGGCTGTGAAAAGCCCACAACTGCTTTTGGACTTTTTGGAAACTTTTAAACTCATGGATCTGGTCTAGTTTATTTTTATTTAGTTTTTGACTAGACAGCAATAAAATCCTATTCTTCTCTCCAAAATTTTTACTGACAACGTTAGATACAAATTTTTTTATTACACTTAAATACACTTAGGGTGTTAAAGATATCTGTGTTCTTATTGGTAGAAAAATAAGCTAATTTATTACTATTTTACTTGATAAAAAATATTGCATTTTACAGTTATTACAACCAACTATATGTAAATTTCTTTTTAAACCGTGATGAAATTTGAAATAAAACCTGTACAAAAAGTCATAGACAAATTTAAGAAATTGAAATATTATGGTTTTAAATTTAGTTTTAAAACTGTTACTTCACATACTAATAGTAGCCGAAATATTTTTCAGGCTATTTAATTCTTTTAATTATTTCTCCATTAATTCATTATTATACCTTTTTGATTTGGATGTTTAAATAAAAATATCACCAAGACAGCTTCGTCTTCTATCTATAATAATAAAAGAAAGAGTATGTCTGTCTGTGTGTGTGTGTCTGTTATCGGATCGTAAAAGACCTACATATACTGCCCTCAGAAATTCGAAATTTTTAAGATAGATTCCCTTTAATATTAACGTGTGCACCTGAGGCTTAGTTTTTTCATATTTGTTCAATTTTTAGAGAAAATTCGAATTTTCTGAAAAAATACACCACTTTCGCTCAAATCCGATCATTTTTTCTCTTTCCTGATGCCATCGGCTGAAAAAATTAAATAAAACTTTTAACGAAAACATTTCAAATTCAAATGTCAGAAACTAAATTCATTATTTGAAAAATATTGACATGTTTCAAGTGACGTAATTCCGCCAGTCTTCATTCCCGGATTTTATTGTGGGTTTTATTTGATGATTTTTTCATTGATTTTTCTGTTGACTGCATGTATGCATATTTAAGCAATAAATGTATAGTTAAGCTATTACTGAACTATGATGGTTAATAAAGGCAATCGCACTAGAGCTATTAATGTTTTATGTCTTTATTTTTTTGCCAAAGACGTTGCCAAACTCGCCAAATTATTAACTAAAATTCGCCAATTAGGCAATTTCTTTTATAAATAATTTATAAGCTGTTCGGTTGTTCTAAGGTCATTGTGTTAGAGCTGTATAATGGGTGTGGGTAGCTATATCTATTTTCTCGCCAAATCATTTCCCAAACACGCCAAATGAGCTAAAAGGTTTTATGTATTTATGAGGGAATTGTGATGACATTTATGAGTGCATTTTATAGCGTATTTTTCATTTTGGAATTTTAAGGCAATGAAACGGGATTTTATAATTTATAACGAGCGGAAACAATAATAAGTTTATGATCCTATAACAGGGTATATGGTACACATATTTGGAATCTATTTGATATTTTTTTTAATTCCGTGCGAAGAACGGGTATAAATTTGCTAGTCTATAATAATAAAAGAAAGAGTCTGTCTGTGTGTGTGTCTGTCATCGGATCGTAAAAGACCTACTTATACTGCCCTCAGAAATTTGAAATTTTTAAGATAGATTCCCTTTAATATTAACGTGTGCACCTGAGGCTTAGTTTTTTCATATTTGTTCCATTTTTGAAGAAAATTCGAATTTTCTGAAAAAAATACACCACTTTCGCTCAAATCCGATCATTTTCTCTCTTTCCTGATGCCATCGGCTGAAAAAATTAAATAAAACTTTTAACGAAAACATTTAAAATTCAAAATGTTTATTTTATTCTTTTGAAATTACTTTCAGAAACTAAATTCATTATTTGAAAAATAATTGACATGTTTCAAGTGACGTAATTCCGCCAGTCTTCATTCCCGGATTTCATTGTGGGTTTATTTGATGTTTTTTTTCATTGATTTTTCTGTTGACTGCATGTATGCATGTTTAAGCAATAAATGTATAGTTAAGCTATTACTGAACTATGATGGTTAATAAAGGCCATCGCACTAGAGCTATTAGTGTTTTATGTCTTTATTTTTTTCGCCAAACACGTTGCCAAACTCGCCAAATTATTAACTAAAATTCGCCAAATAGGCAATTTCTTTTATAAATAATTTATAAGCTGGTCGGTTGTTCGAAGGTCATTGTGTTAGAGCTGTATAATGGGTGTCGGTAGCTAGATCTATTTTCTCGCCAAATTATTTTCCAAAACGCGCCAAATGAGCGAAAAGGTTTTATGTATTTATGAGAGAATTGTGATGACATTTATGAGTGCATTTTATAGCGTATTTTTCATTTTGGAATTTTAAGCCAATGAAACGGGATTTTATAACTTATAACGAGCGGAAACAATAATAAGTTATGATCCTATAACAGGATATATGGTACACATATTTGGAATTTATTTGATATTTTTTTATTCCGTGCGAAGAACGGGTATAAATTTGCTAGTCTTATAATAAATTATATTTAATTGCATTGATATATATTATTCGAATATGTTTCAAAATTACATTACATTCAATATGATGTTTGAATAGCATAGCATTTGGCTTAACTTAATTTTATCTCCATCTAAATTTTCTGGCTTATTTCAGTCTGTTTAAGTTTTCTAAAAATTTCTAAGTGATGAAAGTTAAATTATGTTTAAGTAGTTACTTATCTGTTAAACAAGAGTCTAATGTGTAAATACAGAACTAAGCATGCATACATAAATTTTTAAGTTTTATATAAGGTAAAATAATTTCATATAGTGAATAAACGAAACAGAGAAACTGAATAAATTGTTATCATCTCATATATTTGATTAGGATGTCTGTAAAATAAGTATAGAAATTCTACTTTGTAAAATATGAACTCTTTATCATCAGATATAAAATGTTACTATTAATGGAACTCAAATTCGAATAGAAATGTAATATTTTAAGTGATAGATAAATATTAATAACTCTTCTGCAAAATTAAGGATACCTATGATTTTTTTTAATGTAAAGTCATTTCACCATCAATTGATATGATGACGATGTAGATAAAAAAGTATTGATTTATTCGTAGCTCACATTTGCTTCATACATTTGGGTTTATAAATGGTTATATTTATAAATAATATTGCTTGTATTTGTTTTTATCAATAATTTTTTTTTTGTAATAATTATAAATTTCTTGTATGAAATGAAGTCAGTCATTCCTGTTATTTCAAGTGGCAGAGTTTCAAGTCAGAAACACTTTCCTGTTTCTTTCAAGTAGCAGAGTTTCAAGTCAGAAACACTTTCCTGTTTCTTTCAAGTAGCAGAGTTTCAAGTAAGAAACACTTTCCTGTTTCTTTCAAGTAGCAGAGTTTCAAGTAAGAAACACTTTCCTGTTTCTTTCAAGTCGCAGAGTTTCTTATCTGACGAACAGACAGTCGGACAGAAAGATAAGCTTCTGCTATCTTATCTTTGAAACAAAAATATAAAATTTCCAGTCGGTCAGAACGAATTAAAGAAAGGTTTGGACAAACAGACTAGTGGAAACCTCTACTATGCCAAATTTCTTATTTTAATCTTTTTAATTAGTTTGAATTATGAAAACGAAAGCTGGCTGAAAAATTTCAGTTTCCATTTTCGTAAAGCCACCGCTTCTAAATATGAAGTCCTCCCATTTCAGCTCACATAAACTATAACCCTTACTTCTATCGAAATTTCAAATATAAAAAAAACATCATTTCTGTATTATGAAGCAGAACTTCTCGCATTCCATCAAAAGCGGTATTCGAAGAAATCTTTTCTGGAGCACTTCTCTGAAAAGGTGTTCCGCTCAAATGCGTTCTTTATGCTAACGAGAGTTTATAAATAGACCCCATAAGTCAGCCACTGACGAAGAAAACGATAAATCCAGATCAAAAGGAGAGAAATACTGAAGGTTCTTTTAAGAAAGAGCAGTTGCTAGGTGAATAAAATTTTTCAGAAAACCCATATGTCCAAAAACCACAGTTTTCGATCAATTGAACAAAACTGGCTTAACAGCAACTTTACATCGAAATTGCTGAAAAAAAATGTGACAACAATTTTTGAGCGCGACGTATTATTGCAAATTGAAAGAGCATTAAATAAATATATAATTATATATATATATATATATATATTATATATATATATATATATATATATATATATATATATATATATATATATATATATATATATATATATATATATATATATATATATATATATATATATATATATATATATATATATATATTATATATATATATATATATATATATATATATATATATATATATATATATTATAAATCAAGTTTTAACTTGCTGGACTTTTGTGGTTTCTGAAAAAAAGCACCACAATTATTTGTGTTTCAAGTACAAGAAACATAATACTATAGTTAAACTCATAGTTTCCTTGCAAAGAAGCCACGACCATGGGCGGAGCTAGAAAACCCGCGGAGCAATCAGATGAAGACAAAATTTCTTCCGTTTTATTTTGTCTTTATCTGATTGCTCCGCGCGTTTTATAGCTCCGCCCATGGTCGTGGCTTCTTTGCAAGGAAACTATGAGTTTAACTATAACTCATATTCTGTATCTAAAACTTTGTTTATTCATCTCAAAATTATTTTAGACCCAATTAAAAGTAAAATAATTAATTAGAACAATCGAAAACATTATTGGACTTTTGAGGTTTCTGAAAAAAATAATAATTACCAACAGAAGTAGCAATTTGACAAGGTCGTTGACTTATAGTTTTTCTCCCTGAAACGCTATTTTCGGTTGCTTCCCCATAGCTCTACAAACCACTAGAATAACATGATTTCTTCACGGGATCTGTGTTTACATGGGATGAATTGATTAACATTAAAAACTTAATTTTGATAAAATTCTGACTTATAGGGTTTCCATCAGGGGTCAAAGAGCCTTACGATGAATGCCCCGTGTATAGGGAGTGCAAGTTAAATATTCTCCGAAGTTCTGACGCTGCGCACGATGTCGCTTTAAAAGTTTTGTCGGGTGCCTATTCAGATGTCGGCTCGTCACTTGCGTGTGGTTCTAAATTGCAACACTCGGTCGCCAATAGCCCTAGTAGAGCTCTAGTGCTACGTTAATTAAACTAAACTCTGTACCCATAAGAATAGTAAATTCAATTTCTTGATACAGAGACCTTTCTAAAAATGTCTGATATTGTCAATTTCTGTTAATATTTTAATTGCTAGACCCAAAATTCTTTTGGGTTTTTCAAGCATTCCTGCAGTGCAACAGTGAAAGGGTCACGTTAAGGAAATTCAATTTTTTTCGAATATTAGTTTTTTTTATTGTATTTTTAACTCTAACAGGGTTAATATATACCATATCTACATTTAAGGATTACATTTTTGCGGTGAGTCTTAAAAAGCGTTATGTAATATTTTCTTAACGAAATTGAATTTTTTTCTCCCTTTACCGCATTTCTAAATTAAGCAGATTACTTTAGACTTAGGCAAAACTATAAGATAGTCTTTAATTTGTAATTTTATTGCGTTAAAAATTATTTTAATACACTTTTTAAAACACTCTTCCAGAATTTAACTAATTTAAAAAAACATAATTATAAGAAATATCATAATTATGATAAGAAAAATTGAACCATAAATATCTAAATAGAAATAATAAACGCTTCTTTAGAACACAATATCGAATATCTCTATTGTTTCGTTTTTGTTTAAATAACCTCACGCTAGAGCCAACGAAATTTTTTTTTAAAATGTCCTTTTTATTTCAACCCGATATAATTCAGAATTTGTAGTATTAAGTCAAAATCAATAGTTTGATTTACTATACTGTGTATTATTAGTTGATATTTTTCCATTACTGAGTAGAAACTGGTAAAAATAACTTTTCGTTACTAATATTTCAACTTCATCCAAACCTTTCAGCTTAAAAAAAAATAGGCAGAAAAATCGATAAAATAACATCCATCTTTAAAAAATCGAATATCATAAGCGTGACAAAAAAAAGTTCTATTCACATTTTCCTCCCACATTTTCTAGAATTTTCCTTCATCGTTTGGCCCCAAGCACTCGATGCCAAACCACAGCAACTAAATAACGCATGAAAATTGCAGGAAATGAATATTCATTCAGAATCAGGGGGGAAGGAGTGATTTTTCATATGAAAAGGCTGCTAAAAGATAAATGTTTCATTAGAGAGAAATTTAATTAAAGATCGGGATGGACCGACTTAGTAATGAGGGATTCTTATTGGTTGGTGCCGGGCAAACAATTAAGGGAACTGTGACGTAACGTGTATGTGAAAGGAATTGCATTTGATTGCCTGAGATGGTACTCAATTTCGATGAGTTTGTGCTTGCTCGAATGCTAATCTTACTATCGTGCTTAATTGAGTTTAGTGGTTTTTAAGGACTTACAAATGAGAATGTCCATGAGAAGATTTACGAAGAAACAAAGTTGATTATTGGCGAACATAGTTTATCCAAGAGAAATTTACATGTTTGGGTTGTAACCTTAGATATCATAGTTAAAGTATTAGATTAGCAGATCACGTGATCTCCAATGATAACGACGAGACGCGCATGTAGACCAGACTAAGATGGAAAAGGGGTCAGTGTTGCCACCACATTAAGGAGAAAAAAATACTACGAAAAAATACCGTTTAATTCTAAAATTACAAACAATACCATAAAAATACTAAAAAAGCGTTTCACGATTTTTTTTTTTAAAGTCACTAAAAAGATTCTAAAATGCAGCTAGTATTTTTATGGTATTTTTTGTAATTTTAGAATTAAACGGCATTTTTTCGTAGAATTTTTCTCCTTAATGTGGCGGCAACACTGGCCAATTTGCCCTCTTATTCTGGTGTCCATGCGCGTCCCGTCGTTAGCATGGGAGGTCACGTGATCTGTCAATCTAATACTTTAACTACGATATCTATGGTTGTAACTCAAGAGTCCCAAAAACATTTTTTTCCCTATTTTGCAAAGCCAAATACACACTTTGTAGGTTTGAAGCTAGTACAGGGGTAGGATAGAGTCAATCAATATTGACTTGTGCTAACACATATACAACATTCCTGACAAATCGTAGTTCCAGGGAGTTGGCGAAAGTTTCCCTTCACCACTTTAGGCAATACAATGCCCTCTTTGCCAATAGCAATTGTAATACATTCACCCTAGTAAGCTTCCAGCGAATGCTGTCTCTAAAGGGTTGTAATAACTCAAAGGTAGTCATGGAACAAGCTTAATCCTTTTCCCATTCCAATAGAGCTGATTGGATGCTTTGGAGAATTACCATAATAATATCTTCGGATGACTACATGGGAACTTATTGGAATGATCCTGTAAACGAATTTTAGCCTACTTTTCTTTTTTTAATTCAGAAGAATTTTTTAAAAATGAAAAATTAGGTATTGAAAGCGGCAAGGCATATATTTTGCATACAATTCTGCTTAGTTTTAATTTGCATTTATTTTTTTAATGCGGTTTGGAGCAGTTTAATTACTTTTGTTATTAATAAATATTTAATTATTCTTCTAACTACAAATAAATCGAGCAGACGATTAATAATATTAAGTTATTTGTGAAAGAATATATTAAGGGAAAATAGTTCATTTTACCTTTTAGAAGTTTAAATTACAGCTGGATGCTGTGTTTA
Source organism: Oedothorax gibbosus (assembly GCA_019343175.1). Lineage (NCBI taxonomy): Eukaryota > Metazoa > Arthropoda > Arachnida > Araneae > Linyphiidae > Oedothorax > Oedothorax gibbosus. The sequence continues at coordinate 7,370,692 of CM033278.1, forward strand.
ACGATTTTTTTCTAATGTGTGTGAATCTAGTGAAGAAACGATTGTTGATGATATTTACTATTATGAACCTAGTTGTTTCCCGGTAATTTCAGTAAGTATTTAAGTAACGGGAAAGTAGGCTATTTAGTTCTTTAAGAACTTCTTGTTTATCCATTACATTTCAATATAAATACCTAAATCAAAACAAAGAGAGAGCATTTACATTTAAACTTATACAATGAAAACGAAATTAAACTTTATACCATTGTTTATATCCCTCAGAAGGCCCAGGTCAAACTTCACATGTTACCAATAGTGGGATTTTGCTTAAGCTCTCTGCTAGCGTTATATAAATGGTAATTTAGTTGAGGGATAATTTTCGTCACTGGCGGAACTTTTTCGTCATTTTCGTTGACGCTTTTATTCGGTGAAAGGCTTTCCGTAGATTTGTTTTAGTTGGATGTTGACACGGAGTTAGTCTCTGAAAGAATTCTTTTCGAGTTTTTGGAAGTTTAAACAAGTCAATGGAAAAGAAATCCAATTTATGCCTGTTGGTTTATGAGATAGTCATTAGAATAAAAAGTGACAGGTTATTTAACTAGGGTATATGGAACAATAAATGCAATCATTTTTTTTAAATACATAACATTTTAAATAATTATTTCTGTTTATTTTTTATTTTATAAATATACGTGATAATGAGGTATATAAGATCGCTTTAAATACATAAACTATTTAATTTTTTGTTGAATAAAATTTAAAATAAATTAAAAAGTAGTTTTAAAACGCGACAGTTTACCTTATATTAGTATGTATATTTATATAACGTAATCATATTATTATATACTAGCTGTTATACCCGACGTTGCACGGGTAGAGGTGGAAAAAAAATTTAACAGTCAATTTAACTATTTTCTTTCATTTTAGTTACATCAGATATGAACATTATCCAGTAATTTTCAATTTAATTACCCAACTTGGATATAGTAATGATTAATATTAATTTCAAAAATACCTTTGCTTAGAAGCTCAAATTAAAAAGAATGCATATTTAAGTAAAAAATAATCAGTAAGAATTAAAAATGGAAAAACAGCTAAATCTTAAAAGGGTCTCAAACATTTATTTTAACGCAATTCAAGGGAGTTCTATAATAAATCAAGTAACTTTTTTTTGGACACTTTGTAGATATAAATACAATATAAGCAGTACAAATTTCTACCATAATTCAATACAAATGCTGAAAAATTAAGAATTCAATGCAAATGTATACAGTACTAAATCACTGCAGATATGTACAATAATTGAATGAAAATAAATACAATAATAATTGAATGAAAATAAATACAATAATAATTGAATGAAAATAAATACAATAATAATTCAAAGAAAATGAATACAATAATAATAATGCAATGCATATATGTATAATAATAATTTAATGAAAGTTAATATAATAAAAATTCAATGCATATATGTACAATGATATATCAATAAAAATAAATACAATAATAATTCAATTAATTTATATAATATTAGACAATTAATTTTGAAGTACCTCCGTAAACACAACTTTTTTCGGCTTGGAATCTGGTGCAAGAGTAAAAAGTTTTTCTTGATTCCCCACTCTGGAGCAACCGACATACAATTGCCCGTGAGAAAAGACATGTTATGCCAGTTGCAGGCCGACCACCTTGAGTGACTGCCCTTGGGCCTTGTTGATGGACATGGCAAAACTTGGCTTGATTGGGAATTGGAGGCGCTTGAAAGGTATGGGTGCGTCGGAAGGGATGATGGGGTATCCTGGGAATAAACACGTCCTCTCCCTTAGCTTATCCCGTCATCACGGTAGCCTCCAGCACCCTTGGCATCAGCTTCTTGATTGTCAGCATTGTGCCGTTACAAAGCTTGGGTGGATCTAAGTTCCGCAGGAGTATGATTGGAGCTCCTACTTTTAGCTCTAATTTATGAGGAGGAAATGCTGGAGATCCAAGCTGTTGAGGAACTCCACAGGATAGTTGACCACCTCGTCTTCGTCCGGAACGGTGTCGACAGATTTGTCGATGCATGTCTCTCCTGGTAGCTGGGCCAAAAGCTTGGTGTTAATGCTGTCAACTGCCACGTTCTTGGGAGCAAGAATGGCTCTTTCACTTAGCCAGCTTCGGTCTTGATAATGTAGGTGTAGGTTAGGGAAGACCTTTTCTGCCAGTTGAGACATGTCTTGTACCAGATGACCAAAAGGGAGAGTGACTCTTCTACTTTGATCTGCAGATAAGGTGCCATTCCCTACCTCTAGAAGCTGCTGAGCAAATATGCTGCCCCTTGGTCGCCACTGAGCTGGGCCCTCATGTTGGTCTTCAGGCTAAAGCGTTTAACGCTTAGCTACAGGTGTGATTTCTTAATACGTTGGCGTTGTATTGGTCGGCTCTCGTGCCTTTGGGAATGATGGGCAAAGTCTGTCGAAAGTCACCAGACAGCAAGACTGCAGTACCTCCCATTATCATGTTGTTGCGCCTCAGGTCTTGTAAGAGGCGGTCCAGAGCTTCAAAAGCCCCCTTGTGGCTCATAGCTTCATCCCATATAATGAGATGGCACTCCGAGAGCATCCTGGTCTTGATGGAGCCACGACTAATGTTGCAAGTGGGAGTTTCTTGCTTCATCAGGTTTAGGGGCATCTTGAATGCAGAGTGGGCAGTTCTACCAACATCCAGTAAGGTTGCTGCTATCCCACTTGAGGCCACTGCCAAGGCGATCTTCTTGTGCTGCCTGAGCTTGGCCAGAAGCAAGTTTATTACGAATGTCTTGCCAGTACCGCCCGGGGCATCGATAAAGAAGAGACCTCCTGCACCCTGTTCAATGCTGGAGATGATGGCGGTTGTATGCAAGATTCTGATCCTCTGTAAGACGTCATGACCATTAGTCTGTAGGCATAGAAGTCCTTGCAGCTTAGTTTCTTTCCTGTCTGCTCTCCAGTGCTAGGCTTCACTTGGTAAAGGACAAAATTGTAGCCATCTTCACCTCGTGGAAACAGGAGTGGATAGTGGAGGCTGTCGTAGGACCGGTGAGTCTCCTTGATGGTGATGAGCATGTTGTCTCTTTGCGCTTCAGGACAATGTCGCGTGAGCCTGTGGCATGCTCATTGCCGACCATGATAATGGCCACTTCATTTGTGACTGGAGCATTGAAGCGACGGGCATGTTCCCCAACAGGTGTTCTGTCAGCTCTGATGACCATCCGGTATTCCGGCAAGACCATCTGCTCTAGGGCTGATTTGAAGCTTTGTACGTATGGATGAGTCTCATGGAGCATGGCTTGGAGCTCTTGTATGATGAGGCGATCCACACCCTGATCGAGTCTGCAGCGCTGATCGATCTGCTGGTCGCCACCCATGAAGTACACCTGGACGTACTTGGGCTCTTCATCCGGTAGTGGTAGTAGACTTCCCATGCGCTGGTAGACCTGGCCCTGGATTTTGAATGTGGTGAAAAATCCTCTGTTTGTCAGGTTCTTGTCTGCACCAAAGGAGGTCATCATAAAAGCGGAATTGTATTTCCAAATGTTGGAGCGAAAGTGTTTGGCTTTTGATCATCGTCGATGAGAAGCTTACTTAAAACTTCCGGTGGAGGTTGCAGTGTCTGTAGCCTCACCTTGCCGTTAGTGCAACACATTCCTGGGGCCTCACCTGGCCATTTCATGGCACCGCAAAATGTACACACCTTATCCATCTTGCTGATAATGACCTTACTGTTGGAACTGTATGCCTTGGTAGCATTGTAGGAGAAAGCTCCCCTTTAATCCAGGTAACGTTTTCGGTTAAAACGGCCTGCGAATGTCGTCTACCATCAACTCGCAATCGGTGTACTCTTGCTTCTGGCGTCTCAATTATTCGTTGTTCGGCTCGAAAAGTTCCCTTAGCCTCCCTGACGTGCTGCAGTCGAAGCTGTCGTGCCTCCTCCGACTCGGCAGCCCGGGATGCCCGCTCTCGCTCTGTAGCCGTCTCATTTAACCGTAAAGCCTTTCCTTTTTTCTCCTTAGATTGGACTTGACCAATATGTTTGGGTTTTCGTTTAGGCATAATTAATAATAGATTAAAATGTATCAATAATAGATTAAAATGTATCAATAATAGATTAAAATGTATCAATAATAGATTAAAATGTATCAATAATAGATTAAAATGGCTGAAAACGATCTCACTTTAAGCTGATCACTGTTGGTCTGTGTGCATAAAATAAAATATTCTTAATGAAAGCGAATTACATGATCTAATTGTTTAGATGTAAAAAAGCTACTCCAGCAAACAGAAAACGATTTGCATTTTTTATATTTATTTGTATTTTTCTTAACTGTGATAAAGATACTAAAACATACGATTTTTGTAGATAGAGCTACTACACAATAGATATAGCTACAAACATACCCATTATACAGCTCTAACATAATGACCTTCGAACAACCGACCAGATTATAAATTATTTATAAAAGAAATTGCCCATTTGGCGAGGTTTTACACTAATATGCAGCTCTAGTGCGATGGCCTTTATTAACCATAATAGTTCATTAATAGCTTAACTATACATTAATTGCTTAAATATGCATACATGCAGTCAACAGAAAAATCAATGAAAAAATCTTCAAATAAACCCACAATAAAATCCGGGAAAGGAGACTGGCGGAATTACGTCACTTGAAACATGTCGTCAATTATTTTTCAAATAATGAAATTAGTTTCTGAAGTTAATGGCAACAGAATAAAATAAAAATTTTCAATTTTAAATGTTTTCGTTAAAAGTTTTATTTAATTTTTTCAGCCGATGGCATCAGGAAAGTAAAAAAAGATCGGATTTGAGCCAAAGTGGTGTAGTTTTTTTCAGAAAATTCGAATAAAAACGTTCAAAAACGATATAAGGAATGGTCTGATTCGAAACATTCTTAGCCTATGTTTGTTCCGGAGATGAGATGAATTTTTGTGCCAAATTTCGTGAGGATCTGTTGCGTGGTTCTTTAGATCTCGTGTCTTATACAAACAAACGGAAGTTGCCTTTTATGTATATAGATTAGTACTACATTCATGTGATCATATAACTTTCGCTGCATAATAAGAAATCCTATGACTTTTTTTTATATTTCAATACCGCCACAATTACATTAGCTAAAAAAAAGAAGATTGACACGTACAGACTACACAGTGCACTATTGTGTACTAAATGTGTACTTCTTGCTATTTCTTTTGTTAGTAAAAAGGACTGTTAATTAAAAATAAATGTGATTAATTTATATTTAGTGTTTGGTATCTTCTCTGCCAGTAGTAGTGTTTTTATTCAGTTCCCAGAGTACTTATGAAACTTTTACACAAAAATAAACTAATATCCAATAGGTCTATTCCATAACATTCGAAATAAATACGATTATATTTTTTTCAGCGAAAGTAACTTAAAACTAAACTAAAAATAAACTGTCCCAAATGCATTTGCCATACCACCCAGGAACCTCAAACCCAATGCCTTATTCCCAAAACAGAACTACATAACTATCTACAAAGCAATAGCAGAGCTTACACAACTATCTACAAAGCAATATTCCACTCCTAAACCACATCGCACCATACATTGAAAAGAGACCTATCTCCTATTAAATTAACATGACAGAAGTGCCATATTTCCACATACAGAAGCAATATTCCTCTTACTATGACTATCCTTGGGCACAAATCTGTTCCACTCCCAAACCACATCGCACATACATCGAAAAGAGGCCCATCTCCTATTAAATTAACCTGACAGAAGTGCCATATTTCCACATACAGGAGCAATATTCCTCTTACTATGACTATCCTTGGGCACAAATCTATTAACGTACTGTATGTTCGCGCGTGTGATTATCCAGGACTGACCAGGACTAGCAATGGCTCAAGACAAAGCGGACTGGGACTATTACTGGAATATGAAGAGGCCGTAAGGACCTAATGTGCATAGTGAATGTGGTATTGGAGGGTGCTTTATTTGGAAGATTGTAGGATTGGTGGTGTAAGTCTATAGATTTGGTTAATTAAGGTATCGTATTTTAATAGTTATGCTGGGGAAATCATTTGCAGGATAGTCGGAGCATTTTATTTAAGGGGACGCATTACCCAAAATTTAGGGCTGCTCAGAAAATGATTAAACATGCTCAAATGCTGTGTGCTAAGGATATTGAAAAAAAGGATTCTTTTATAATGGTGGAGGTTTATTGAAAATGATATAGTGGTTTGGTAAAATAGTTTTTGAAATTTTATGTTTTTTTAAATTTTTAAATTTTTTAGCTTTTGATGGTTAAACTTAGGCTTAATAAACCTTATTAATGTAGAGCTTAGCTTAATAAGTTAAACCTAATTAATGTAGAGCTCCAAAATTTTTCCTGTGTTAAAAAACACATGCGTTTAACAAAAGTTGGTATGGGATAAGGTCTCGTGTGAATAGATTTTTAAAAAAAATGATGAAGGTGAAAATTTACAAAAAATCTTATTTTTTGGCCATTTTTATACATAAAGCTATAAAACATTTTTTGTTTAACTGATAGCTCAATATCAATTTTTATTAATATATGTTGTGGGAACATTTTGAAAAAAAATCTATTACAAAATTCTTTAAATAGTAGAAAGAGTAGCATTTTGAAAAAACGTTAAATTTTTTAAATTTTTAATTTTTAAAAAAAAAACTTACGTTTTAATATTTATCCTTTTTTCGTATATGTTTATTGAATGTTAGTTCTTTGTAAAAATAGTTTAATTTGAATGTAGCGATAAAAATGCTGGATTTAATTTTTTGGGTACCGCATCCCCTTAATCGGTATTTCCGTTGGTCAAACTTCTTTTAAATATTTAGGAATTTAGGACACATATTTTATGTTCTAGGATCGGTAATTCAAGTTTATTTCGAGATAAATTGAGATTGTATATCTAAAAAAACAAATAACTAAAAGGAACGAAACCAATGTGAAAGGCGCTGATTATGCGCACTGAATCAATTTTGTAAAACTAGGGGCTCGCCTTCTGCTCGCTATCGCTCGACGCATTTGTATACTCACAATTTTATTAAACCTGTAAGTGTCACACTCAGATATTAACGCATAATATGAGCGTGGAGAAATCTTGTGAAAAACATAGTTTCGGTGGCATCAGTAGCTTGTATAAAATGCAAACGATAAGTTTTCGAATTTGTGAGTTTAAAATAGTGAATATTTGTTATTTTAAATAAAGTTGTAACTGATAAGATATAAGTGTTTTTTGAAATTCACTGGATCCCAACATCGGCCACTACAAAAAGCGATTTCCATAAATATCAGATTCAAGAGCACAATTCAATTTCAAGCAACATCGGTAGACTTGTGCCACTTTCTAAGCAAGAGTCTGGATTGAGACCATATAAGCATTGGGAATCTGAGTCATGTCAACGGTTTACGTCGGTGATTGGAGTCTTAGGGTAAATCAAGCTTGGCTTGAAGGCATTCGATAATACTAATATAGACTGGGTCTGTCTATAAGGATATCAAATAATATGGCAATAGAAAAGGATAAACTGTTTTTATGTGGACTCAGGTGTTGTATATTGATATTATTATTTAATAATTTTTTTTATGGATTGTCTTTTTTTTCTTTATTTCTAACTAGCAAATAAATACCCGTACTTCGCACGGACTAAAAAAAGTTTTAATTGATCCAAATATATGTACAATTTAATCCAATTAAAGGATAATAAACTTATGTTATTATTCCCGCTCGTTATAAAGTATAAAATACTGTTACATATATTACCTTAAAAATCCAAAATAAAAAATACGCTATAAATGCACTCATAAAAGTCATCGTAATTTTCCTCATAAACATATAAAACCTTTTAGCTCATTTGGCGCGTTTTGGAAAGAATTTGTCGAAAAAAGAGATATAGCTACAAACACTCTTATTATACAGCTCTACCACAATGGCCTTTGAAAAACAAACCAGCTTATAAATTTTAAAAATATATATTATTTGGCGCGTTTAGGTAAGAATTTGGCAAAATATTTGGCGAAAAAGTGAAAACAAAACCTTAATATGTAGCTCTAGTACGATGGTCTTGAACGCGTTTTTGGAAAGAATTTGGCGAAAAAAGAGATATAGCTACAAACACTCTTATTATACTGCTCTAGCACCATGGCCTTCGAACAACAAACCAGCTTATAAATTTAAAAAAATGGCTCGTTTAGGTAAGAATTTGGCGAGTTTGGCAAAATATTTGGCGAAAAAGTGAAAACAAAACCCTAATATGTAGCTCTAGTACGATGGCCTTGAACGCGTTTTTGGAAAGAATTTGGCGAAAAAAGAGATATAGCTACAAACACTCTTATTATACAGCTCTAGCACCATGGCCTTCGAACAACAAACCAGCTTATAAATTAAAAAAAAAATATATGATTTGGCTCGTTTAGGTAAGAATTTAGCGAGTTTGGCAAAATATTTGGCGAAAAAGTGAAAAACAAAACCCTAAAATGTAGCTCTAGTACGATGGCCTTGAACAACCATCATAGTTATAATTCACGGAAGTAGCTTAAATATGCACATTTTTGCAATCAACAGAACCATCAATGAAGAAGGCCCGTCCGTGGCCGAGTGGTTAAGGCCTCAGCCTAGAGATTCAACCTTCTCATGAGTGCGGGGGTTCGAATCCCACCTACTGCCAGTCATCCTATAAATCGGATCCGTGCTGGAAATAGTAGAAAAATCCTCATCATGGATGGGCCCGAGTACACAGGGACAGACGTGCTCGTTAAATCTGTGGAGTCCAAAGTCCCGACGGCGTTAGCTTACGATGTCGCTCGAAGTTCCGTTGGGTGCCCGCTCAGGTGTCGACCTCGTCACTTGACCAGGGTTCTAAATTACGAGGCGTTATTGGCTGTGTTAAAGCTCCTGAAGGAGGCTAGAAATAGACAGCCGGAAACGATTACCTTACCTCAATGAAGAAATCCATCACCTAAACCCACAATAAAATCCTAGAATGGAGACTGGACGGAAATACGTCACTTGAAACATGTCAATTATTTTTCAAATAATGAATTTAGTTTCTGTAGGTAATGGCAACAGAATAAAATAAACATTTTCAATTTTAAATATTTTCGTTAAAAGTTTTATTTAATTTTTTCAGCAGATGGCATCAAGAAAGAAAAAAAAATTATCGGATTTGAGCGAAAGTGGTGTATTTTTTTCAGAATATTCGAATTTTCTCTAAAAATAGAACATTTTGAGCTCTGAAAGTATAAAATTTGTAACTTAAGTATGAACTACACATTTGTGCCAAGTTACGAGTCAAACAAATGTCTAGTTTATGAATCTATAAGAGACATACCCACAAACAAACACACACACACACACACACACAAAACTTCATTTTTATTATTATAGATAAATAATTGTGATTTTAATTGTAAGCTTATTTTAGATAATTTAAATTGAATTGGTCAAATTATTCACGATTGACGCACATTTTATACATTTTTGACGCTTTTTCTTTAAATTTTTATATGAAATCAATATTGTTTAACTTAGGCTACAAAAGCTTTATAAAAATTATAATTTTTAAGGAACTATTTTAAATGAATCAGTTGTTCCTGATTTTAAATATGGTAAAATTCCATATTAATTGGATATTGTATAAATTTTGTAAAGTAAACATTGAATGAAATTCACCTTAAAACTTTAAATAAATCAATACTCTTGTCGTTTCAATAATTTTCAAACTCATGGCGATCATTTTAAAACTTTATTCCAAAAAGAGCTATTTTCGAAATGATATGTATATCATAAATAACACAGTACCCATCATCGTATCTGATTCCCCCATAAAATATATTAGAACTATTCTCCAAATCGCTGCATTGATGTGACAACATTGTAAGTGACATTTATGATCAAATACGATAAATTTGTATCGGATGGATCAAAAAAGGATCTTGGAATAAACACATTTTTGGTAGAGATTTGTCAAAAAAATTCAAAATTACATTTTCTTTCTAAATATACATAAATTATAATTTTTTATTTACATTACAATCCTATATCCTATTAGCCATTTTGTTAGCCAATTTTTCTCTCTATTTGTTCAAAGAAGCTTTCTAAGGAGATGGTGCTGCAGGAGAATTGTGGTCTAAAGGCAACTTTTCTCTCGCTATTAACACAATCAAAATGTAGCTGCCTCAGTAACCCACAGTCTACCAAAAGGATCCTCGAGGTAGAGATGAGTTACCTCGGCTTATATACTACTATAAACGTTGTAATTAAGAATAGTGGTAGGAACGAGATGGTAAATCAGCGCCACCTAGTTGTTGATGGAATATTAAGGTTGCGTGTGTGGTGAACCGCCACCACTCCCCTCCGAGAAACGAGGTTAGGAACCGTCCGCAGGTTGCTTCGCTGTGCGTTGTGCTGCGGTTGTGTGCCAGTGTTGGCCGTTGAGTTGCGGGGATCGTTGAGTTACGTGCAGCGTTGAGTGCATTAGCAGCGAATAACAACCGTGGTTGAGCACATCGTAGCAGGAGCATCGTTGGAGTGGGTGAGGATCACGTCCGGGTCACCAATGTAGCTGCCTCAGTAACCCACAGTCTACCAAAAGGATCCTCGAGGTGGAGATGAGTTACCTCGGCTTATATACTACTATAAACGTTGTAATTAAGCATAGTGGTAGGAACAAGATGGTAAATCAGCGCCACCTAGTTGTTGATAGAATATTGAGGTTGCGCTGAGTGGTGAACCGCCACAAAAACAAATATTTCAGCCAACCATTTTACTTTTAAATCATTCTACATTATTTTTAGACCGAATTAATAGATGTTCTTTTTATATGTCTACTAAACGTAAGACAGGTTATATAAGCTTTGATAAGCACTAGCTATTATGTCTTGTCATGATTCACGTTTCAAGTAGAGTACGATCTACACTAGGGCACATATTTGTGGTGAATTTACTCGTTATATATAAATATTTTTCTTCAAATAATATCAAAGCTTTCATGATTTCTTAGTAATATTTTAATTGATGCAACAATTAAAAAAGGTAGTTTTTCTTAAAGTTTATTTTAATTTACTCCATCTTCTCCTTCAAACGTTTTTTTAAATTTTTATTAATTTTCGCCATATTCCCAATAATTCATTTTTGAGATCTTAATGGTAAAAATTGGCTTTTTTTCAGGGAACTCATTTCCATCCATTTTTCAGTTCTGTCTTTCCTTCGATCGGTGTTCCGATTGGTTATCTGTTCCTACGAGAAATTATTTCACCAACCAAGGTCCTGTCAGTTGGTTGGTACATCTATTTACGGCATGTGTGCTTGATCAGAGACCCGCTTATAAACCTTCTTCAAGTAAGACAGACACATATAGAATTTTTACTGACACACAGAGAGAGAAATTACACCCAAGGCGAAGGTGGGAATCGAACCCGCAACCGGTACAGTGCGCAGACTGATAGCGTACGCAGCGATCTTAACCACCAGGCCACCCGGGCCTCTAAATGTCAGTTACAGCTTTGTTGGTTGGTAGACATATATATTCAGGTTTGTGTGCTTGGTCAGAGACCCGCTTATAAACCTTCGTCAAGTAAGACAGACACAACAGACAACACACACACATAAGTGGATCCATCTAATTTTTAGAGACAGAGGCCAACTAGAGGATCCCCAGAATTGGCTTGTCACCCCCAGAGGTATTGATTTGGTATGGGAACTTGGAGGACTTTCGGACCCAACAGATTTAACGAGCACGTACTCCGCATATACTCGACAAACACAAACATCCATGCCTTACCGGGATTCGAACCCGAACCCAGAGGCTCCAAAGGCTAGCTCCCTAACCGTTGCGCCGCCGGGTCGGCTACAGCTTTGTTAAATACTGTTATCAAAATGGGAATTTCCACTAAATGTCTCAAAACCACTTTAACCCACTCCAATGACTCGCTTCCAAAACTTTCGATCCCTTTTGGAATCGTTTTCCCAGAGGGTTCGCCAAGGCTCACTTTTGGAAAATATGTCTTCTACCCGCTCTTTGCGGCTCTAATCAAACCAAACGTCCCCAATTTAATATTCGGGGCCCTGTGGGAAACCCATATGAGAAGCTGAGTCGAGTTGAGATGTGCACCTCCTCCCGAGACCAATAACTGTTGATTATCTCGGGGAGTTATTTGGTGGCTGGAACCTGGCAACACAACTGCATTTCGAGAAATTAGCCAACAGCGGGTGGAATTTTTCCATCACGGAATCACGGCGGCCAATCAGCGGAGAGATTTCTTTATGTACGGAATCTCAGTAGCCAATCAGTGGGAGAGATTCTTTGTGGTTTTGTAGCACAGATTGTTTGTTTTGAAATTCTGATGGTGTGTTTTTGTATTCTTCTTGGGATGCTAGGGTTGGTTGAATGGGATGGGGTTATTACGTCACGGAGGAGTTGATTTCCGTTCTGTGATTGGGTTACGATGGTGTTGCCACGTGGTCGTAAACTAATTGCGAGAGAGTAATAAAGGGAATTCTTGTTCAGCTTGTTTTTGTGAACTAACGTAACACCACGACCAATGCACTAACTGAACTTAGCATACTGTTTGCCAGCAGTTTGAACTTTTCCGAATAATTTTCAAACACAAGTCCCTGTAAAAAAAGCTCTGAATCAGAGTTCGTTAACATTTTAGCCAACATTTTTTTTCCAATATAAATATGATAGCAAAGGGAAACTGCAATAATATCGTTTCTGAGCCATAATGATTTTTTGCTTCTAATTTACTCAAGATCCTTCAAAATTCAGGAAAAATTTTAACCTCTCACGTTTTAGCATTGGGCTAAAACTGATTTTAAAATTAGGTGAAAATTAATTGTTTTGCAAATTGTCTTTTTAAGTGTCTGAAAAGTAGCGTTTCCGTTACTTTTCTGTGACTTTTGGATTAGCAGGACTTATGGAAACTAATATTTATTTTAAGGGCGCAATTTTTTGTCAATTTTAGGCATAAGGCATCATTTTTGTCATTTGAAGTGTAAATTTCTGACAATAATGGAAATTATTTAAATGTTTTTTCAAATGATGTCTTTTGAAAGGAATAGTTAATCATTTTTATCAGTAACTAAATTAATTATTATATGACTAATCTGAGCTTTTGTAATTGCAATCTTTACAAACGCATAAATTTTTTACCTGATTTATATTATTATTTACTAATATACCACGCAAGCAATAAGAAATTCCTATGTTTAAGAGCAAAAACCAATATCAAATAAGATAGTAGGAATTCCATAGTTATACTAATAGTTAACAAATTGGAAAACAACGGAATTTGTTTAAATTTGTATTTCATTACAACTTTTAGCAGCATTTTTTTTACCGCATTAGATCTGAATCAAAATCAAATCATTAACGTAACTGTTGTCAGATAAATGTAAATTTGACTTTCATAAGTGTATTAAACCAAGCAATTTCGGGGAAGTTTTTAAGAAATTGTTCTTGCATTGTTTAAATTAGTAAATGTCAAGAATATTACAAGAAAATTTCTTCTCCACAATATTGAATATTTATAAATATAAACTCTAAATTGGATAAATAAGTAATTGGTTCAATGCATTTAAAAAAAATAATAAATTTAAGTGAAAAATATTTGTCGTGGTAACAGAACTTTGCTTAGGATTGCATAATTTAATAACTATTAAATTTATTAACTAATTAATAATTTATTATTCACTTAATATTAGTTCCTTGGTTTACATTTATGAAAGTCAAATTAACATTTATCTGGCAACAGATACGTTAATAATTGAATTTTGATTAGGATTTAATGTGTTTATAATAGTACAACAATGCCGCTAAAATTTGTAATAATTTAAATTTGTTTACACACAAAGTTAGTTGTTTTCCTACTTTGCGCGTAATTTATTATTATTGCTATGTAATTTCTAACTACCTGATTAAATATTAGTTTTTAGTGTTAAAAATAACTTATTAGCTAACTAAATAATTGTATGACTCCATTAAATAATGTCATTATTTATACTAAATTATGCACTATAAAATGTTTGGTGTAACAATATTCCATAAAAGTGGTAGCAGCAAATGCTGCTTTTAGTTACATTATAAAGCGATGTAAACTTACACCAAATCTGAACAAACTAACAATTCAAAAATGCATTAAGGGGGAATGGGCGCGCTGGACCGCGGGTCTACAAAGCAAATTCCTTCAGAGTTAATCCAGTGGAGAAAAAACAATTTTCTCTGCTACATTTCTCCGGCTGTATTGAATATTTTTACAAACGGATTTTTTTATGTGATAAATGTAGGTGACTTACAGGTGCCGACAATCCCACTTTTTGAAATTGGTTCGATTATACTTTTAAATTTTTAATAAATAATTTTACAAAAAGTATTCGAAGCAATTTTGAAAAGTGAGATTATAGAGACCTGTAACTTATATACATTTATAATTTTAAAAAAAACCGTTTGTAAAAATATTCAATACAGCCAGAGAAATGTGGCAGAGAAAATAGTTTTTTCTCCATTGTATTAACACCGAGACACTTGAGTTTGGAGACCCGCGGTCCAGCGCGCCCATTCCTCCTTAAGGTTACACTACAAAGAATAATTAAGGTTACGCCAATACAGATAGGTTACACCATATTCTGTGCTGATTTTTCATTCTCAGATTCTACACTGCTCAAAACAATTAGGGGAACACTTTGCGGACTTTTGTAAACCCTTTTAGTTCCAACTTTTTATTTTTTATTCTAAAAATCTAAAATTTGTGAAATAGATTCATTATGCTTTCGGAATGAAATGGTAAACAAACAGTAGGAAAAATTATATTTTTTAAACTAAAATTTAAGAGGGAAAAATTTGAATCATAACTTTTGAATAAATTATAACAATAATTTTTCAAAACTTTATTTGTAAAAAAAGGGTAAAATCAATTTTCTAAACATCTAAGAATGCAAGCGTAAATAATTTCGGGTCAATTTATTTCATAAAAATTTTTGAGAGTGAATTTTATTTTACCATGTTTTTCATATTTTCATTTAATTAAAACAAACATTATTTAATTCTTCAAAAGATATGGTTCTTCCATCTAACGATAAATAAGAGCGCTACTTAGTTAGAAAAAAAACGCAAGCTGATGATTTCAAATGGAATCATTTGGAGTGAAAGGGTTTAAAACATGCGCTCCCCTAATTGTTTTGAGCAGTGTAATTGGATACCTCAAATATAAGTTTTTCTTTACTACACTGATAGCAATAGTTAAATATCCATATAGTTCATAAAAAAAACTTACTATTTTTAATCACACTCAACCCACCAGATAAACTTTCCGTATCTTACAATACTGATGAAATCTGTAATCTTTTCTGTTTCACAACTTTTGCTTGCGTTTGCACTTGGACTCCGTGGAACGCAGAGTTTTGTGGGACGTTCCTTATATATTTGGAGTTTGACGAGTTTACTCAAAAATAGGTGAAATGCTACACCCAAATACATGGTGAATTGGTGAAGTTGCAGTATTTTTACAGTGCAGTAAAAATTTCAATATATCTTATAAGAATGTAATTTATAATTAATATTTGTATTTCTTTGTGTTATTTAATTTGAAAATTTGCATCAAAGCAAGTTTTTGGAAACATATCATTGGTTTAAAACATTCAACTTCGAAACTAACCGCACCTTAAACAGAAGTTTTCTCTTATTTCTACTGATAACAATGATACTGATAATTTCTGCTGATACCACAATAAATAAATATTCATGTTCATCAATAAAAACAACCTACCATTTTTTAATCACACTCAACGAACCAGATAACCTTATCAGTCGACGCTTTCCCATTCTAATCTATTCCTCTTTTACCCAAAATCAATACCAGAAAAAAAATAGCTCTACAATAAGAAAAGAAAAAGGCGAAGAAACATGAACCCCTTAACGACTAAGAAGGGTGTGGGGATGAAAGCAGGCAAGAGTACGGATCAGCCGGATTACAATGCTATTCAGGTCACACTCTAGGCCAATATTGGCAGGACGTATGTCTTTAGGCTCAATTTACTACTGAGGAGCAGGGTTTATCCCATTTCCCTCGCCACATTAGTAGTAGTTAATGTTGGGAAGAAGAAAGTATATAGGTTTATGAGGTACAGTCCCTGGACAAATTATTAGACGCACTGCAAGATTTCATGTAAAATATTAATTACCGGGTGATATTGTACCATTTTATTCTTTTAAATTGATTTGTTTTTTATTTTTATATTATCCAATCAATTACCGATTTATTTGACATCAATAAAACAGCATTAATTTAGAAAAGCATAAGTTTATTAAGTTTTAAAGAAAAGTGAAATTAATGTTAGTAAAAGTCAAAATTTTGTTGAACAACCTTTAGCCGCTATCAAAGCTTTAATTCTGCGCGGCATGCTATCAATGCAATACTGTACTGGTCTCCTGCATTTGAGGATGAGGATTTCACTTATAAATAATTTTGTCTAGGAGCTGATACAGGTTTGTACTTGTTTACGTTCATGTATCACTTTGTCAACACAGTGTTGCCATATGTTAAAAATAAATACAAATATGTAGTCTACAACAATTCTTTTAAATAAAAATCAATAATATTGTAGTTTAAATATACCATTATTGCACAAAAACTCTTAAGAAACATAAAATTACTAAAAAAATACAGTGCGTCTAATAATTTGTCCAGGGACTGTAGTTTGTTATTTATTCAAATTTGTTTTTTTAAATGTGTTTAATTAAGTTAAAAACTAAGAATCTGTATATCTACACGACTTTCTATTATCACTCAATAAATAAATGCATCAAAGTACTTATATGCTCTATTAAGTAATTTCAATAACTTTAAAACTATAATGTCCAACTATGATGCCAAACTATGATGCTAAATTATGATGTCCAACAGATACTGGGAAGTCCTGAACCAAATTTGAAGTGTGTATCTCATTTAGTTCGATCTGTATAGCGGTTTCAGATAGACAGGCGGACAGACTGATGGACCAATGTTCAAAAACACTTGTACTACTTGTATACTTGTACTACTTGTACACTTGTACTACTTGTTCAGAATCAGCACTCAATCAGGTTACGAGACATCCTTCTGCAATGTGCCTGTTTAGACCAAAAATTCCAAAAGTGGGTTTCAGACAGTGGTAACACCAATGACGTCAAATGTTTTCCAGAGATTTACGCCATCTGTGTAAATACTCATTAGATCATTTTTTTCAACCATGCATATTTGCTTGCGCGAAAATACACCTATGTCTATAATGCTTTAGAATATATTCTTCTAAGTTGGTGCTGATTGTTTAGAAGCCAACTGTCCATTTTTTGATAAACCATAAAGGTAAATAGTTGTCTTAGGCTATGATTAGACCATAAAAGTAGTAGCAGCAAATGCTGCTTTTAGTTACATTATAAAGCTATGCAAACTTACACCAAATGTGAGCAAACTTACAACACAAAAATGCATTCAGGTTACACTACAAAGACGAATTAAGGTTACGCCAATAAAGATAGGTTACACCACATTATGTGCTGATTTTTCATTCTCAGACTCATGTTAAAGTTAGTCGTGTGGCCAGGCTCGGCATTACAATCATTTGTTTACAAAATCGTCTTTTTACCGACTATACTCAATGCCGAATTAATGGAACCTACGATATTCCATAATAATTTTGTTTTGCAACATTAGCGATTAGAATTATGTGTGTGTGTGTGTGGAAGGTTGCACCAAGTTACACAGAGTTGTGTGAAATATTCCTTAGATATTTAAATTTAGTAAGCGAACTCCAACCCTGATGTAACATTACAACTAAAAAACATGTTAACGGGTAATCAGTAACGTTAAACAGGTAATTTTTTACAGTATAGTATAAAAACTTACTTCCAACATAACTTCCAAGATTATATTTTATTAAATAATATTTTTATTACTTTGTGTTTATTTATTTTGGCAATTTGCATCGAAGCAAGCTATTGGAAACATTTAGCTCTGAAACTAATTGAATACCTCAATTATAAATTTTCCTTTTTTACGCTGATTTTATTTATTTTGGCAATTTGCATCGAAGCAAGCTATTGGAAACATTTAGCTTTGAAACTACACTGCTCAAAACAATTAGTTGAACACTTTGCGGACTTTTGTTAACCCTTTCAGTTCTAACTTTTATTTTTTATTTTAAAAATCTAAAGTTTGAGAAATAGATTCATTATGCTTCTGGAATGAAATGGTAAACAAAACAGGAGGAAAAGTCATAATTTTTTTAAACTAAAATTTAAGGGGGAAAATTTGAATCATGACTTTGGAATAAATTATAACAGTAACTTTTCAAAGCTTTATTTGTAAAAAAAAGGGTAAAATAAATTTTCTAAACATCTAAAAATGCAAGCGTAAATAATTTAGGGTCAATTATTTCATAAAATGTTTTGGGAGTGAATTTTATTTTACCATGTTTTTCATATTTTCATTTAATTAAAACAAACATTATTTAATTCTTCAAAAGACATGGTTCTTCCATCTAACGATAAATAAGAGCGCTACTTAGTTAGAAAAAAAAATCGCAAGCTGATGATTTCAAATGTATCATTTGGAGTGAAAGGGTTTAAAACATGCGCTCCCCTAATTGTTTTGAGCAATGTAATTGGATACCTCTCAAATACAAGTTTTACTTTACTACTCTGATAGCAATAGTTAAATATCCATATAGTTCATAAAAAAACTTACTATTTTTAATCACACTCAACCCCACCAGATAACCTTATCGTATCTTACTATACTTTATGCCGGCTTGATGAAATCTATAATCTTTTCCGTTTCACAACTTTTGATTGCGCTTGCACTTGGACTCCGTGGATCGTTACACAGAGTTTTGTGGGACGTTTCTTATATATTTGGAGTTTAGCGAGTTTACTCCAAAATAGGTAAAATGCTACACCCAAATATCATGGTGAATTGGTTAGGTTTTAGTATTTTTACAGTGCAGTAAAAATTTCAATATATCTTATAAGAATGTAATTTATAATTAATATTTGTATTGCTTTGTGTTATTTAATTTGAAAATTTGCATCAAAGCAAGTTTTTGGAAACATATCCTTGGTTTAAAACATTCAACTTCGAATCTAACCGCACCTTAAACAGAAGTTTTCTCTTATTTCTACTGATAACAATAATTAAATATTCATGTAGTTCATCAATAAAAACAACCTACCTTTTTTTAATCACACTCAACGAACCAGATAACCTTATCAGTCGACGCTTTCCCATTCTAATCTATTCCTCTTTTACCCAAAATCAATACCAGAAAAAAAAAATAGCTCCACAATAAGAAAAGAAAAAGGCGACGAAACATGAACCCCTTAACGACTAAGAAGGGTGTGGGGATGAAAGCAGGCAAGAGTACGGATAAGCCGGATTACAATGCTATTCAGGTCACACTCTAGGCCAATATTGGCAGGACGTATGTCTTTAGGCTCAATTTACTACTGAGGAGCAGGGTATATCCCATTTCCCTCGCCACATTAGTAGTAGTTAATGTTGGGAAGAAGAAAGTATATAGGTTTATGAGGTACAGTCCCTGGACAAATTATTAGACGCACTGCAAGATTTCATGTAAAATATTAATTAACGGTTGATATTGTACCGTTTTATTATTTTAAATTGATTTGTTTTTTTATTTTTATAATATCCAATCAATTACCGATTTATTTGGCATAAATAAAACAGCATTAATTTAGAAAAGCATAAGTTTATTCCTTTTGAAAGAAAAGTGAAATTAATGTTAGTAAAGTCAATATTTAGTTGAGTCACCTTTAGCCGCTATCAAAGCTTTAATTCTGCGCGGCATGCTATCAATGCAAGACTGTACTGTCTCCTGCATTTGAGGATGATCATTCCACACATAAATAATCTTATAGTAAATAATTAATATAAATTAATCTTAATCATAATTAATCATAATTATCTTAAAATAAATACAAATATGTAGTCTACAACAATTCTTTTAAATAAAAATCAATAATATTGTAGTTTAAATATACCATTATTGCATAAAAACTCTTAAGAAACATAAACTACTAAAAAAATACAGTGCGTCTAATAATTTGTCCAGGGACTGTATATAGGTTTATGAGGTACTTTGTTATATATTTAAATTTGTTTTTTAAAATGTGTTTAATTAAGTTAAAAACTAAGGATCTGTGTATCTACACGACTTTCTATTATCAGTCAATAAATAAATGCATCAAAGTAATTATCTGCTCTATTAAGTAATTTCAATAACTTTAAAACTATGATGTCCAAATATGATGCCAAACTATGATGCCAAACAATGATGCCAAACTATGATGCCCAACTATGATGCCCAACTATGATGCTAAATTATGATGTCCAACAGATACTGGAAAGTCCTGAACCAAATTTGAAGTGTGTATCTCATTTAGTTCGATCTGTATAGCGGTTTCAGATAGACAGGCGGACAGACAGATGGACCGATGTTCAAAAACACTTGTACTACTTGTACACTTGTACTACTTGTACACTTGTACTACTTGTACACTTGTACTACTTGTACACTTGTACTACTTGTACACTTGTACTACAAGTGTACAAATAGTACACTAGTAGTACACTTGTGTACAAGTAGTAGTACTTGTACACTTGTACTACAAGTGTACAAATAGTACACTAGTAGTACACTTGTGTACAAGTAGTAGTACTTGTACACTTGCACTACAAGTGTACTATTACACTTGTACACTTGTACACGTACTAAAAGTGTAGTGTACTTGTACACTTGTACTACTTGTTCAGAATCAGCACTCAATCAGGTTACGAGACATCCTTCTGCAATGTGCCTGTTTAGTCCAAAAATTCCAAAAGTGGTTTTCAGACAGTGGGTAACACCAATGACGTCATCTATGTAAATACTCATTAGCTCACTTTTTTCAACCATACATATTTGCTTGTGCGAAAATCCATCTATGTCTATAATGCTTCATAATATATTCTTCTAAGTTGGTGCTGATTGGTTAGAAGCCAACTGTCTAGTTTTTGATAAATCATACAGGTAAATAATTGTCTTAGGCTATGATTAGACACTTATTTTTATAACAATAAAACTATTAGAAAAATGTTCTGGGATATCGACTGAGAATAAATTTAAGATGACCCAATTCTTGACTAAGGACAGCATAAATGTTTTATAATTGGACTACAATGGATATGTGATCACCAATATCAAGATTTTTTATTAACATTAGTTCAATGCATGTTTAAATAAAGTTAAAACTTATCTATCTATAATAATAAAAGAAAGAGTCTGTCTGTCTGTGTGTCTGTTATCGGATCGTAAAAGACCTACTTATACTGCCCTAAGAAATTCGAAATTTTTAAGATAGATTCCCTTTAATACTAACGTGTGCACCTGAGGCTTATTTTTTTCATATTTGTTCCATTTTTAGAGAAAATTCGAATTTTCTGAAAAAAATACACCACTTTCGCTCAAATCCGATCATTTTTTCGCTTTCCTGATGCCATCGGCTGAAAAAATTAAATAAAACTTTTAATGAAAACATTTAAAATTCAAAATGTTTATTTTTTTCTTTTGCCATTACTTTCAGAAACTAAATTCATTATTTGAAAAATAATTGACACGTTTCAAGTGGCGTAATTCCGCCAGTCTTTATTCCCGGATTTTATTGTGGGTTTATTTGATGATTTTGTTTGATGATTTTGTTGACTGCATGTATGCATATTTAAGCAATAAATGTATAGTTAAGCTATTACTGAACTATGATGGTTAATAAAGGCCATCGCACTAGAGCTATTAGTGTGTTATGTCTTTATTTTTTCGCCAAATACGTTGCCAAACTCGCCAAATTATTAACTAAAATTCGCCAAATAGGCAATTTCTTTTATGAATAATTTATAAGCTGGTCGGTTGTTCGAAGGTCATTGTGTTTGAGCTGTATAATGGGTGTGGGTAGCTATATCTATTTTCTCGCCAAATTATTTCCCAAAACGCGCCAAATGAGCTAAAAGGTTTTATGTATTTATGAGGGAATTCTGATGACATTTATGAGTGCATTTTATAGCGTATTTTTCATTTTGGAATTTTAAGGCAATGAAACGGGATTTTATAATTTATAACGAGTGGAAACAATAATAAGTTTATGATCTTATAACAGGGTATATGGTACACATATTTGGAATCTATTTGATATTTTTTTATTCCGTGCGAAGAACGGGTATAAATTTGCTAGTTTAAGATAACGGAGAACTGTAAAGAAAATGCGAATTTATATTATGCATCTAAAAACTATCTTCTAAAAATAATAACCCTCCATTAAATACCTGCACAAGTAATAATAACACATATGTTTCTCACTAAATATTAAATTGGGTCTAAAATGTTGAAAGAAAATTCGAACCATATTAAACCTTCGTTGAAATATACGAGTATCACGTACCAAGAACAAAAAGAAGTGTGCCTTGCCCATTCTTAATAAAGTATGCAGTAAATCAGAACTAAAGAACAATGGCATTGCAATATAATCCCACTGGGGACGTGAGCAATATAGGTTTTGGGGATATAGGGAATGATATTTATTGTGCAAAGGTTTGTTGAGTTCATATCAAACAATGGAATTCTATTGAGCTATTCCTATTTTATCACATGCATTGGGTATATCAAGTAATACTATTTATACGGAATTAAACAATAAATACATTAATTATGTGTGTAATAAGTATATTAGTTATGTGTTATTAAATTGTGTGTGTTTGTAAATTATTAGTATCTTATACTTTTTCTTGTTCGCCAGAATAGTCCATAAAATCCTTGGCGTTCTGTCTGTATTATTATTCTATTTGTTTATTTTTCTTCAAGTTTTTGCCTGTGCTATGTTTGAGTGTAATAAAACTATTATTATTATTAAAAAATAAAATAATAATAATTAAACTTTTCATACAGAAAGTGTACTGATAAAATGTGGATGTTCCTGTAAAAAATATATTCACGTGAGTTCTAAATACCCTTTTCAGCTTTCACAATACTTTTATACCGATAAAAGTAGAAGTATTTTATAAAGACCTGTATTTGTCCGGCTGTCGGTCCGCCCATACTCTCAAACTATCAATGATGCATACAAGTGTGATGCAAAAAAATCATTCTAGTTTGCATTCCGAATTTCAGTAAAAAATACGAATTAGAAATGTATTTAAAATAAAAATTAATAAAAAAAGAAAGAAAAAGTGGAGAGCTGTAAAGAAAATGCGAAACGATAATGTGAATCTAAAAAAATCTCCTAAAAATACTACTCCTCCATTAAATATCTGCAAGTAATGATAACACAAATAAGTTTCTTACTCAATATTAAATTGAATCTAAAATATTAAAAGAAAATTCGTACCATATTAAGCTTTCGTTGAAACATACAAGTATCACGTACCTAACAGAAAGAAGTATGCATCTCCATTTTCATTAAACTATGCAGTAAATCAGAACTAAAGAACAATAGCATTGCAATATAATCCCCCCTATTTAAATAACATTTATAATTCCATTTTGAATTAATATTTGAAATGCTGCCACTTATCAAAGGCGAACGAGAAACTTTAATTATTTATAATGAAAATAAAATTTGGAGGAATATTTTCTTTGGCATATAAATTAGTTTGGATTAACGTCATAGTTCATTTCACAATAAAGTTCTTTTGATGGTTTCATATGCTTATGGAGAAAGCGGTAGAGTTCAAATTTGTGTTTGGAAGAAATAGTCTGGCAATTTTATTTACATTTAAGCTTTTATTAGTGTATAATTATGTAAAGACATCATATCCAAACTATTGATTATTTTTATATATAAAATCCTTGTTAGTTAAATATAAAAAAAAAATTGTTATGATAAGTTTGGTGTTTATTTTTAGAACAAGCACGATTAATAAGTTTTTATTCTTCGAACTACAAATTAATTTAGCAAAAGTCAAATAATTTAGTTGAATTTGAAAAATAAAGCGAATAAAAATGGGCAATTTTTCAAGCGGTTTCAAACGGTTCTAGGTGAAATTCACTGTTACTAACCTACTTGTTTCATCCCAAGTTACAAATGCCGCAGGCTACAGAATGCATCAATTTGTAGCTAGAACTGCAGAAGCTTACCATGTAATGAAAATATTTACACACGAAGAAATATTTTAAAATGTGTGCCTATTGATTACTTCTATGCATTTAAACTACGTTCAAGAAAAAACAACATTTACAAAAAGAAATTTATATCAATCCTTTCGTCAAATTGTCATCCACTTCATCATGAACACTGAATAATTAAATGTTCAATATGCGTTCAATGCGTTATTAAGGTAAAATGAGATGCATTGAATATTTACTCTTTTATCTTTGCTTATAGTAAAAATAGTTACGTGTGAAGAAAAATTTGAAACTGTTCGCATTTAATACTTCGCTGCAGTTAAACTATATGCAAGGAAAAACAACATTTACAGAAAACTAAGATGGGACATTCTCCCGTAACATTGGTTAAATAAAAATGAATGCACATATGCCTGAGGTAATGTGAAAAGTTTAGTTGGTTTTGAGAATACTACACTAAATCTACAAATGGTAATTTTATATGAAGCTCATTTATTATATGGAGAAAAGGTATTGAATACTAGTTTAGTATTTTATCCTGAAGAATTGCTATTTGAATAGCTTTTCATGTAACTTGTAACACCATGTTTCAAAATAAATAACTATATATATTTCTTACACTTTTGGAAAAAAATATAGTGCTGTAATGTTTTTTGACTCCAGAAATAATCTTAGTAGCTTTGTTTACTTTTAATTCATTTTGGCTTCTAGAAACCTATATTATCTACGCAATTTGAAACAATTCTAACACACATTTTTTGTCCAAATCGAGTTGACCATACTATAAGATAGAATGCTGTATCTTGTAAAACCTTAATTTTTAACGCGCCGTGGCTCAAACCGTACGAACCGTAGCCAAAAGCGTTAACTTTTAGTATAACGTTAATAGGGACTGTCAGTCCCATATAGCTAAAGCATTACTTTTGAAATCAAAACTTCCGTAGAAGTATTGCTTTGCCACGTTATCCTATTTTTACCAGGTATGAGAATCATCATAACATCAATTTAAAGCAAAATTGAAAAGAAAATAACATCCTCTTATTTAATTAATAATTGTTAAAGTTTTAAAATAGTGTCGCCATCTGCTGTATATTATTGGCATTTTAAAACTTCAAAAATACATAATTTAATAACTAGATAACATTTTCGTTTCAAAAATGTGTTTCATTTCGATGTTATGTTGATTCCCATACCTGGGAGAAAAGGGTTAACATAGCAAAGCAATACTTTTGCGGAAGTTGTGATTCCAAAACTAATGCATTAGCTCTGTGGGACTGACAATCCCACTTAATGAAACTAAAACAACTTATAGTCAAGCTTTACCGAGTATCAGTTAAGAGTTTGTCAAAACCCTAAGAAAATAAACCGAAAGTTCAAGATGTCCACCAAATGTAACTTAAGGGATTCCGACCGCTCTGCTTCTTAAGACTTACTGTAAGTAGGGAACAAATTCGGTTCTTTTTTGATGTTTTATTTCAGTTACATGTCAATATTTACTTGGTGACTTAAAGATAAGTAATTAGTTATAAAAAAAACGAATTGACTTACGAGGAGTTTACCCAATGATTGCAATCCATAAGTTTATTAATTGGTAAATACGTTGACAAAACGTAATTGAATGTGTTTTTACTTAAAATTATGATGTATTTAGGAGTGTAGGTGGAAAAGAATCAACTGTAATTTTCTCTAGGATGTCTTTTTCTGTTTTTTTAAATGATATCTGTCGATATTGACACTGTAAATACAGCGTCACTTTTACTTTAAATTTCTCATGCTATCGGCTGATTAAAATCGTTTAGCTTATATTATAGATTTTTGAACTGTTCTATTAAATTCGTAAAAACCATTTCCTCTAAAACATGTTCTCAATGACGTCAGTTTGAAAGGGTGCTAAATCTCAATAAAATTGTGCCTTTTGACTACAAGCCGTCGAGAAATTTAGTGGACAAGAAGATATGACGCTTTAATTGTACCTTAAAGATTGCAATAGCGCCTGAAGCCAAATGCATTTCTCAATTTTAAACAGTACAAATCAGGATATAAACCATATTTAGATAGAATCCACCACACATTAAATATATAAATTTAACTTATTTTATATGGTGGACGAGTTTTTGTTTTTTACGTGGTTTTTTCATTACTTAGCTGCCAGTTTAATACCGTTAATTTTACGATATTTTCTTTGCAGTGGATATCGTTTCCATTTGCAGTGAGCAATATCGATTTCTCATAGCCACATAGTCCAATAAGTACAATATTTATTTGCTGAGCGGTAATACTCTACAGAGGACAGCCTAAAATTCAGTATAACCCTGTCTTTGGAGTTATGAAACGTACTCTTCACCATGCACGATTACAGTACCAACTACTTAACTATTAAGGGGGACCAGACCCCCAAAACTTTTCAAAAATGACATTTCAATGTTTTTAGTGTTTCTTATAATATGAAATCTTAGCTTTTCAATGATATCTTGCATAAAAGTTTCGAGTACTGGAAGTATTTTTAATGTTTTTTTACACAAACGTTGTTTAGGTCATGTTTTATAAGTAAGAAACCACTATTGTTTACTTTACTAAACGGTTATATCTCAAAACTTAGTTTTTCAATGTTTATGACATTTTTCTCAAAATCTAAGTATCAATCAAAGTATCAGACTGAAATTTTTTATACGTATTTAAGAAGTTTGTTTCTAAAAACCGCTGGAAGGATTTGACTATAAATATCTTACTTCTTTTTCTTTTTAATATTATTGATGTTTTTTAGGTAAAAAAAATATGTATTTTCACTTATAAATTATAATTTAAAAACTAAACAATAAGTTTGAAAATGCATCCAGTAAAGTATAGTTAAACATCCATTTAACAACTGGAAATTTCATTAAAAAGTATAAAATAGATTCTGTGAAAAAGGTGCATAAAAAAGGTCATTTTAACATGGGCTAAATAGATTTTTTTTATCTGTCTTGAAAGAAAGTAAACCCTTAAATGTCACCACAGACCTACAAACTATTTTTTAGACCAACCTTAAAATATATTAACTATACAACGATACCGATATACCATACCAAGATGGCGTGAATGAAATAGCAGCCCCGGAATTCCGGAAATACAAATACATTCAGCGAACCGAGTTGTCATTGATAAATTCAACACCTCCGTAAGAAGAATCGATAGGACTCAACGATTGATTTCAGCGGACCTGTCACGCGATACGGAATGGATGGGGCTTACTGACAAAGAAAAACGGTCGCGATGTCGCCACCGGGTCACCAAAATATGAATGGAATATAGATGTTTGTACGAAAACCTCGTGTCCATCTTCACTGTAAGAAAATCGGTTAATTTTACAGAAAAAACATATTTACAGAAAAAAATATATTTACAGAAAAAACCATATATTGTTATTTTATTTTAGCAGTTTTTTCTCTAAAAATATGCGGTTTCAATTTCCGTTCAAACCATAACATTTTAATTAAAAAAAATTGTAAGTAATTTTTTGTATCAAATAGCTATATTTATATATTAATTTGACTCATTTGTCTTTCTTTCTGTAATATAAGAATTTTGCAGGTATTTTAAAGGAGGTCCGGATGGCCGAGTGGTTTGGACCATTACGCTAGTAGTCTGCGCGCTGTAACGGGTGCGAGTTCGATTCCCGCCTTCGCCCTGGGTGTACTTTCATTTCTCTGTGACAGTAAAATTCTTTCTGTGTCTGTCTTACTTGACGAAGGCTTATATAAGCGGGTCTCTGATCAAGCACACAAGCCGGAATATATATGTACCTGCCCCTACCCCTAAAGTACGATGAAGTAGGTTGTTTTAGTTTTTGCAGAACCTCTAGTTCAAAATGTTTTATTGCTAGTTTCGTACGATTTACAGTTACACGTAGAGTACTTTGATTAAGTATTGTCATAAAATGGCATCATTAAAATCAACTTTATGCGAATGCCCTCAAACTAACAAAAGTCCGCCGACCCGGCGGCGCAACGGTTAGGGAGCTAGCCTTTGGAGCCTCTGGGTTCGGGTTCGAATCCCAGTAAGGCATGGATGTTTGTGTTTGTCGAGTATATGCGGAGTACGTGCTCGTTAAATATGTTGGGTCCGAAAGTCCTGTGGGCAGTCATTGCGCAGTTTCCCACGGGTACAGGTCCCTGGAGACTATTTCCCTCCCCTTCAGGGACATGTCTAAATTGTGGAGGTGGCGATAGATGGCAGCATCTGTCTTATATGTGTGTGTATGTCGTGTCCGTCCTTCTTGACGATGGTTTATAAGCGGGTCTTTGTGACCAAGCACACAAGCCTGAAAATATATGTCTACCAACCACCAACCAACAGAAGTCTGATTCACTTGAAAAATTTAGTGTTCTATAGTATAGTTTAAAAAAATTAGGCGCATAATTTGTCAATATTTTCGCACTATCAAAAACAAAATAGAGTCTTTTTGCAAAGAAATTAATTTTTCAAAGAACATTCTCATTCCAATAAACTTTACCTTAAACCCCTTTTTGTTAATTCGTCCAAAGTTCCCGTTTAAAGATGAGTGATGGTAAAACAAAAATATCTCTTTTTCAAAAATAAACGCAGCTGATATCGAACATTCTTAAGAAATGGAGTTTCTTAAATTCGATCTTAAAGACTTCAGAAAAAACTGTCTATTCATCAAGACAGATGTCTTAGGCAGATGATCTTCCACTGAGCCAATAAAATTTATAAGTTAGCAATGCTTTAGTTTAACAAAATTGCAACCTTAAATTGTGTTTTTTTTATCTATAATAATAAAAGAAAGAGTCTGTCTGACTGTGTGTTTGTCTTCGGATCGTAAAAGACCTACTTATACTGCCCTCCGAAATTCGAAATTTTTAAGATAGATTCCCTTTAATACCAACGTGTGCACCTGAGACTTAGTTTTTTCATATTTGTTCCATTTTTAGAGACAATTCAAATTTTCTGAAAAAAATACACCACTTTCGCTCAAATCCGATAATTTTTTTCTCTTTCCTGATGCCATCGGCTGAAAAATTAAATAAAACTTTTAACGAAAACATTTAAAATTCAAAATGTTTGTTTTATTCTTTTGCCATTACCTTCAGAAATTAAATTCAATATTTGAAAAATAATTGACATGTTTCAAGTGACGTAATTCCGTCAGTCTTCATTCCCGGATTTTATTGTGGGTTTATTTGATGATTTTTTCATTGATTTTTCTGTTGACTGCATGTATGCTTATTTAAGCATTAATGCATAGTTAAGCTATTACTGAACTATGATGGTTAATAAAGGTCATCGCACTAGAGCTATTAGTGTTTTATGTCTTTATTTTTTCGCCGTTTCGACGTTGCCAAACTCGCCAAATTATTAACTAAAATTCGCCGAATAGGCAATTTCCTTTATAAATAATTTATAAGCTGGTCGGTTGTTCGAAGGTCATTGTGTTAGAGCTGTATAATGGGTGTGCGTAGCTATATCTATTTTCTCGCCAAATTATTTCCCAAAACGCGCCAAATGAGCTAAAAGGTTTTATGTATTTATGAGGGAATTGTGATTTTATAGCGTATTTTTCATTTTGGAATTTTAAGGCAATGAAACGGGATTTTATAATTTATAACGAGCGGAAACAATAACAAGTTTATGATCCTATAGCAGGTTATATGGTACACATATTTGGAATCTATTTGATATTTTTTTTATTCCGTGCGAAGAACGGGTATAAATTTGCTAGTTAACCATATATATATATATATATATTATTTATATATATATATAATTATTATATTTATATATATATATATATATATATATATAATATATAATATATAATATATATATATTATAATATAATATATATATATATTAATATATATTATATATATATATATATATATATATATTATATATTATATATATAAATATAATTATATAATATATATATAAATATTAGATTTACTTACGTAAGCATAGTCATGACAACCTTGTACCAAAAACCATATTTACAGAAAATTGTGTTATTCTCGTTGAAACAGTTTTGTTGTAAAAAATGCTGTTTAAAATAAAGAAATTTTTTCTGTTTTTACTTTAAACATATTTTACATATATTTTCCTATTTTTTCAAAACATTTTTGTTAAAAAACAGCTTTTATGTAAAAACTACAAATTGTATAAAATAAACAGATTGTCTTTGTAAATTATATGGTATTTTTCTAGAACACCAGCAGACAGTGTTTCGTTAAAAACAACAGGCTCTTTTTAGAGTGTAAGCAAATTCAACTAGCACCTACTGCTCATCACCGATTCTAAAAGTCTGCAAATAACACCTACGTTTTGAGAAGACTCTTGCACTTAAATGAAGACATCGTTGTAGTAGCCTGATAATCCAAGCCCATGAGTATAGTCTGGCTGCTACAACTTGGCATCCCAAATATTTTAATTGTGGGACAACCCACTTAGAAAAAAGGTAAGGAAGGTTTTGGTTTTGGGCAATAGTTACTATGTTTGGCGATTCATTGCTTTTATGTGCGCATATTTCTTTAAGGTTTAGAAACAGATTATCAATTGAATGGTAGATCGAACCTGCATCGGGTTCACTCTTATATCGATTAATGACCAAGTTAAGATAACAAAGAAATAGGGCCGTAGTGAGCCTAGTGGTCAGCGTCTCGGTCTCGGGATCGGAAGGTCCTGCGATCGAGTCCCGGTTCCACTGATGACCTACCGAGTATATGCGGAGTACGTGCTCGTTAAATCTGTTGGGTCCGAAAGTCCTCTAAGTTCCCATACCAAATCAATACCTCTGGGGGTGACAAGCCAATTCTGGTGATCCTCTAGTTGGCCTCTGTCTCTAAAAATTAGATGGATCCACTTATGTGTGTGTGTGTTGTCTGTTGTGTCTGTCTTACTTGACGAAGGTTTAGAAGCGGGTCGCTGACCAAGCACACAAACCTGAATATATATGTCTACCAACCAACCAACAAAGAAATACACGTATAATCGCTAACCGCTACCAGTAATCAACAACAATCCTCTATCGCCGATAACTGATGTGTAGTTCTAGTGTGATACATTATTTACAATCGAACTCGACCAACAATTCCCTCTTCTCACCAAACGCCTTGAGCTGGCAACCCTGCCTCTTTCGGCTTAAAACCTTAATTAAAAGGGGAATCTTCCACGATCAAAATATTTGGGATGCTAAGTTGTGGCAGCCAGACTATACTAGACAATATCAAGATATTTATTTACTACGTTTATAAGGTTATTGACCAAAGTGGATTACGCGCTACTAGTTAAATAGTAATCCATAAGAGGGTCTTATTTTTAGGAGGTGTTACTACAATCATCCCCGTTACAAGTGAATAGCCTGTGGTGAATCTTATTTAATTTAATTACTTTCAACTTTCTTTGTTTCGGCACCCCATTTTTTGAAGTGAAACTTTCGCATACGGTGCAACGATGACAAGATACACAATAGAAGATTCGCTGTTCCACTATTTATTTAAAAAACATTTTAAGTCCGTTTAATACAATTGAGTTATTTTTACAGCTTCCATTTAACTTTTAAAACAATGTAGGTTCGAGTAAATTTTGATTAGCTCGTCCGTTGTAGGACATAAGCACCTCCAAATTCGATGTCACCTCAATCTGTCGAAAAAAAGTTATGTCTTCTTTTTGTTTCGGCGGGGAAAACTTCTAAAGTGGCCGGTAAAGAGCCACTGATCAGGTACGTTACAACGGTACCTCTCTTTGCACCCGAATCCTGTAAAATCACTAACTAAAACCAAAGATATGTCACTCAAATTTCTCACCCAATATTATAAATTATAACATAATCTTTTAACCAATCCCTGCATAATAAAGGCGAGACAAATTCATTCCCAGTGAAATTCGAACCGAACAAGACATCCCCATTTTGCTTCTACTCTCAAGGTAAAATGATCTGTAATGTCCTGAACTACGATATTCTTATTGTGTTCTTTGTTATGTAGTTTGTGCAGTGGTTAGTTGTATTAAATATTTTAAAAAAACCTTCTGATCATTTTCACCATGTATTCTCTACAACACCCCTGTCACTAAGCATCAGGCCCCACTGATATTTTATTTTAATTAAAGCACTACCAATCAATGACAGTGCTTTAATCACTAGGCAATCCCTGTGTTTCCTTGCAAGTTTTGTGTTCTGTTCCTTGCTACACAAAATATAATAAGCCTTGACCCACTGTTTAAAAATTAGTTTAGAACTTCTGGAAAAATATATATTAAAGTTTCGTGTTAAAATTGATATTTTTATGCATTTTGTTTTCCTGTTTACAAAAACCTAAAAAAAACCTTAAAACTTCAAAAACTTAAAAAAAAGGGGACTGAGTTCTGCACCTTTAATATAAAATAAATAATCTATGTTTCTTTTATTTAACATTTTAAAATGTGATTTTGATTAACATAAATTTAATTTTAACAAACTTGTAATTTCTCAATTTTTAAGTTTCCAATGCACGCAAATTAAAAAATTCACTGACAAATTCTTGTTAAGCTAAGAGTAAACTTATAAAACGACTAGCTGTTATACCCGACGTTGCACGGGTAGAGGTGGAAAAAAAAATTAACAGTCAATTTAACTATTTTTTTTCTTTCATTTTAGTTACATAAGATATGAACATTATCCAGTAATTTTCAATTTAATTACCCAACTTGGATATAGTAATGATTAATATTAATTTCAAAAATACCTTTGATAAGAAGCTCAAATTAAAAAGAATACATATTTAAGTAAAAAATAATCAGTAAGAATTAAAAATGGAAAAACAGCTAAATCTTAAAAGGGTCTCAAACATTTATTTTAACGCAATTCAAGGGAGTTCTATAATAAATTAAGTAACTTTTTTTTTTGACACTTTGTAGATATAAATACAATATAAGCAGTACAAATTTCTACCATAATTCAATACAAATGCTGAAAAATTAAGAATTCAATGCAAATGTATACAGTACTAAATCAATGCAGATATGTACAATAATTGAATGAAAATAAATACAATAATAATTGAATGAAAATAAATACAATAATAATTGAATGAAAATAAATACAATAATAATTCAAAGAAAATGAATACAATAATAATGCAATGCATATATGTATAATAATAATTTAATGAAAGTTAATATAATAAAAATTCAATGCATATATGTACAATGATATATCAATAAAAATAAATACAATAATAATTCAATTAATTTATATAATATTAGACAATTAATTTTGAAGTACCTCCGTAAACACAACGTTTTTCGGTTTGGAATCTGGTGCAAGAGTAAAAAGTTTTTCTTGATTCCCCACTCTGGAGCAACCGACATACAATTGCCCGTGAGAAAAGACATGTTATGCCAGTTGCAGGCCGACCACCTTGAGGGACTGCCCTTGTTGATGGACATGGCAAAACTCGGCTTGATTGGGAATTGGAGGCGCTTGAAAGGTATGGGTGCGTCGGAAGGTATGATGGGGTATCCTGGGAATAAACACGTCCTCTCCCTTAGCTTATCCCGTCATCACGGTAGCCTCCAGCACCCTTGGCATCAGTTTCTTGATTGTCAGCATTGTGCCGTTACAAACGCTTGGTGGATCTAAGTTCCGCAGGAGTATGATTGGAGCTCCTACTTTTAGCTCTAATTTATGAGGAGGAAATGCTGGAGGATGCAAGCTGTTGAGGAACTCCACAGGATAGTTGACCACCTCGTCTTCGTCCGGAACGGTGTCAGACAGATTTGTAGATGCATGTCTCTCCTGGAAGCTGGGCCAAAAGCTTGGTGTTAATGCTGTCAACTGCCACGTTCTTGGGAGCAAGAATGGCTCTTTCACTTAGCCAGCTTCGGTCTTGATAATGTAGGTGTAGGTTAGGGAAGATCTTTTCTGCCAGTTGAGACTTGTACCAGATGACCAAAAGGGAGAGTGACTCTTCCACTTTGATCTGCTGATAAGGTGCCATTCCCTACCTCTAGAAGCTGCTGAGCAAATATGGCTGCCCCTTGGTCGCCACTGAGCTGGGCCCTCATGTTGGTCTTCAGGCTAAAGCGTTTAACGCTTAGCTACAGGTGTGATGTCTTAATACGTTGGCGTTGTATTGGTCGGCTCTCGTGCCTTTGGGAATGACGGGCAAAGTCTGTCGAAAGTCACCAGACAGCAAGACTGCAGTACCTCCCATTATCATGTTGTTGTGCCTCAGGTCTTGTAAGAGGCGGTCCAGAGCTTCAAAAGCCCCCTTGTGGCTCATAGCTTCATCCCATATAATGAGATGGCACTCCGAGAGCATCCTGGCCTTGATGGAGCCACGACTAATTTTGCAAGTGGGAGTTTCTTGCTTCATCAGGTTTAGGGGCATCTTAAATGCAGAGTGGGCAGTTCTACCAACATCCTTGCTGCTATCCCACTTGAGGCCACTGCCAAGGCGATCTTCTTGTGCTGCCTGAGCTTGGCCAGAAGCAAGTTTATTACGAATGTCTTGCCAGTACCGCCCGGGGCATCGATAAAGAAGAGACCTCCTGCACCCTGTTCAATGCTGGAGATGATGGCGGTTGTATGCAAGATTCTGATCCTCTGTAAGACGTGGTTCATTTTCTCTTACATGCGCAGCCATCTCTTCTGTATTGTAGCTTGTCTCGCGCTGATATTCGAGGGCAAGATCATTTTCGCTGCCCTCTGGCGTAGGCAAACCATAGGCAACTACTCCTTCTCCTCCCATTGATTGAATGAGCTTATGAAGCTCAAGGAGCGCTCCATTAAAGATGACATCATTGTAAGGAATATCTTCATCAGCGTGCTGTCTTTGAACTGTGTGGAAGATATCCTCAGCCATGGTGTTCCTGTGTTTTTCCCATAATTTGAGAGGCTCGGCCAAGCCGCAGGTCATCAGCATGATGGCAAAGAGCTGGCGCAGTTGCTTTGGTGCTCTTGAGAGGGCAGCCTCCTCCAGGGTCTTGTCCCAGAGATCGTCATCCTCTAAGAGACCGTGCTTGGCCAGGCCTCTCTGTAGGTACCACAAACCTCCCCTTCAAATGTTCGAAGGCCTTCGAAGCTACATGGTCCGGGCACAGTGTGTAGCAGCAGGCGTAAATAGAAGCATTCCTGCTGGTTGGGGTGCACGGTGTAAACCCGGCCGATGGCATCAGACTTGAAGACAGCATCTTACTCCCTGCCTTCCAGCTCGACCCCTCTCTTGCGCCTCATCCATGTCTTGTTAGTCCAGGTGTAAAAACTTGGCACGTCTGCATAAAGCAGGGTCCTTGCAAAAGAGTCATTCCGACACAGCTTAAAGAAAGCTGTGAGGGTGAATTCAGGGTATTGTCGCAATACACTTTCTGCATTTTCTTCATTGAAAAACACTCGCTGACCATTTTCCAAGTAGACAGCGAGGTTGATCACACTCGGATGATGTTCACTGATGTCGAAGCCCAATATACGCCAGATAGCCTCATTCGATGATATGTAGCGGCCCACCTGGAAGCGGTGGATTTCGTCTCGCCGCTGGTCACCCTCTTGCTCCACTCCAAAGACTGCCATGTCGGATCCTTTGTTCACATATTTGCAAATGTACTTGATGCTTTTGACTGATTGACAGCTTTCTACGTAGATATGAGCTCTACATGTCTTGGAGAGCAGCTTGTTATAAGGGATGATCCAGCGGTTGTCGATCTCCACCTCTCGGCCTTGGACCTTGAGAAGAGCAGTGTGGCCACCGTCTTCTGGTTTCCGTCTTCTGTATAGTGGATATCCGTTTCGGTCGGTTTGAGTTTCTTCCAAAAGCTGCTTGGGGAAGTGCTTCGAGCACTTGCCTTCTTCCATGCAAGGCGACTGTCGATTCAGACTCCCCCCCCCCCCCCCATCCCTTAGGGTTACAGGTGAATGTAATGAAGAGGTCGGGGCGACCGAACTTCCTCACATATGCCATGGCATCCTGAGTGCGCTGGTGCATATATCGTGGAGAACCAGTGAAACTGGAGGGTAGGGTGACTTGCTGGCCTATGCTGCTCGCATTCCCATCGGTAGTCATTGCATCCTGAAGACCATGGTACTGCTCAGCTCTTAGTGTCGTCTGGTTTAAACAGATATAGAGTAGCCGCTCAGTCTCGATTTTGGCATACATGTCAACCATCAGCTGACTGGTGACCTCTTTGAACCGTAGGAGCTGGTTGAAATGACCTTCTCTAACCATTAGTCTGTAGGCATAGAAGTCCTTGCAGCTTATTTTCTTTCCTGTCTGCTCTCCAGTGCTAGGCTTCACTTGGTAAAGGACAAAATTGTAGCCATCTTCACCTCGTGTAAACAGGAGTGGATACTGGAGGCTGTCGTAGGACCGGTGAGTCTCCTTGATGGTGATGAGCATGTTGTCTCTTTGCGCTTCAGGACAATGTCGCGTGAGCCTGTGGCATGCTCATCGCCGACCATGATAATGGCCACTTCATTTGTGACTGGAGCATTGAAGCGACGGGCATGTTCCCCAACAGGTGTTCTGTCAGCTCTGATGACCATCCGGTATTCCGGCAAGACCATCTGCTCTAGGGCTGATTTGAAGCTTTGTACGTATGGATGAGTCTCATGGAGCATGGCTTGGAGCTCTTGTATGATGAGGCGATCCACACCCTGATTGAGTCTGCAGCGCTGATCGATCTGCTGGTCGCCACCCATGAAGTACACCTGGACGTACTTGGGCTCTTCATCCGGTAGTGGTAGTAGACTTCCCATGCGGTGGTAGACCTGGCCCTGGATTTTGAATGTGGTGAAGAATCCTCTGTTTGTCAGGTTCTTGTCTGCACCAAAGGAGGTCATCATAAAAGCGGAATTGTATTTCCAAATGTTGGAGCGAAAGTGTTTGGCCTTTTGATCATCGTCGATGAGAAGCTTACTTAAAACTTCCGGTGGAGGTTGCAGTGTCTGTAGCCTCACCTTGCCGTTAGTGCAACACATTCTTGGGGCCTCACCTGGCCATTTCATGGCACCGCAAAATGTACAATTGTACACACCTTATCCATCTTGCCGATAATGACCTTACTGTTGGAACTGTATGCCTTGGTAGCATTGTAGGAGAAAGCTCCCCTTTAAGCCAGGTAACGTTTTCGGTTAAAACGGCCTGCGAATGTCGTCTACGATCACCTCGCAATCGGTGTACTCTTGCTTCTGACGTCTCAATTATTCGTTGTTCGGCTCGAAAAGTTCCCATAGCCTCCCTGACGTGTTGCAGTCGAAGCTGTCGTGCCTCCTCCGACTCGGCAGCCCGGGATGCCCGCTCTCGCTCTGTAGCCGTCTCATTCGTAAAGCCTTTCCTTTTTTCTCCTTAGATTGGACTTGACCAATATGTTTGGGTTTTATTTTAGGCATTATTAATAATAGATTAAAATGTATCAATAATAGATTAAAATGGCTGAAAACGATCTCACTTTAAGCTGATCACTGTTGGTCTGCGTGCATAAAATAAAATATTCTTAATGAAAGCGAATTACATGATCTAATTGTTTAGATGTAAAAAAGCTACTTCAGCAAACAGCAAACGATTTGCATTTTTTATATTTATTTGTATTTTTCTTAACTGTGATAAAGATACTAAAACATACGATTTTTGTAGATAGAGCTACTACACAATAGATATAGCTACAAACATACCCATTATACAGCTCTAACATAATGACCTTCGAACAACCGACCAGATTATAAATTATTTATAAAAGAAATTGCCCATTTGGCGAGGTTTTACACTAATATGCAGCTCTAGTGCGATGGCCTTTATTAACCATAACAGTTCATTAATAGCTTAACTATACATTAATTGCTTAAATATGCATACATGCAGTCAACAGAAAAATCAATGAAAAAATCTTCAAATAAACCCACAATAAATCCGGGAATGGAGACTGGCGGAATTACGTCACTTGAAACATGTCGTCAATTATTTTTCAAATAATGAAATTAGTTTCTGAAGTTAATGGCAACAGATCAAAATAAACATTTTCAATTTTAAATGTTTTCGTTAAAAGTTTTATTTAATTTTTTCAGCCGATGGCATCAGGAAAGTAAAAAAAAGATCGGATTTGAGCCAAAGTGGTGTAGTTTTTTCAGAAAATTCGAATAAAAACGTTCAAAAACGATATAAGGAATGGTCTGTTTCGAAAAATTCTTAGCCTATGTTTGTTCCGGAGATGAGATGAATTTTTGTGCCAAATTTCGTGAGGATCTGTTGCGTGGTTCTTTAGATCTCGTGTCTTATACAAACAAACGGAAGTTGCCTTTTATGTATATAGATTTAACATGGAAGTTTTGTGTTAAAAAACTTTTACATTGCCAGCAAAGATCCTAATTTACATAAATGTTTTTGAGAATTTTTACATTTAGATTCTTTAATTGATAAGTAAAAACGAATATTAATGACAAACAATGTTATAAAACCAATATTTTTTTATTCCAAATATATGTTTCATCTTTTATAAATAATATTTTGCTTCGCTCATTTTTTTTAGAAAAGCTATTTACTTCTAAACATACATATTTTTAGGAGAGTTTCAAAAAGGCAATACCGTTGAACATCAATATTTTGCTCATTTCTTCGAATACAACTGTGATTTCCAATAACTTTTTTCCAAAAGTGTTTCCTTCTGAAGCGAAACACTCACGTGGCGATACTTCTAAATATTGGCGCAACACTATCCAACATAAAAAAAAAGTCCTCCTCCGTATAAATTCTTCCCTTTATTTCCCTCATCTGTCTTCTAAAAATACCTATTTCTTCACTGTCATATGATCATAGATATCATAGTTAAAGTATTAGATTGGCAGATCACGTGACCTCCAATGCTAACGACGGGACGCGCATGGAGGCCAAATAAGGGAGCAAAATGGCCAGTGTTGCTGCCACTTTAAGGAGAAAAATACTACGAAAAAATACCATTTAATTCTAAAATTACAAAAAAAATACTATAAAAGGATTTAAAGTCACTAAAAAGATTCCAAAATGCAGCTAGTATTTTTACGATATTTTTTTGTAATTTTAGAATTAAATGGTATTTTTTCGTAGTATTTTTCTCCTTAAAGTGGCAGCAACACTGGCCATTTTGCCCCCTTGTTTGGCCTCCATGCGCGTGCCGTCGTTAGCATTGGAGGTCACGTGACCTGTCAATCTAATACTTTAACTATTATATCTATGCATATGTTACATATTTCTATTTTTTTTCACCAAAAAAGTTAATCTTTAGAACGATGGAAATGTTCTTTCGGTGTTAGCAAAAAAAAATTCTTTTCGTAAATGGTTTGTGAAAATAAATTTTCCTCGAATTTAAATTAACAAGTATTTAGTTTTAAGAAGATGTAGCAATACAATTTTAAAATTTCGAAAAGGAAAACTCCAAAAGAATAATATAAAATAGCGAAAAATTCATCATTGAAGTGTTTTTCCGTTTCATTATATTACATTTTCGAGGTTTTGCATTTAAAATTTTCGCAATATTCACAGTAAAGTCATTAAAATGTTTTTTGAAATAGTGATTTTACTTTTTTGCTTATTTTTTTTACTGTATGGTATTAATGGCTACTGCAGAAATATATGTTCCAGTTATTAAAACAATTGATTTCATTTAAATAATTTCAACATTTCAGCAAATGGATTCCCAAAATTTCTCTTCCTCAAAATTTACATTTTTTTGTGCCTTAGCAATTAATTAAACTAAAGAAAGAAAAAATGTTTGCTACAAGTAAAAGCAATTTCTTATATGCTTTCAAAAGCATTATATTTTTTTAAGTTTCAAGGGTTTATTGTAACCTTTTAAAGTTTAAAAGGTACGTTTAGGTTTTGTAATGAAAAATAATGTATTTATTTTTCGAAAGTCGTAGAATAGAATAAGTCGACAGGGAAACTTGGGGGTATTAAAGACTCTTTTATTTAACAGCTAGACATCGGGAGAAGTTTGATTTGTCGTCTGCAGTCGACGAGGAGTGTGCCCGAATGCCTACAAAAAAGGCGAAAAATCTCGAGCATCGCTCCACTGTGACCAATCAGAGTATAAGAAAGTTTGAAAGGTCAACATTAAAATGTGATGACTAAACAGTTTCTGTGGGAACGATTGATCTAGGCGACTGTTTGTCGCCAACAGGGTGTGGTTGGGAAGTTAAAGTATACTAAGTGATATTAAGGATATATGAAAAAGATTATTTAAGTTATTAAGTTTTAAAAAATATAAGATTAAGGAGAGAGAAGGTAAAATTGTAATATGTCATATATCTAATAACCAACATAACATCAAGTACATAGTTATAAATTTAATATGGTTATTGAGCTGCATAATGAGAAGTTCATTGAATGAATGATTGTTAACTTTCTAAATAATTGAACTATGGCTATGTCCTCACTACGACATCAAACGCCACAAAGGCAACAAATGCAACACAATTTGGCGACCGCCAAGGGCGCCAAGTGATGCAATAGCATGGGGGCTGACTCTGCCAAGTCGCCAAGTTTTGTCGCATTTGTTGCCTTTTTGGCATTTGTGGCGTAGTCAGGACATAGCATATTGATGCCAGACCTTTAAGATGATAACAAATAAAGGACCATAATGACAACGACAAAATCTTTCGAATAAAGCTTGACAATGCTCAATCAATTATTTTCAGAGGTCTTGTGAAAGAACCGTGCGTGCTGAAACAGAAGTTTGAAAGATTCGAAGTTTTGTAAAAGGCGATTTTGCGAAAGCGAACGAAAAGTTTTTGAATTATGTCAATGAGGCTAGCTAGCACTTACTTTGTTGTTTGTAAGAAAGTTTAAGTAGTTTGTTTGCATACTTTAACGAAGTAAAGTTTAGTTTTAAACAAACGCGAAAATGGATAAATAAAAAACTTTGTTCTCACTTTTACATTTTTATTACGAAACTCATATTTAAAATAGCGGATTTGAGTTGCAAATGTAATAGGCAAAACATATGTGCTACTACAAAACCAGCCTCCACAAATAGATGTTTTACCATAATAGTTCATGGTTTAATTAGTAGTTGTTTTTGTTCCTAGTGATAGAAAAACCAAATATGTATATATAATTATTTATATTGTTAACTGCGTTTAGTAATATGTATATATAATTATTTATATAGTTAACTGCGTTTAGTAAAGTAGCAGTGGTGCCTTATAATAGCTGGTATGTTCGAGTTCTATAACAAGTCGCAGAATAAAATAATTAGTGTAATTCCTGTTCTATTTAAACTAACTGAACAGCAAAATATTATAGGATAATAATAATACTTATGTTTAATACATATGTATTCTCTTCCTTGAATATATTTCTTTCGACAAAAATATTTATTTACGTTACTTACTTGAACTTCAAAAAATTACAAAATAAAGTTTAATTACTTTACATTAAAAGAAACTTTCAATGATAAATAGTTAGTATTTGCTTTGTAAAACTTGATTACAATAGTCTAAATTTATGTCATTAGATATTTAAATCTTATTTGCTATTCGCAAAATATTTGCTTTAAAAATGGATAAAATATTAAGTTATTTTGAAGTACGTTAAATTCTCTTCTCTGAAAAAATATACTACCATTGTATTTCTAGAAGTTGGAGGTCATATTTATTGTTATTTAATAAACTCTTTTAGAGTGACGTTTCTTATACACAAGTTGATTTGTAACAGAATTTGCCACTTAGAACTGCTTCTACAAAAAAATCATACATTTAAAAAAAGCGCCGAACCCAGAATTAAATTCGATAATAAACTTTTAAATGTCAAAAATAAACAAACCTTATAAGTACATAATGTGTACAATTTAATTATTTATTAATAAATGCATATATGTAAATGGAAATTTATGCTTGCTTTTCAAAGTTAGAAAAAGGTTTTTTCATCTAAACAAACAAATAATACGAACAATCAAAGAACATCATTCTAACATATACTGTGACGTCATTCCAAATTGATTTTATTTAATATAAAAAATTATAAAAATTATTATTATTAAAGTTTCTTTTTATGTTTCAAGAATCTGTATTTAAACTATTAAAAACAAATAAAATTCTCAAAACGTAAATAGACAAAGGCAAATTCAGTTGTATGCTTTTTTCTTGTATTTACTTTACACCTATTTGTTCAAAATAATCTGATTTGATTATAATAAAACAGTTTGCAATAGGCAAAAAAAAATCTTATGCAGTTTGTTTTCTTAAATAAACATTTTTCTAAGTTATCTAATAATTTCTCCAACAAACAATGGAGACTAAGGTACTTAACTGTATTTTCATTTGTTATATTCTGATAGGTTTTAATGTAAGGTTTTACAAAGATCAAAAAGATTTGTTAGTTTTTCCATTAGATGAAATCCCCAAATTCTTTAAAAGAGATATTGAATTTTTATATATCTTCTTGGGTGGTTGGAAATAGAACAACTTTTAAACTCGTCTCAAGTTTGACAAAAATAGTCTGACTCAAGTGTGTGGGTCGCTTCTAAGAAATTATTAGAATGATTACAATTTTTCAAGAAAATACGAGCCTGTCAAATAAATGAATGGGAATGTTTCAAATGATGTACGCTCGTTTTCATTTTTCTCCGTACAATGATTTCATTGCTAGCTTCGGTTTCACGCAATGCGTTTTCATTGGTTGCTTTGGTTTCACTCTCAAAATGACCAATATAGATGAGAAGAAATTTTTCTTTCTATGCAAGCTTTCTTTAGCTAAAGTTTTGAACAACCAACATAATAGCAAGAAGTTGGCATTAAAAAAATCTAATAAATAAAATATTTATAGAAACTCATTTTCGAATACCGAGACAAAAGTATAATTCTAGAAAAAAAATGAAAACAACCCATTGGAGCTGTTGCCATCTACGACGTTACAGATACTCACAACAATCATCCTTGCAATATCTCATAACATTCTGCAATTACTTTAATATTTCGGATGGAATATTTTGAAACTTCACAGTAGGCCTTCGTGATTTTCCATCCGAAAACGGAAATTTTTAATTGCGGTTACGGTTTCTGGAAAAACGAAAATTAAAAATAAGTTATATTTATTTCAAGAAATGTATTTAGTTTAAAATAAACTATTGGTAAGTGTCGTCATACTAAAAATTATTTCGAATTAAATAACTATGCCTGTCTAAAAGTTTTACCTTTTCAAAAAAGGTTTCTCTTTTAAATCGAAAAACCTAATTTATTCTGTGAAAACACTCTCACGAAATCAGTGACAAAGACATTTCTGTCTGGTTTCCAAATTAAATATACTTCCTCCTGACTTTGATAACTAAGTATTACGTTTTAATTAAATCTGAAGTATCTTACAATCTTATTTTTCGAGAAGAATGCCGGAATCCCAAATAAATTATGTTGCTTTACGAATTTAAGATAAGCTTTGTAGCTAAAGGAAATGTTTGCGATATAAATCTGATGTTTTCCTCTCGAATTCATTTCTCTCCATCAAATTTTATTTATTTATACACTGCGGGGTTGCGTCCGCCATTTCTCCCTCGACCGTGGACAATGTTCTTTTTTTTTCTTTTTCGTTTTTGTTGGCGCCATTTTGTTTTTCTGATCCCATTCCGCTTTCGTCGTTTGGCATCAAAATAGATAGGTAACAAAAGATAGAGGATTCAAGATGGCGGATACGGGAAAATGGAAGATAAATAAAAAATAAGGTGGAAAAAGAATGAAAATAATAAATAAATGGAACAGAAGAGGAAAAAAAGTGAAATAAAGAAGAAATCCGCTGGATATGCGATAATTCAATTGTCGTAATGTACCGCGATCTCAGCTAGTATTTTTCCCGCCAAAACTAAAAAAAATAGAACGGAACAAAAAAAATCGAGTCCATCGGGTTATTTTTATTTCATTGTTATTCTTTTCAGCTATCCATTGGGATTTCAACGAAATGATGGCAAAAAATGAAAAAATGCCCGGCTGCGAAATTTTGATCTTTTGGGGGTAGGATAGTCAGAACAATAAATATAACTGATGAACGAACATTCAATCTTCAATTTAGAAGAGAGAAAGTTTGAGGTTTGGAAAATAAACAGTTTCATACATTTTATTTTTGTAGGTTAAAGAGTTTGGGACTTTTTGGGGTTCTGAAAATTTCAGCTTTCTATTTTTATAGTTGGCCTATGCTTAGTATCTTTTTTTGTCAATTTTTTTAAAACATGAATTACGTTATTGTCTTTTAAATTAAAAACATATATTTTTAAATTTTAAACCCTTCCTGTGAAGCAGAGTTTTGATTCATTGCTTGTGCGAGAATATTACTAATTCCAAATAGTAGGACACCAAAAATAGGTTTATGTTGTGCCAAAACATGTGTTTAAGTTTATACCTTCAAAGAAAGAACATATACGGCCTACTAAACTTACAAGGTCAGAGGAGCTGTGCTTCAAACGCGTGCGTGAACGTAAAATTTGTCATCATCGTCCTGAGTGCAGAAGATGAAGAAACCTTATAAATGTACCTAAGATGAGACCACTCGGAACCCTAAAATATTGCCAGCCACTATCGATGGGTTCTAAGCAGGTTTCTTTATCAGGGTTCTTTAATTTCGGAACAGTGACGTCCAACTTTACGTCCACACACGTGTTTGGGAGCTCTTCTCTGGCCTTGTTAGTTAAGTAAC
This sequence comes from Oedothorax gibbosus, assembly GCA_019343175.1. Taxonomy (NCBI): domain Eukaryota; kingdom Metazoa; phylum Arthropoda; class Arachnida; order Araneae; family Linyphiidae; genus Oedothorax; species Oedothorax gibbosus. Next base: position 7,415,456 of record CM033278.1, read on the forward strand.
CCATGACCTATATAATTCTTCTATTTATTTAAAAAATATATCCTCTTCGAGCCAACGAACCGTCATGTTCTCCACTTTGTTAACGCATCATCCTCTTGAGAGGCGCTGCTCTGTCGACCACTGATCAAGTACATGAATGAACTGGGCAGAGCCGCTAAAAGAAAAAAGTATCGGTTGGGTAAGTTGAATTGGTTAGACCAAGTCACTTCAGCTTATATACTCCTCCTGCAAAATTTGTTATAATTAAATTAATTTGTTAATTAAATTAATTAATTTGTTATAATTTAGATAGTAGTAACGAAGGTAGTAAATTTCGCATGAATGCTTTTTGAGGTTGCGTATGCGACGAACCGCTAAAGTACTTATTTTCAAAGGCTTGATTGCACGGTTTCTGTTGTTTTGGACACGGACATTTATAAACGAAGTATGTTCGGTTTGTTAGTGCGTCAATCCTTTAACCTACCAATCAGTGTAGACCAATCCGTAGAATAAAGCCTTTAGATTAATACTAAATGACTTTATATATCGATTCAAAAGCGTTAAATAAACCATTGATTATTATAAAAACACCAAAATTATTGGAATATTTTTAGTGTCTGGCATAATAAACACTCTAGTTAATTTCTCATGACACACGTGACTTGGGTACTTAGCCAAGGTCATGTTTGACCCCTTTTAGATTTGCCAATACTCAGTTCATCCTCATAAAACGTCTTTGATGGTCATGTCAATCCCCAGAGGCGGGTGGGGATGAAATTGGGGTGGGATAAACGGCTTTTTGACCATTGTGGTTGGGTAAGTGGGAGAGGAGGATGTTCATGGGGATTAGAGAAGAGTTATTTTTACCTCGGAAATAGGCTTTAGGGATGTAGATTGGTCCGATTACAACTGTATTTTAGATTCATAAGATCTGGTTTGATTTTTAATTTGTTTGAAGAATTTATAAAAACATTACGGTTTGACATTAATGGGTTTTATTTAGTGTTTTTCTAGTTGATTTACTATGTGATCAGAATTATCTATTACAACTGAAAATTTTACTTCAAAATTTGTTTGTAATGAAAATTACCATCGATGTTAATTTGGTTTTCATATATTTACTATTTTTTCCTCTATAACTGAACCATATATGACATTTTTGGTCTATAATAGCCATTTAATAAGGGATGTTGTTCTTTTGTCCGCACTTGCGCTAATGCCTATTATAACTCTTTACTTATTTTAACGTCCGAAATTGGTTTAGGGATGTAGTTTGGTCATATTACAACTGTACTTAAGATACATAAGTTCTGGTTTTATTTTCAATTTGTTTACAAGAATTTAAGACACATCAGCCTATGTTGCCTAGTGTAGCGAAAATAAAGTATATGTAGTTTTAAAAATGGTTTGAAATTAATAGGCTTTGTTTAGAGTTTTTCTAGTTGCTTTACTATTATACACATCAGAATTATCTGTTACGATTGAAAATTTAATTTTAAAAATATCTTTATAATGTAACTTACCATTGGCGTTATTTTTTTCATATATTTAGCATGGAAATCAAATTAATACTTTTTCCATTTATTTATTCATTATATTTTCCATTTCCCTTATATACTATTATATATCTCCATTCCATTATATATTTTTTTACTTGAAATGGAACAATGCATGAAATGTTTGGTCTATAATAGCTATATAATAAACGGTGTTGATTTTTTTTTCTAAAGCTGCAAACATATGCATGCTGAAAAAAAAGCTATACTATGTAATTTTTATTTATTCAATGCTGATTATAGATTCTATTCAGAAATTAATGAATTTTTCACTTTTTAAGAAAAAACACAACGGCCATAAACAAAAATAAGAACGCTTCCATCAATATTAAAGACCTAGTAATACTCCATTACACTCATAAAGCTCTTATGCAAATTCAGAATTCATTATATAATCCCATTTGATCAAAAACATTCTATGTTGTTCCAAAAAACAATACCGATGCGCATATGGATTACTACAATCGAAAGAGAATTCTTTAAATTGTTTTGACAAACTTGTATGTTGAGGTTATCGAGACATTTAAATGAAGCAAGGTTTTTGAATTTAAAGGTACAGGTTTGTTCACAATCTAAGTTTCCTTTGTTGATTGCTTCGAAATTTTCCTACAACTTCGCCTTCAATTATACGCCTGTATTCCAGCTCGTACAACTTGTACGAGGGCGGTTTTTTTTTCAACCTCCGATGGGCTGTAACAAAAAGACGGGTCAAAATACAAAAAAAGATTTTCTTTACCTAAAGTTATGTACAATACTGCTTATTTATCCACATAATCATCTTGGCTATTAAGGCATTTGTTATACCTGTAAACAAGCTTTGAAATACCCTCTTCATAAAATGTAGCAGCCGCCAATAAAGGGAGGGAGTTGTGACGGATTCGTTTAAAAAAAGTAAATTTGGAAGCTTTCGGTCATTTTTTTTCTGTTCTCCAAGCCACTGCTAGTCCATAATTCACTTATGGTGAATCTTTCAGTTTCCCTAAACACTTGGTCAACTCGCTGAACAATACCGTCTGTAGCGACAGACTTGCTTCCTTGGTCCCCTCTTCATGAACATCAGTATTGTTCAGCGAGTTGACCAAGTGTTTAGGGAAACTCGAAGGTTTACCATAAGTGAATTATTGATAAGCATAGTGGCTTGGATTGTAGCGCTTCCAAGTTGACGTGGAGCTCAAAGAAAACGTCACAACTCCCTTCAAATCATTGGCAGCTACATGTTATGGAGAGGGTATTTCAAAGCTTGTTTACAGATATGACAGATGCTTTAATCGTCAAGGTGATTATATTGAGAAATAAGCAGTATTAAACTTTACTTTTGGTAAAAAAATATTTTTTGTATCTTGACCCGTCCTTTTTGTTACAGCCCATCGGAGGTTGAAAAAAAACCAGCCCTCGTATGTTGAGGTTATCGAGGCATTTTAGGTGAAACAAGGTTTTGAAATTTATATAAAGAAAGTGTACGTGTTTGCATATGTCAAAAATCCAACACTCTTTAGTTGATTTCTTTACAAAATTTCTACTACGTTTCATTCAATTATACGATACCTGTTTGTGCTCGTTTAGTTAAGTTTTGTTTACATTTAGCCACTAGAATTAATTTTTTCATAAAATCAAGGACACAACAGCAAAAACAACAAATAATAGTTACGAAGAGTTGAAATTTGTTCTAAGGAAGTTTTTGAGAAACATGCAGATTAAATACATACTATGAACGCGCGTTTTCTCTTATTTTACCATATTGAAATGATTCGTCAAGTATTAGTGAATATTACACAAGTATTGGTCTACGTACGTTGCTGGGGCTACAAAATGGCGTTGTTAGCTCGCTCAGCGCTACCTCGTTATTGTGCTTTAATTTTATACAAAACGTTTTGGGGTGGAAGCTATTTTAGGCTTGTTCTGGTCAAGTCCCGATGAGGATCACGAAACCAACATAAGGAGACTGCCTTATGTGCTCCGAACCTTTAGCAGGGCATTCACGGTACTGGTACCTGGAGAATATTGACCTCCCTATCAGGGACCAGCCCAATAGATGAGGAGGCAATAACTGCGCATACTGCACTTACCATATGCCTTACTCGTGATTGAACCAACCAGTGCTTCCAAGCTAGCTCCCTACTCTGCTACGAACGTTTTAATAGTATTAGAACTCGCTAGAACGTAAGAAGATGAAGATGCTAGAAATAGGATTGTTTCACGTGACGTAAATCATTCCTGCTTTCATTCGTGGATTTCATTGGTGGTTTCGGTGATTGGTGGTCTGACACGGTAATCTCCGCCCACTACATTGATCAACCAACCAAGAACTTATTTTCATTCCTGTGGAACTGTTGCCACTCAAGACATGTGACATGACTCAAACATGCCCATTGGCAGCCGTAAGCTCTCACAATAAGCAACTTGAAGAACAATTATATTTTGTTCAAAATATCAGTTACCTTCTTGTGAATCGAACAAAATTTTAGAACAAGACTTTATTGTAAACTACTTTCGTTGAAAAGATGGCGGAATATGAATATTTCAGAAGATATTCCGAGAAAAATATTTGCATACAAAAGGAGAAAGCAGTAATACGCGCCAGTCCCTGGAATTTAGGAATGGGATTTTTCTGTAAGAATCTTACAGTAATGTCGTTTGTTTCAGCATTTGTTTGGAGGAAGATGTAAAATGTAGTATTGGATTTGTAAATCGAAAACAACGTAAAGTTTAAGGTATTTGAGATTTCACTTTGTATGGAAGCATAACGGCTACAAATAAAAACTTCGAAAAAGTAAAATGTTTGAATATTGTTAGAATATGAATTTTCAATAACGCTTGGGGTTTATAAAGTAAAATAAGCAATTTATTTTATAATAAAAATGTACTGCTGGTTGGTTGGATGGTTGGTAGACATATATATTCAGGTTAGTGTGCTTGGTCAGAGACCCGCTTATAAACCTTCGTCAAGTAAGACAGACACAACACACACATAAGTGGATCTAATTTTTAGAGACAGAGGCCAACTAGAGGATCCCCAGAATTGGCTTGTCACCCCCAGAGGTATTGCTTTCGTATGGGAACTTGGAGGACTTTGTGCACCAGGCACCATTAGCGTACACGGGGGTCTTCGGAAGGCAGCGGGACTCGAACTCGCAACCTTAGGTATACCAGTCCAAGACCTTACCGACCAGGCTATCCCGCCCCAATGTACTGCTGCTACGTTTGAAGAAGAAGAAATACAATGAAATATTTTTTTTTGAAATACATATTGTACATCCTGAAGGCGCGTAAGCGTAACGAAAATCAAATTTCAACAACATTCAACTTGTATGAGATAGTCCTTGGCCATAGTCAATGACAGTTCTTACTCTTAATTGCGAATCGCGTATGACTGTGTTAAATGTTTGCCTGCTATAAATAGGCAGCAGGAAATGATAAATAATTGCAATAAAGCATTGGAAAATTTAAATCTGTCGTGGTCACAAAGTCCTCCAAGTTCCCATACCAAATCAATACCTCTGGGGGTGACAAGCCAATTCTGGGGATCCTCTAGTTGGCCTATGTCTCTAAAAATGAGATGGATCCACTTACGTATGTATGTGTGTTGTGTCTGTCTTACTTGACGAAGGTTTATAAGCGGGTCTCTGACCAAGCACACAAACCTGAATATATATGTCTACCAACCAAACCAACCATTGAAATGCTAATTTGTAGAAGAAAAAAAAGCATAAAGGGGAAGAGGGTTTCAATTTAATAATTGCGTCAATCGTCACAACTTTTATTTTATTAAAATGAAAGCGTTTAAAAACCTTAAAACTGCAAAAACCTTATAATATAAGAAACGGCATTATACACTTTTAAAAACAAAAGAGTGAAATTCACTCCTATAGGAGAAGTGCATTTTCGCACCGGAAAGGAGTGGACATTAACTCAGACTGAGTTAAAACCGCTCGTTTTAAGAGTGTAGGACGCAGATTGTTTTATTTTATTTATTTTACCCACTCCGAAAAAGAGTGAAATTCGCTCCTATGGGAGAAGTGCATTTTCGGCACGGAAAGGAGTGGAAATTAACTCAGACTGAGTTAAAACCGCTCGTTTGTTTTAAGAGTGTATACAGCGTCAAATTTGAACATGTGATACATATAAAGAATAAATTTCATTCGCGTTTCGTAGTATTGAAATTAGATTACTACAAAAAAAAGGGGCCCGGATGGCCGAGTGGTTTGGACCATTACGCTAGCGGTCTGCGCGCTGTAACGGGTGTGGGTTCGATTCCCGCCTTCGCCCTGGGTGTATATTCCTTTCTCTGTGACAGTAAAAAATTCTTTCTGTGTTTGTCTTACTTGACGAAGGCTTCATAAGCGGGTCTCTGAAAGCACACAAGCCGGAATATATATGTACCTACCCCTACACCCTACCCTACAACAAAAAAGCGATGTCTCTTTAATTGGCAAAATATTGTACTGTGGGCACTGTGAAAAGTCTGCTGTGTTTATAGAAAAAATAGCCAGCTGGTGTGTTAGAAAAATTCTGTGTAATTTATAGAGAAAACATATTTATATTAAATGGACATTTTGCAATTTTAACGCAAGAGCTATTTTTTAACAGACAAATTGTAAAGTAAAACAAGTAGGTTTGTAACAGAATCTGTCACTTAACCCGCTTCCACACACAGTTATGTTTAACAGGTAAAAATGCGCCAAACACAGCATTAATTCTATATTAAACATTTACATGCTACATTTGGCTAGTTTCATTTATTTTATTTCGAAAATTTAATAATTATTACTTATCGTTTGCAAAAAATTAATTTATATTTCAAAGAATAAATATGTAATATTCCTCGCTTTAAAATAGAATGAAAATATTTCATATAAACATAGAAAGAATCTATTAGTGAAATATATTTGACGTCATTTCAAACTGATGGATGTCGCAAAAATAAATTTATTTTAATTTATTGTCTAAAAGAATTAAAGTTTCTCGAGCGATTGTTGCGAATGGCAATGGTGATTTAATTCTAATAAAAATGGCCTGCTATGCTTTTTAAATGAGCATTAAATTTTGCAGTTTTTTAAATAATTGAAGTACTTCGAATTCCGAATTCTTTTCTAAAATTTTCAATGTATTCTAATTTCGATGCGCTGAATTTTTTGACGTATTACATTCGTCCGTAGCATTTGTAGTTTGAACGTAGTGTGGAAGCTAAAAATATATATACCTTCCTCCCTACGGTGAGAAATCGAATCTCCTGGGATACGGATCGAAAATGTGGTTAGTGTCCCAGTGTCAACTGGGATACTGACCACACTGTTAAAATTGAAGGTGACAAATGGGGACCATTTTTCCCTTCTAGGTGAAAAGGTCATATTTTTCACCTCAAGGCTTTGAATTGCATTGGGTCGATGAATCTTGGGCTTGTGAATCGCCTAAAGGTTCCGCTGACGGGACACCGCCATTAACCCCTGGGGGTGCCAAGTGTCACATTCAGTTGTAACAGTGCACAATACTACCGATGAATAACAAACTGCCTAACCCAGGTTGGCACCATGGACCTTTTTTCCTACGGTCTCCCAAGCTAGTTCAGCCATTGAGCTAGAAGGGAAACTGGAGTGAGGTGTCAGCGAGCCGAAAACCCACTCACACCCTTTTGAGCGAACAGGGCAGAAAAGGACTATTTTCCCTACACTTGTATGCAATGCTTGTATGAGACCCCTCTATCATATTGACTTGGGCTCCTAAATGTATTTTAACATTTTTAGTTCGAAAGAAATGAACTTTCTTTAACTTTAAATTGCAACTTTTTTTGAGAAATAACCATGTGGATCACTAACTAAGAACCACCGAAGACGAATCCAATAGCGAAATAGGCTTAAGTTTCTAGGTTTTCTGCTGCCGTGCCGTGTATTCCTCCGCGTTTCGTTATTGAACCGGCTCGTTTGCTGCCCTGTTCAGTGAATCACACACCTCCCTGCACGTTTCTTCTAGCTCAATGAGTTCAGCACACAGAGCTTCAAAACACTGTTAACCCTTTCAGTCCCAGTGATGCCATTTGGCATCATCATGTTTCTGATCATAATTCGAAAAATAATAGGGCTGACATCTATTGAGATTAATAAAAATATTTTCGAATAGAAAAAGTTTGAAGAATCGAATGATGTGCTTTTTGATATCATAAATGGCTATAGACGATCAGAAAAAAAATCTAACATGAAGATGCCAAATTGTCATTGGGACTGAAAGGGTTAATATGCTTTTACGGTAGCAGCCTAGTACTTTAACCTGGTTAAAAACAGAAAAAAAACTGTTTTTACTTTAAACAGCATATTTTCTCAGAAAAAAAACTGTTTAAACACAATATAAAAAAATTAAATATATTTTTTCTGTTAAATAAAAAAAGATTTTTTTTACAGTGAAACCACTTCCTTTTCGTTAAAACAAAAGAACTCAAAAACTGCAACGTAGCAAAAAAAAAACACTTTCACAATCTCACAAACTGAACTCGATGCCACGTCCACTTCAAACATAAATCCGTTTAAGTCCCCTCGCATATAAATAACCACTTCACAACGCTCAGTAGAAGACGTCAATGTCCTAAGACAGATGAAGCACTAAAACTTCACTTCACAATATAACTGTCGCCAGTGACAAATTGTCCTGGACGAAAACTGGAATTCGGGATATGGGGGTCATCCGATACGTCCCGTATCATTACCATGATACATTTTCATGATATTTTTATGATATTACTTTTTTATGATACAGCAGGAGGGTTTTATTACGTTTAAGTTGTATAAAGTGTTTCCGGTTGTCGTTTTTTTTTTCATCTCCGGTTTTATTTTCCGGGTAGTGAAGTCGCGGCACTTGAAATGGTTTGAATTTTTTTAGTAGGGTTAAAGATGAATGGGGCTTTATGAGTGGGGAAAATGTTAGAATAAGCGATTTTTTATAATTTTTTCATACAATTGTTATTTTTTGTGCTTCCACTTAATTGTTATATAAAAAGGAAAGAGTACACGGAAATTAAAAATGATTGTTCAGAAAATAAATTCACCTTTCCACAGTTGAATTGAATCATTTGAAGGGAATAATTGCAAAACTAAATTCCCCGAAGTATAACTTAGATATAGGGTCATTGGCGACTTCATCCACCGGAATTTACTATAGTTAAATGTCGCTAACGAACGGACCGAACCGTATGCCTTAGTTGTACTTTGGAGATATGACCCTTCATTTATCTAGTGTAAATTAGGAAAGTTTATCATTCCTCTAGCTTTCAATTTAATAGGTTGATATCGTTTAAATTATGCTTAAGATTATTTTAAAAATATATTATTATTGTTTTGCTTGAGGGCTAATAACATTGATGCGAACTATATTTAAAAACTTTCGTTTGCTTAAACTCCATTTCAAACATTTCAGACTAGCTAAAATTCCCTTACACCTGGTCCAAATTGACAGTTCATGACTTTGGTTCATTAGCGCAACGCTATGTGAAATCTCACTTTGTGTGACCATTTGCTGATTGAAACAAAACGCTGAGAATGGTTCAACCGAATACCAAAATATGGGATATTACTTTACATTCAGCGTTGCAGCTACAAGACCATATCATGGTGACATACAACCTAAAATTTTTACATGAATCCTTAAAAAAAAACATGTCTTAACAAAATTTAGTCTTTATGGTTCCGAAGGTTTTTGTAACTCATCGACTATGCTTATTAGATTGGTTTTCATACAACTAGATCTTGAAATCTTTACGATTATTCACCTGCGATCATGGTTAGGGATCTAGGCTGCAGCACTTAAGGGGTCTCATAAGTCTTAAAACGCCAAAAAAACATGAAAATTGACATATTTTATTTAACCTACCATTTCTTTATTTTGGGGACCTTAATTATAAAAAAAAATATGGTATTAAAGTTAAATATGTATACTCTAATGTCCCATTTTTAAATTTAATTTGAAATAAACAGATTTTGATAAATTAATTTTATAAAATTCACAATTTAGTTTTTGTGTGAAATAGTATAATGAACGCTGCGCAGAACGACAGGTTGAAAAATAATTTGAAAATTATAAAAATGGTGTCAAATGATACATAAAAGTATGATAAATAAATTGTACCTCATTTAAAAAAATAATAATTAATTTAATATTTTTCACGAATTTTTAAACTTGAAAATTTGAATTTTTGCAAAAAAAAAAAGTTAAGGTCCAATGAACTTTCAATTCCCATGATAGGCTTGTTTATAATTAGCAAACCAAGCCTTATGAGTTGTAAAACCCTTTAAAACTTTGGTTATTTAAAAACTAAAACTATGTTTATCTTATTTGCAGTTTTTATTCAGGATGACACAAGCTAAGTTAAAACGGCCTGTTCCACCATCTTCAATAACTCACTGACCAGGGACTCGACGAGAATGTCTTCGCTGCCAACCCTCGACGATCTCCAGGCAAGGGCACGTCAGCCGCCTGGTTGCCACCCTGAAAAGAAATCTCAACAGCAAACGATACCGGTTGTGGTCACCCCCACGACCATAATCCAAGAACGAGAAGCTCGGCAGAGCACGACGCAAAAGATCTACAGAAAATGTGCCACGGTGTTCCAGTGTAGCAGGTGAGTACATTGAGCTAGAAGAAACGTGGAGTGAGGTGTTTGATTCTCTGAACAGGGATGCAAACACGCCGGTTCAATAACGAAACGCTTAGGAATACACGGCACTGCAGCAGAAACGAACCGGGCAGAAAACCTAGCTAAACTTGCCTATTTCGCTATTGGGTTCGTCTTCGCTGGTTCTTAGTTAGTGATCCACATAGTTATTTCTCAAAAAAGTTGCAATTTAAAGTTAAAGAAAGTTCATTTCTTTCGAACTAAAAATGTTAAAATACATTTAGGAGCCCAAGTCAATATGATAGAAGGTCTCATACAGCATTGCATACAAGTGTAGGGAAAATAGTCCTTTTCTGCCCTGTTCGCTCAAAAGGGTGTGAGTGGGTTTTCGGCTCGCTGACACCTCACTCCAGTTTCCCTTCTAGCTCAATGGGTCAGTATACCACCAGGGCCTGATCTATAAAAACTCAGAATATAGCGACAAAACAATTATTATTTTTTTCGGAGGCCCTTTACGGAAAGAGTTGTGCATTATTACCCGTAATGATGATGCTAGTCGGCCGATGTATCTTATTTTTTGCTAACATTTTATCGGCGATAATATCGATCAAAACAAACACTTTAGGTCAATGTCTGAGTTAAAGTTAATCTAAAGACAAAGTGACGTCTTTAAATATTTGAAAAAGTTACTGAAATTCTGATAATCACCAGCATTTAGCATAATAGAAATTAATATAAAGGGGCCCCTAGGCCCGGGCTTATCAGACTTTACTGTAGATGTAGATCAGGCTCTGTAGACTGTAGATCAGGCCCTGTATAAGACTGCATTAAAAAAATAGAAACGTTTATGTATGCATGAGGCCGCTACGTTGAATGAAATTTTCGAAAAAGTTTTCATGTATTTCAGAAACCTTAGTCTGTAATATTTAAAAATTAATAAATGTAAATTAATAAATTAATAAATGTAAATTAATAATTAATAAATTAAATTAATAATTAATAAATTAAATTAATAAATTAATAAATGTAAATTAATAAATTAATAAATGTAAATTAATAAATTAATAAATGTAAATTAATAAATTAATAAATGTAAATTAATAAATTAATAAATGTAAATTAATAAATTAATAAATGTAAATTAATAAATTAATAAATGTAAATTAATAAATGTAAATTAATAAATTAATAAATGTAAATTAATAAATTAATAAATGTAAATTAATAAATTAATAAATGTAAATTAATAAATTAATAAATGTAAATTAATAAATTAATAAATGTAAATTAATAAATTAATAAATGTAAATTAATAATTAATAATGTAATTAATAAATTAATAAATGTAAATTAATAAACTAATAATGTAATATTTAAAATCATTTCAATAATTATTTTTTAAATTTCTGTCTACTACACTGCTCAAAACAATTAGGGGAGCGCATGGTTTAAATCATTTCACCTCAAATGATTCCATTTGGAATTATCAGCTTGCGATTTTCCTTAAGCTCCCACTTATTTATCGTTAGATGGAAGAATCATGTATTTGAAGAATTTAAAAACCTTTGTTTTAATTAAATGAAATTATGAAAAACATGGTTAAATTAAATTGTTAAATTGCACTCTAAAACAATTTTATTAAATAAATTGATCTTAAATTCTTCATAATTGCATTTTTAGTTGTTTAAAACTTGTTTTTAACTCTACATTTCAATTCTTTCCCCCGTAAATTTTAGTAAAAAAATTAGGATTTTTTCTCCTGTTTTTTACCATTTCATTCTCGATGCCTACTGAATCTATTTCACAAATTTCAAATTTTTAGAATAAAAATAAAAAGTTGGGACAGAAAGTGCTCCTCTAATTGTTTTGAGCAGTGTATTTTCCAGTACTTATCTTATTTATAGGATGACTAAAAACGAACAATATGTTAAGAAGAATACAAAATTCTTCCTCCTCCGGCGTGAAAATAAAAAACGAACCCTCTGGGTCACCCTAATGACCGGGGGGGGGGGTTTGAACACATACACAATACCAAGAAATATTAACCCGCCGAATCCGAGGTCAAACCTTGAAACTTCAGACCAACGCCACTTGGTTGGTTGGTAGACATATATATTCAGGTTTGTATGCTTGATCAAAGACCCGCTTATAAACCTTCGTCCAGTAAGACAGACACAACACACACACACATAAGTGGATCCATCTAAGTTTTAGAGACAGAGGCCAACTAGAGGATCCCCAGAATTGGCTTGTTACCCCGGGAGGTATTGATTTGGTATAGGAACTTGAAGGACTTTGTGACTACGACGGATTTAACGTGCACCAGTCACCATTAGCGTACATGGGGGTCTTCGGAAGGCAGCGGGACTCGAACTCGCAACCTTAGGGATGCCAGTCCAAGACCTTACCGACCAGGCTATCCCGGCCCCCCAACCCTACTTTAACTGAGCTATTTCAGCACAAAGAGTACCAAACTAAACTAAACTAAACTCCTCGGCGCAACAGTCCGTTATTGGGGAATGCCGTGTCCATTTCAATTTACTTGACCAAGGGCTTTTTTGCAAAGCATATTTCCCGGTTAAGTGGTCAACCTCACATGGCACTCCCAGTGTTTAGTTCTCAAGCATGCTTGGTCAATCTCGTCCAATCTGGGACTCTATCCGCGGACCTGTGGCATGGCGCAAAGCACAATGAGTATCAACAAACAGTTAAAATACTAGTTCTGTTACAGTCTTGTACTCTTTGCTCGGTTAAAAACAGAAAAAGACTTTAGAATTTTAACAGCATATTTCTTTGAATTATTACTTCTTAATTTTACAGAAATAGCTGTTTAAAGAAAATAGCAGTATTTACTATGAATATACAGTTTCTGGACAAATTATTAGACGCACTGCAAGATTCATGTATCAATCAATGATAAACAAAATACCTTTAGAAGGACATTTGTGTTCCTAAACTTAAGCTATTGAATAGAAAATGCTATCTGCTATACTTAATACATATATCGACATCTTTTTTAATGATATGGCATTCTTGGTATGTTTTCATCATTACTAAAAAAATACAGTGCGTCTAGTAATTTGTCCAGGACTGTATATGGCTTTAGCCTTATAAAAATAACATATTTTTTACAGTGTAAAATTTTTTACACTATCCCCCAGGTCAAAAACCGAACTCCCCACCTATAGCCAGCTCCACAGAGGCTCAACAGGCTCATCCCTCCTTTCTGTCGCATCCAACTTCCCTGAACCATGGCGTCGAAGAGTTGTCCTACTCGTTGTGGCCGTGGTCGTGTCGACCATGGTCTTCTGGGCAGTGCTCTTCTGGAAAATGCAGCATGCGCAGTCTACTTCAGACTACCAGAAAGACTACGAAAGGAGACCAGGGCATAGTTGGTACAGAGACGCCATGTTTTATGAGATTTTCCCGGCGTCGTTTCAGGATACAGATTCGGATGGATATGGCGATTTTAAGGTTTGTCTTTCAGTTTTTTTAATAGTATTTTTGATATTTTGGTAGTTATCTTCGGGGTTTCAATTAAGTTATCTGAGGTTTTTAACTGCAAAAGCGACTTTTTTTTTATTTGTGGTAACTATGATAAGGGGCCGGTCCGTACATTGACAATATTTGATGATCGCAAAAATTAAACTTAAAGTTGCTCTATCTTTCAATTTGGGTGGAAGATTAACTGGGTTGTTTTCTTAGAGTCCTCATTCGTTTTGAGAGTTATCAGTCCAGTTTATACATACCAATTTTTATATAAAGTTTCACAAAGCGTTTGCTTTTGATTGGTTTAATTTATCCTGAATAAATAGGTCCATTGTGGCAAAAGCAATACATTTCCATGTTTTACTTAATTGCATAATAATATCAAGTCTCGATTGGATTTTGTTCACCGAACTCTGAGTTATTTAAACCATTTGCCAGACATTATTATTGTGCATATACATAATAAGAAGTGTGAAATTTTGTGTCTATTTGTTCATAAATAATTTAGTTTTCTTTTTCAAAAGTTTTTGTACTATTTAAGGTCTTGCACTGCAAAAGTAACATTCTGCAATTTTATTCGAACTTGAGTGAAGGAGTGTTTGTGGTTCTCTACTGTTCTGCGCACATGCTAGTACTGAAAATATCGAGAAAATCTAATGTGGAGAACTAAGACCAATAATTTGATATTAATTGAATCCCTTAACTTAATGTTGTAGTGGCCAAACTCACATTCTTCAAAGAACAAAGACATGGGGTTCAGTTCTTTCATTGGCAACTTCGTCCAATTGAATTTACCTTCATATTACAAATGTGATATTACAACAATCGAAACTGAATTAGATCACATAAATAAATATTATTTCAAAAGTTTTTATTTTTATTTTAAATAAAGTTTCTAGTACGTTTGACGAAATGGCAACAGTCTCAAAAATTTCATGATCATGGTTTTTCTACAAGTTTCCAGAAAAATTCAAAATTACAAACACCGAACTACATACTAGGTACAATTACCAGAGGTTGGGCTGGGCCCATAACCCCTTATCAGACCTTTGGCAGTGAGAATGTGTTTCATTGGGTCAGATAAAGTCCAGAAACTAATTATATTTATGAACAAGTTTATTTGCAAGAAAGAACAGCCATGATCAAAACGTCCTAAAAGTGTAAATAATAATCCAGTTAACAAGGGAAAATGTTATATTTAATGTTTTAATGTTAACTAGTTTCATAACTAGTTAACAAAATCTCTCCAATGAACACACAGGACTCTATATCTTAGCCATACTTTGTAGAATGTGAGTTTTGCAACTAGGTCCTTCAACTGTACCCATTACCTGCTTTCTACTTACTTAAGCTCTTCATGCCTCACAGGCGCAAAATGCAGTCTCATTTGTAATTGTCTCTGCCATACAGTCCCTGGACAAATTATTAGACGCACTGCAAGATTTCATGTAAAATATTAATTACCGGGTGATATTGTACCGTTTTATTATTTTGAATTGGTTTTTTTTATATTATCCAATCAATTACCGATTAATTTGACATAAATAAAACAGCATTAATTTAGAAAAGCATAAGCTTATTAAGTTTTAAAGAAAAGTGAAATTAATGTTAGTAAAAGTCAATATTTAGTTGCGCCCCCTTTAGCCGCTATGAAAGCTTTAATTCTGCGCGGCATGCTATCAATGCAAGACTGTACTGTCTCGCAAGACTGTACTGTACTGATTCGCGACTGGTACAGGTTTGTAATTGTTTACGTTCATGTATCACTTTTTCAACACAGTGTCGCCATGTGTTAAAAATAAATGCAAATATGTAGTGTGCAACAATTCTTTTAAATAAAAATCAATAATATTGTAGTTTAAATATACCATTATTGCATAAAAACCTCTTAAGAAACATAAAATTACTAAAAAAAATACAGTGCGTCTAATAATTGTCCAGGGACTGTATGGCTTTTTGAGTCTCCCTCTTTTTCGTTTTCCATCAGAAGCCCAGGAGAGCGAGATGTTTGGTAGCTACTCCCTGGGCATCCTGAGTACATGGCCAGTCTATCTTAATCTTTTCTTGGAGACATAGTTTTAATTCCAAAGTAAAACTAAGATATAGCGTACAGTCCGCACATTGGCGACTTTTAATAATCGTAAATTTAACTAGGCGAAATCGCCAATAAACGTGTCTGCCCCTATATTTCAGTCATACTTAAGAATCTGAGTTTTGAAACTAGACCCTTCAGCTGAACCCATTAAGTGTCTAGTAGCGTAACAGATCTCTATACAATTCCAATTAGGAAACTTTGGCCCCTTTTTTTTATCTAAAGTATACGACATGTACTCACGAAAACTTACTAAAAAATACCAAAGAAAGTTATTTTGCCATATAATTTTAAAGATATTAATTAGTTATAATTGAAACAAATTTTTTTTCGTAATATTCACAAACTACAGATGGCACCACTAACAGCATGTAAATATCTAAACAAAATTTATTTTAATATAAAAAAATAACTTCTGAATTCTTTTTGGTAAGTTTTCGTGAGTACATGTCGTATACTTTATTTGGAAACCGGGGCCAAAGTCTCTTTATTGGAATTGCATGGAGATCTGTTACGCTACTAGTATCTTAATCCTTCCCTATTTCCCTCCTCCACAGGGCATCATCCAACACCTAGACTACATCGTCCATCTCGGCGCCAAGGCCATCCGCCTCAACTCCATTTTCAGTGCCCTGGACTACCCCTTAGAGTACGAGCACGTCATCGACCTGAGGACACACGACCCGCACTTGGGTCGAGGGTCCTGGGACTTCGGACTGCTGGTCAGAGAGGCCCATGGTAGGGGACTTCGGGTGGTGCTGGAGTTTAACCCGTGTGTGACAAGTGACCAGCACACGTGGGCACTGCATTGGCAGAGGGGCATACCGGGATACGAGCACTTTTATGCATCGCATAATAGCTCGAAGGTAAGTGTTGTGAAGAGTCCTTACATATATCTGCTTTACTTAAATAGATAGCAGGGATTGGAGTAACGTGCTACTTTGAAAGACGTTACTTAATACATTTCCTTTTTTTTAGGTAACGTGGTTAGGTTTTCGAGAAAGTTGGTGTAACTTAGTTATCTTTAGCGGTAACGTGTAGTAACGGAAATTTTCGTTACTTTCCCGTTACTTCACAGCTGTTCTTCACGGAGCACCCAACAGAGGAAGACTGTCCGGTGCTGTAACTGTAACAGAGTTACTTTTAAAAAAAATGTAACGACACTGTGTCTCTTTTTAAAAGTAACTTTACAATCCCTGGTATATAGAGTCGTTACAACTTTGGCAAAATGATAATGAACGTTCAACAAGAACGCCAAGATTGATTTCCGTGAATTTTGTCAATGCTGTCACGACTCCTACTTTAGTAGAAACAATATTGAATTTACCTTAGTTTCGTGTGTCGCTAGTTAAGTTTCGTTTCGTGTGTCGAAATCCCCTTCTGACGGAAACTGGGCCTAAAAGGGCCAGGGAAGCTTTCCCCGTTGAGCTAGAAGGGAAACTGGAGTGAGGTGTCAGCGAGCCGAAAACCGACTCACACCCTTTTGAGCGAACAGGGCAGAAGACACATGTATGCCTTTGCCTGCTTTCCTTGCTTTCCCTACACTTGTATGCAATGCTTGTATGAGACCCTCTATCATATTGACTTGGGCTCCTAAATGTATTTTAACATTTTTAGTTCGAAAGAAATGAACTTTCTTTAACTTTAAATTGCAACTTTTTTGAGAAATAACTATGTGGATCACTAACTAAGAACCACCGAAGACGAATCCAATAGCGAAATAGGCAAGTTTCTAGGTTTTCTGCCCGGTTCGTTTCTTCTGCAGTGCCGTGTATTCCTCCGCGTTTCGTTATTGAACCGGCTCGTTTGCTGCCCTGTTCAGTGAATCACACACCTCACTCCACGTTTCCTCGTTCGCACGTTCACACCTCACTGCAAACGCGCGTAACGTCAAACTTTCGTCCTACTCCTAGTTTAACTGTTATTATCTAGCTGTTCTGAGGAAGAAAAGACCTATTAGAGCACAGCTGACGATAATTTTTGAGTTCCAAATAGGTTTCGAGAGCTTTCAAACTTTTTAACTCATTTTTATATTCAGTGGTTAGAAATAAAAGCATTAATTGGCGCCAAAATTTTCCCTAGTGGAAAATGCCGTACATGGAACGGGTGCAAATGGATCTTAAAGATATTTAAAAAGCATGCAAATAAATGTATTGAAAGAAGCATACTAGTATGTTCATTCATTATTATTAGTTTTAATATTTACTCCCAGATTCATCTGCATTTTTTTTATAATCATGTCAAAAATGTTCCCCTGCAGATTCAGCAAAGTTGTTTTTTAATTTTTTTAATTTTATTCTAAATATTTTCATTAAGAGTTTAATTACTTTGCTAGATTAGAATTTTTAATTTATTGGATTTAATAACGTCACTCTGATCACATAAAAAAGAAATGGCTAATATTATCGGCAAAAAAAATCGTAATTATTTGGAAAAATAAAATATGATAAACATCAATTTCCACATTGTTATGCCGTCATATAAATTAGGAATAAAAAATATTTTTCATTATAAGGTATTTGACTTTTTTTCAACAGGCTTGATTGTCTTTTTCCGTCATGAAAGCATTCTTTTATAAAGTGAAAAGTTTTTTTTCTGTTATTATTTTTTGATGACCTAGAAGAGCTGTGCTTTTTCCAAGTTTGTAAATAATTTGCTAGAGCTTTAAATAAAAAAAAACTTTTGGCAGCAAAAAAAAATTATGTTTATACGCTCTTTTGAAGATTATTTTTCAGCGGCAAAATTGAAGAATAATCTCAGAATATTGGAAAAAAATTTGATTTTTTTTAGTTAATCATACATGCAAGCATAACAAAGAAATCTCATCGTAATACATAAATATTTTCATTTGTCTTTAATTCTTAAAACAATATTGTCTTTTCGAAAATAATTTATTTTAAAATATTGACAGTGGTATTAAAGCTAACACCATTAGTAGATTTGCATTTAAGAAAACTTTTTGTTGGATTTAGATTTCGCAGATAAAGAAAATTATTATATATTTCCGTTATTTAAAAGAGATTCTTATGCTTATTCAAACTAAATATTCAATTGTTCTTGATGCTTTAATAGTTAGTTTTAGTTGTTTATTTTGCTCCAGATTTTAGGGCACAAATGAAATTAAATATTTTCGTTTAAACGCTTTATAAGTTTTTTCATTAATCTTTCAGAATCCAAAAAGTAAACTAGATTTTAAAAATATACAAAAAAATTAAGCAAATATTTAAAAAAAGCAGGTTTAAAAGAACTAAAATAGCCTTTTTTTCTTGTTACTTTAATATTCACTGCAGTTCCTATAGATTCTCTTGCAATGTGGCAACAGCGATTTAAATTAATTACTTGTACATATTTATGCTATTTACATGTGTGGCCGTTTAGACGTACAGACAGATGGACAAAAGTATAAAATATAAATATCTTACATCGTACCTTTCTGATAAAAAAAATAATTTTTAAAATAGGAATTGTAGAACAGAATTTTTGAAAGGGGGTATTTAGTATGGATGGACAGACTACTAACATACCTATTTCACTGCCTAGTTTCCTTTTTTGTTTTTTTAATAATTTTTTCGATTAAAAAAACTAGAGTAAGTTTTTAAAAAATGTTCCTTATGATAACGTTTTCTTCTTGTATGTAAAATATACTTGAGGATAAATATTTCAGTTCCTTTATAGAAAATAACTTACCACCACGTTTAAAACTCCTTTGTTTACAAATACCAGTGTAACTATGTGAAACGATTAATTCCGGTTAAAAGTTTAATTAACAGCATTATGTTAACAAAAGTAGGAAATCCATACTATTTAACTTTCATAACAATGAGGTTGGGTGAAATAAAAAAAGAAAAAATTAAGACACACAAAAACAGCAGCAAAGATGACTTTTTAGACCATCCAAACTATACGGATAGTTAAAAACTGTATACTCAGAACAAAAAAAAATTCAAGCGGTCATCAACATAATGTTTTAATTTACCACGTATACCTAGAAATTGCAAAAATATTTTTTTTTAAATTTAAATTAGCACTGTGTTGAAAATTTAAATACAAAGTTTATGCAGTATGAATAAGCTATTACTTTTGACCATTCTGCTTATCATTCTGTTGCGAAAAGAACATTTATATTTTGCTCTAAATGACCCCGATCACAACTTGTGATAGTTGATACCTTCGATTTTTTTGAAACTTTCAGGATATGTTAAAAGTACTAAGATATGAAAAAGTGAATTTCAGTTTTTCTTAAATCCGTCTTGTTTAACCTTGAGATAAGGTCAAAGTTTGAGGTAATGGATCAATGGTGTATATTATATCATCCTTCTACTTCTAAAGCCATTGAGTGTTCCATATTTTTTTTTTGAAATATGGATAACAACTTGATACTAGGTACATGTCAGAATAATTAGTTCGGGGGATCACTCCTGGCTTTGAAGGTCAGGGTAATTTGAAAAAGGTCATTTTCGTCAATTTTTTTCATGTTTTTGCCTTATTATCTGCTTAAACACTAAGTGACCCACAAAAATAATTATTGGATTAATTGCACGTACTAGGGTAGTTCTTAGAAAAATAAAAAACACAATGGGTGACCTTTTATTTTGGTAGTTACAGGGTCTCAAAATTGATCATTTCCAAAAAAAGGTCACATTCAAAGGTCAATTGCTCCAGAAGCGAAGAGTCAATAACTTGGAGACACAGTAGTAAATGCACATCAAATGTTGTAGTTGTAGACCCAGGTTACACATCCATGGCAAGAACTTAATTTTTTATTACAGTCTATTTGAAATCTCCAATTCATAACTGTATGCATACCTTCTATACTTCTAAAGTGCTGTGCAAAAGCTTAATGTTTTATATCATAGATGACAGCATGCTTACAGTTAGAGTAGGATAATAATTTGTTATCTGTTGCCTATTTCATCTTATGCCTGTCCTAACATCTTGTTCGATGACCCAGATTTAACATACCTAAATTCGTTGTAATTCCTGAAGTTTCTATTTCAGGCAGCTCCAGAGATAGAAAACTCAGAAGGACCACCTCCCGAAGACTGGGAACTGACCCAGAGGACATTTGGAGGTCATTATATCGTCAACTGGTCCAATCCCCTCGTTCAAGAAGAATACAGAAAGGCATTGGTACATTGGATAGAACTTGGGGTGGACGGCATTTACATGAAACATTTGGAAAATATGCATGTCATCAACAAGAAGGACATCCTTGGCATCATCCAACAATGGAGAAAGGTCCTTGACAAACCGAAACGTCCTGGTCAGCTTTGGTCATCCAGAAGACACCAGACCATTTTAGAAGACTGTGACTCAACAACCGACCAAAAGACATCAGTTGAAAATACAGAAAAGGAATTGTTAGATTCAACATACCCCACCAAGGCCCTCTATCAAGAAACAAGTTCTAATAGAGATTCTGAAAAAGATTCAATTGGTGTATCGGATCTTTCCAATATCTTACAAAAAGATAAAGACCCAAAGAAGACAGACCATACTTCAAGCCAGTGTCTCGGGAAAATGATCCTAATCGTCTCCAGTAAATTTGCTGATGAACTCACTAAGAGATTCGGAAAAGAATCCGAAACTCTGAAAACAATCTTGAAAAACATAGACGTGCTGGACCATCCTATCCTGGTTGGAAGCGGCGAAGAAATGGGCCAGCAGGTTTCCAGCCTTGGACAGCTGTCTAGCTGGCAAGAATTTGGATCGCCTGTACCCATGTTTCACTTGGGCAGCTCGGATACTTTCAGAGTGGCATCTAGAATCGAACCTAGGTACCAGATGGCGGCTTTCTACCTTCTGATGTCGTTGCCTGGTGCCACGTCTGTGTTCTACGGTGACGAGATCGGAATGAAGGACAGTTTTGATGTCGCCAATGGAAGGGTGAGTAAATTTATAACTTTACTGTTATCTTACTTTTGAGTTACCTTATTAACACTTAATCAACTAAAAACATTGCAAACGAGTATGGATTGTTTTTAAATCATAAAAATGTTTGCTTCATTTATTGTTTCGGGAACACATGACCATGCTTGATAATGTTGTATTGTTTGAATTACTTAGTTTATGAGATTATTCATTATGGTGTTTTGATACTGCTTACCCTATAATGCACGAGTTTCTTTAACACTGTAATCGTGGCATTTGTCGCTATCAAGATGCTGCTTTATGTAATTTCATGTGGATTGTATAATGTTTCGGTGACGCAATGTGAAAGGTGGAGGTTGATAGCTGCAGCAACCCAGCTAAGAAAAGCAGCAAAAAACCTTGAAAAAAAATTGAAGGAAAGCTGCAGGAAAACTGCAGGTATTTGGAACCAAAAACCTTCATCAAAAAAACTTTATTTTCCCTTCATTCGAAAACCTGCAGGATAAGTGAAGGTTTTAGGTTCCAAATACCTCCATTTTTCCTTCATCAAAAAACCTTTATATTTCCTTCATTAAAAAACCTTTATAAAAACTACAGGTCTGGTGGCGCCATTTAGTGAAATATTTTTAAATCTCACAAACATAAATTAAAATAATTATCATGAAGTTGAGTTGTATTTATACCCAAGTAGGAAGCAGGAGCCAGGATTTGATCTGGGGGTACTTGTGTAGCTGTTCAGCGCGCTACCAACTGCGCTATTGGAGCTTGCAAATTGGAGCGCGTCTTAAAATTAGGAATGGTATATCTTATAATTAGAACACACAAAATTACACATTCCATAGATTCGATTATAGTCAATAAATTTGATTCATGATTTTGCGTACAATTTGTCTATGATTTTTATTTAAAAATATTTAAATTAGATTTAATTAATTGTTCTAAGGCGGTAATAAATAAATTGTATACAAATTTTGTGTGTTAGAAAAAAAATATATCTTAAGAATTCCTTTAAGATTAATTTATTTTTAAATTTTCTATGAAAAGGTGAGAGCAAAGCTATTGAGCAAACTGAAATATTAAGCAAATAATTTTTAAATCTGTTTTTTTTGTTTAAATTTTACTGTCTCTTTATATAGGTGGCATTATTTTCTTCTTTTTGCAAAATCAAATCAAAAACGTCCATGGAAATTGGAAAAAAGAATTTGAATCGCAAATTATAGCTTTGATATCGTTTCTGAATTTTTAGAAGTTACAGATAACAAAATCTAGATCTGTGATTTGAACTTAGCTAGATTACAAAAAAAAACCTCATTACTAAATTTAATGTAATAAACTCATTTTATATTTTCCTGGAAACTTAAGAATATTTTGCCAACACAGAAATATTTTTTTTTTTTCAAACATTTTGTCCGCAGGAAGGCACAACAAAAATGTACCCGTTTTACATGCGTAAAATATTAAGCTAATTTGCAAAAAAAAAACTGCAAATGTTTACATTAAAAATTAAATGTTTTTCCGCGAAAAATTCCAACAATTTTTAGCTGGGATACAATTACTACAAGTGTAAAATATCAAAACTAATTAAAAAAATAAAGAGCAATTATAAGATAAAGATTCACTACAAAAAAAATTTACAGTATTTTTGGGGTTAACGCACACAATATTTTTTAAAAATAACTTCAAATAAACTTTAGATTAGTTTTTTAAAAAAATAGCTGAAATACTTTAAGCCAAGATGAAACTACGAAAAATCTACAGTATTTTTGCAGTTAACCAGATAATATAATTTTTAATAGATCACTTCAAATCACCTTTAGATAAGTTAAAGTATTTAAAATCAAGATGGCCCTTCAAAAATCTACAGTATTTTTGCAGTTAACAGCCCACAGTAACCTTTGAAATAAATCACTTTAAATTAACTTTAGATTTTATTGCAAAATAACTGAAGTTTTTTAAAGTCGACATTCTTCTACAGAAAATCCGCAGTTGACTGTAGAAATACTTCAAAATCACTTCGCTTTTGTAGAAAAACTGTAGTTTATTTTTAGCTGGGCACTGGTATGATAATGCAGCACCATGGCAGTTATTGGTTTGTAATTTCCCTTGAGCAGCAACCGACTTGTCGACATTGTTACAGAAAACGATTTTGGCCCCTGCAAGCTTTATGTGTAACTCTATGCTATAAAGAATTATGCACATGTTGTATTATGTCTCTGCAGAAAGTTTTTTAGACAAAATACTTTGCTTGAAATATTGTCCCTATTTCCTCAGAAAGTTTAGATAATTTTTTGCATAAAATTGCACATTAAGTGCTATTGAAATGTGAGTTTAAAGATAAAACAGTATTTTAAGTGTACTTTAAAATATAGGTTAAAAAAATAAACTCTAAAGAAAGGTAATAAAAAGTATAAGGTTAAATAAAAGGGATTTTTCAGCATAAAATTTTTAAGAGAAATTGCTGTTTTCATGTAGAACTGAAACGGCTAATTCTTTGTTCTTTTAGGACGAATCCTTCAGAAAAATGGCAGTTTTCTTTAAGAATAAAAAAGATCACATTTAAAAAAGTTTTACAAACATGCAGTTCTCCAGCTGAAACTCAGTTGCTAAATTTCTCAGTACAATACCTTAAAAAAAACATTTTCCTTGCATAAAACATTCATCTCTCTTCAAAAGCATTGTTTTTTTGCTGAAATTTAGTTGCTGAATTTGTCATTACAATACCCTTAAAAGTACTGCAAGTTTAATGCTGAAAACATTTCCCTGCATTAAATCTTTATCTCTCGTCCGAAAGAAGCAGTTTTTGTGTTGAAATTTAGTTGCTGAATTTTTCATCATAATACCTGTAAAAGTACTGCAGGTTTTATGCTGAAAACATTTTCCTGCATAAAAGCTTTATCTCTCATCCAAAACATGCAGTTTTCCTGCTGAAATTTATTTGCTGAATTTTTCAGCACCGTACCCATATAAATACTGCAGGTTAAATGCTGAAAACATTTCCCTTCATAAAACCTTCATTTCTCTTCAAAAAACCTGCATTTCTGCATTTTCCATGCAGGTTTTTTGCTGATTTTTTTAAATGCTGAAACATTTTCCTGCATAAAAGCTTTATCTCTCATCCAAAACATGCAGTTTTCCTGCTGAAATTTATTTGCTGAATTTTTCAGCACCGTACCCATATAAATACTGCAGGTTAAATGCTGAAAACATTTCCCTTCATAAAACCTTCATTTCTCTTCAAAAACCTGCATTTCTGCATTTTCCATGCAGGTTTTTTGCTGATTTTTTTAAATGCTGAAACATTTTTCTGCATAAAAGCTTTATCTCTCATCCAAAACATGCAGTTTTCCTGCTGAAATTTATTTGCTGAATTTTTCAGCACCGTACCCATATAAATACTGCAGGTTAAATGCTGAAAACATTTCCCTTCATAAAACCTTCATTTCTCTTCAAAAAACCTGCATTTCTGCATTTTCCATGCAGGTTTTTTGCTGATTTTTTTAGCTGGGAACCTTAGGAAACCTAAACTTAAAGCTGTTCAAGGCAGTATGTAAATCTCTCGGAAGTCAAGTTTTGAAGTAATTAGCGCATAAATCTCTAGGTCAATGTGTGTATATGTTGTCCATAAACGATGAAAGATTATAATTTTGCAAACATTTAACTAGTTAATTATTCATAACCTAAATAGTTATTAAATAAACGGTGTTTTGAATATTTTTCTTCAAAACAAAAAGCGTTGAACAAACTACTAAGCAGCCAGTTGGGCATTTGCGATTTTTTTTAAAGTAAATTACAACGCGCGTAATATATATTATATATATTAAACAAATAAGTTAATATGTTAGAGAATATTAATTAGGCTTTATTGGCACTAAGCCTTTTGCAGACTCGGCATATTCCCCAGAACTGACAGCCATTTCCTTGTGGCACCAGCAAGGCGACTCTCGTTACCAATTTTGACGCTCAGAATACAACATATCAAAGTAAGAAACTAGAATTGAAAAGATTAATCTATATATAATACTCTTATACGGTGCCCAAATGTCCTTATATTTCTATCTCTGGAATGGCAACAATCGAAATGAACAAAAATACTACTAGTTTAAAATGGCCGACTGAAAACAACAAAAAAGTGTTTCTTCAGGAATGGCTTGAAAAAGGGAAAAATAACTATAAATATTATGCACAAAACATAGTTCGATACGGCATGAAAACATTGAATGTATTTTTTTGAGAAAAGCACTACGAAATAACACAAGGATTGACAATTTCGGGAATGGCTGCAATAAAGCCAAAAAATTAAAAACAACCATAAATATTATGTGCAAAACATTGTTCGATAGGGCAGTAAAACAGAAAATATACTTTTTTTTACTAAAAACACAACGATTTATAAAAAACGTGGAACGTTAAAAGGCCTAAGAATTGATTTTGAAAAAGTAAATATTTATTTAAAATCGTTAAGCATATAATTAATAAAAGATAGGTATAAAAACACTTCAGAATAAATTATATGCATTTAAGATTTAAATGGATTAACATTTAAAAATTGGGAATGCATTTGCTGTACTTCGCCAAAGGTTGGGCGGAACGTTAATGTATGAAAATTTAAATTATAATTTCGATCGACTGAAATTAATAAAAAACGCGTGGAATTCACGTGGTTTGCTAAAATCCATTTACGTCAATATATTTTTTCACGTTATTTCATAAATGAAAAAAAAATCAAATTGTTTTTAAACATAGTTTCTAAGCGTTAACGGCTACCACGGTTTAAAATTTAGTTACAAATGGATCTTAGTCAAGCAGCGAAATATTTTCACAATTATCTTAGCAGGAGAATCGCAAGAAGAAGTGAAAATCCGGGGAGCAAGCAAACATAAGTTTCAATAACTTAATATACATATGTGTCATTCCATGTAAAATCAACCAAAAAAAAGTTGGATATATCACATTAAACAAAACATTTATAAGCATTAATTTGTAATTTTATTTTAAAAGGATACTAAAGGCTAGACTAAAATATTTCAATGAACGGTTAGCGAGCGAAGCGAGCGTGGATTGCAAAGCGATCCAAAGGGAACTGCTTAAGCAGTTCCCTGCGGTTGGCGAGTGATAGCGAGCAGGGGGCGTGCCCCTAGTATTCTGTAATATATTAAACTAGTTTTACAATAATAAGTACCAATATACATATAAAGATTTTAAAACCTTCTACTATTCGTTTTATAGACTTTGATCTGAGCGTCAAAATTACTTCTAAAAAATGTTCCATATAGATAAGAACAAACTACACCAACAATGCCTTTACAAAAACTACTGGAACAAAACAAAAACGAAAATAAACTTCTTAATACGTTTCTCTTTGATCGAAACATCCATTAAAAATCTATTTTGACAATGAACGCGGTCAGAATCTAAAACGTTCTAACGCGGTAAACCGACAGATAAAACCCCAAACAAAAAACGTAGGGGAAAAAATATTTTTTCTCGTAAAAAAGAATAGTCTTATCAAATTTTTTTAGATGACAGGAAATATCCTGGTTGCGCCCATATTTCAAGTGTCTCAGAGTGTTATTGACACGCTATGATATAGAAGACATTTCGTGTATTGATCTGACAAAATGGTAACTAACGTTTTTGTTCACATTTTATAGTTTTACGCAAAAGCAAATGCCAAATAATTTACAAAAAACTGCATTCAATTTATTTCCTTTTTATTACGTATTTTTGAAATGTAATCAATTCATTTTAGGTATAAACATGATTATTTTGAAGCAAATTAATTTGCCTGATCAGATTTGTTTAGTGGTTATATTTCTAACTATGAAATCGTCTTACATTTTATATAAAAAAAACGTAGTTTAATTACGTTGATTTTATTCAGAATAAATATATTAAATATAATAGATAAATATTCGGGAATTTTTTTAAGTTAAATAGCTAAATAACAAACTAAACTTTTAAATGCAGAAAGTCTGGTCACCCTGAAATTAATATATTTTTGAAATCAATAAATACCTATATTTTAAAACCTATCAATGCACACATTTTATAACTTATTTAGCATTAAATAAACCATGCTCTAAATTAAAGTAAAGCCTAAGTTAAAACTTTTTACAAGGATACTTTTTATTTGATGTAGACAAATTGTTTAAAATTAGAAATTAATCTTAGTTCTATTTTCAAATTAAATCAACTATTTTCATTTTCATTGTTTTAGTAACATTCTGTCTTATCTATAAAACAAAAATGTGGTGTTCTTAGCGTATTTTCCTTCAAAAGCAAGGTATTACGAATATAAGCATGGTTGAATTTCCATTCTATAGATATATTCCTTCATTTTTTTTAAATTAAGTAGGACTGTAGGAGTGTCAGCATAGTCCTAATGAATTTATTTTGACATCCTTTTTTATATTGCAGTCATGCTTTCAAAATTAAGCCATTTTCCAACAGTTACGAATGTAGTTTTAATATGAAAATAAAACAAATTTGAAAGGAAATTATCGTCCGGATACTTCATTACTGATAAAATATTTGAATAGTGTTGTCATTTATCGATAGTCAAAGCTAGCTGTTTAAAGAAATTATACACTGTAAAAAAACTGTTGTTTTTACAGTTAAAAACTGTCAACTTTGACGCCAGTTAATGACTGTTTTTTTACATTTTAAAACTGTAAATTTTTTACAGGAAAACTGTAATTTTAACAGACTGTTAATTTAGCAGGGAAAAACTATTAATTTAGCAGGGAAAAACTGTTAATTTAAAAGTTTCCCCCATTAATTTAACAGTTTCTCCCTGCCAAAATAAAATACCCAATACTAGCCTTCGCGACCGAGTAATTACTTTGCGCAGACGGTTCAGTATTGAGCTCGCTAGCAAGAGGTTCCTGGAAGAGATATATACCGGGCCCGGTTTTGATACAGGAATTTCTTGCGAGCGAGTCCAATACTGAACCGTCTGCGACAAGTAATTTCTCTGTCACGAGGGCTTGTATTGGGTATTTGTGCTGAACGCCACATGGTTACAAATACAGTTAATACATTTAAGTTACAGTTAATATAAACATTAACGCTACAGAAACCCAATGCGCGGGAACGAATCAGAACGATGATCCCATTCACTTGACTCTATGCAAATTCCCCGAGGGGCAAGTGCATTTGATGGGTTGTGAGTGTGACGTCATGTTAACGAAGATAAAAATAGTTATAAACAGTTTTTCTAAAGAACAGTTTTTAACTGTAAAAAATATGGTATTTAACTGTAAAAACAACAGGGTTTTTTTTCGGTGTAATTACATTACTAAACAACACATTCCGTTAAAATTTCTTTTATTTGAGTGATATTTTTTTTGTTGAAAAATTTGTAAATTTTAAAACCATACTTATATGGAAAATAGGATTACAAATGATGTATCAGGCGTTAATTATTAATCCTTCTGAGGGATACCGAAGTATAAACCCGTCACCCGACTGTGGAGTTTTCGACCAACACACATAATTTTTTTAAAAAAAGTTATTAATTTTATATTTTTACAAGATTTTGAAAGTTGAAGTATGGAAGAGTCTTTTATAATCATGTGCAATAGAAAAATATTTTTTTAAAAATTAAAAACCATTAAGCTTTTCATTTAAAAAGTTAAATTTTAGAATCATGCCATGTAAACAAGTTTACAATTCAGTCAATTTTAATAACTCACTCCAAATTTGTGCAAAATTCAGTTGATACGCTTTCATACCAACTTAAGATAATTTCTAGAAGAAATGGCTAAATTTATCCTTTGTCGAGGAATATGGGTATCAAGCCCAGGAAATATATTGGACAACACGCGACCAGGTGGTTGATATCGGCAGCCTCCTTCGTTTTTTCTTTAAACGAAAACTGGATTTGAGGAAGTTTGTTGGTTTGGTGATATTGGCTTTTAAATAGGCTAATGGACAATTTAAAGTTTATTTTAAGAGAAAATAATGCCGTGGTGTGTTTAGTAAACTACAAATAAATCAGGAATGGGGCCGGGATAGCCTGGTCGGTAAGGTCTTGGACTGGCATCCGTAAGGTTGCGAGTTCGAGTCCCGCTGCCTTCCGAAGACCCTCGTGTACGCTAATGGTGACTGGTGCACGTTAAATCCGTCGTGGTCACAAAGTCCTCCAAGTTCCCATACCAAATCAATACCTCTGGGCAAGCCAATTCTGGGGATCCTCTAGTTGGCCTCGGTCTCTAAACATTGGATGGAACCACTTATGTGTGTTGTGTCTGTCTTTCTTGATGAAGGTTTAAAAGCGGGTCTCTGACCAAGCACACAAACCTGAATATATATGTCTACCAACCAAATCAGGAATGAGCTGACCAATTTTTACCAGTAACGGTCCTAGAATATATCAGTAACTTTTTCTACAAATTTAGAAACAATTTCATATAAAGCCACAGTAACTTTCTGGGAAAGGTACAAAAAATACATTTAGACGCATAAAAATACCCTGGATGGCGCCACTTTTATTTTTACTTCTTTCTAAACTACTTGCTGTTTAGAGTGGTATCTACTGGATTTGATCCACCAAACTTTTTGGCCCATTCGCTAAACCATTTCATAAACTCTAGCCACGCGTCGCAGCTATGATTACTTCTATTGACAACGATGCACTACATTAAATTGTTTAAAAAGATGTACACTCTTAAAACAAAAGAGTGAAATCCACTCCTATAGGGGAAGTGCATTTTCGGCACCGGAAAGGAGTGGAAATTAACTCAGACTGAGTTAAAACCGCTCGTTTTAAGAGTGTAGGACGTAGATTGTTTTCTTTTATTTCTTTTACTCACTCCGCAAAAAGAGTGAAATCCACTCCTATAGGGGAAGTGCATTTTCGGCACGGAAAGGAGGAAATTAACTCAGACTGAGTTAAAACCGCTCGTTTTAAGAGTGTAGGACGTAGATTGTTTTCTTTTATTTCTTTTACCCACTCCGAAAAAAGAGTGAAATCCACTCCTATAGGGGAAGTGCATTTTCGGCACGGAAATGAGTGAAAATTAACTCAGACTGAGTTAAAACCGCTCGTTTGTTTTAAGAGTGTATATATTTTACTTATGCCTCTGCGGAAAACCTGAAAATCCAAAAAACGAAGTCAGTTTGAATACTAAGGAACTTTTACCATATATTTGAGAAACTTTTCTATTTTTTTTTACAATATAAGTTAAATACCATGGTGAATTTGGGTTGCCATGTCGCTAAAGTCGTCACGACACTGTCTTAATTATTAGATCAAATATGAAGTGACTCTGGGAAGCTTCTTTGTTTGTACCGTCAGTGCGGGTAACTTTGGTCCAAAATCATAATTAAGAAGAAAAATTAAACTACAGAAACGATTTAAACACTTTAAAATCGTTCTGCATTCTAAGCATTGTACTTTTAGGAATAATTTCCAAGCATTTTTGTTAAATTTTATAAATTGAGAAAAAAAAATGGTGTTAGTTTAAAAAATAAGGACACGGTTCGGATCCGGGAGGGTAACTTTGGTCCAAGCATGAAATACATAAGAAACGTACTTTTTAACATCCTTAAAGACTGTGTTACCGAATTAAATAGTAATATTAAAATGTTTAAAATAAAAATAACAAAGTTATACGATGCATAGTTATTTAAAATGGTATATAACTTAATATTTACATTGCAGTGCATCGTAGAATGATATTACACTATGAATACCTGTATTGATTTTCGCCTAAAAGAAAACTAAACTTCAATTTTAATAAGGGAAAATAACTTATTTTTAGAAGCAAGAATTAAGCACAAATATCTTTATAAAAAGCGAAAGATTTCATTATAAAAGGAAAACAATAATGTATTCGTAATTAGGAATTTGAAAATTTTTACATTTCGACATTAGCAAATTTGAATGTTGTACGTTTCTTGCATTTATCTTTATCTTTTTAATGTTTAAAATCGTTTAAATATAATATCGTATGAAAATCGAGATTTTAAGCAATGAAAATACATATTTGTTTGTGCTATAAATGCGAAAAAAGCTGCTATAAGTTTTTTGGAACTAATAGTTCATTCTAAATTTGTTTTTGTATGCAAAATGATCAAAATTAACGACCAATTTATGGATACCATTAAAAAAAATTTCTTACCTAATAAGAACGTTAATTTAAAAATTCGTTTTTCGTGATACTTAAATTAGCCTTACATTAATTGTTCTGTACTGTGGTCTTCATTTACTTTACATTTAATATATATAGATAAAGAAAATCAAACATTTTTTAGCATGGCAAATTTTCTTGAAAATCGTCAATCAACACATAAATTAAAATTTTCAATTTGGTTTTTGAGATTTTAAAAATAAAGGCTTATTTTGAAAAATTTATGATTGATGTGTTCAAATCTTGCATAACAATAGTTTTTGAAAAATTACAATTACAACCACACACCAACTTGTTTACTAAATAGAAGACAATGTTCTATAACACAGAATACATTTCAAATCCTAAAGAACTTTCTACGGAAATGCTCAATCTCTAAAATTCAACAAACAAGCAAGACAAAACATGGCGATTCATTCTAGAAAACAAGAATTTTTAGCCAATAGGAACTACTTCAAATAGACCTTCCTGAATAGATAGTTCATTGAAGAAAGCAACACATGTTAAAGACAAGAACAGCATTCGATTTTTCCTTAAACTTTAAAATTTAAAAAACTTTAACAAAAAATAAAAAAATAAACTATTAAAGCAACGTAAAACTTTTAAAACGTAAATTTTAAAATTCTAAAAAATATCTAATATAATACTCCGTAATACCTTGAGGCTTTACTTAAATTTTGGAAATCCCAAATGTATTTTTTTATAAATTGATAAGTTGCATCACTGTGCTTTTTGTGTACATCTTCAATAACCAAAAATGTCATATTTTAGGTTTTTTTAGTCTTAAAAAATAACTGTATATTAGCAAATGTAAATAAATGTTTCTTATTTCTTTTATATATGTTGGGGAATCATAATGCCATAGTTAGCGATTTTAAAATTATCTGCATTGAAAATAACAACTTAGTACACAAATCTTTTAAAAATAATTTTAAAGCTTGCAATTTTCTTTTTCAAAAATTTAATCTACATTTTATGATCCGTTTTAATCTACATTTTATGATCCGTTCTAATCTACATTTTATGATCCGTTTTAATCTACAATTTATGATCCGTTTTAATCTACATTTTATGATCCGTTTTATATAAGTAATTGATTTCAGTGTAGGCTCAAATGATATAATATTTAGAAATAACAACAGAGGCCCAAAACAAATATTCTTCAAAAAAACATGTTTTAGGCATCTCAAACGATTGTTCTTAGAATCCACATTTCGAATGCCTTGTTTGCATTCGATCTGGGTCTGTCTATCCTTCCAACAAAAGAAATTCGGCGTTCGAGAAGATCCCTCTGTTTGATATGTTTGTTCCACCAGGATTGGATGAGTTGCCGGGGAGCCTTGCTTTCTTGGGGCATGTTGGTGAAGCTGCATAACAATTGCACTGATGCTTTTTCAATCTGTCTTTTAAGAAATAGAAGGGTTTATATTGCACCATGCCCGGAAAAGTGAAACTTAGGACAAATGTAAATTTTTGGGAGCTAAAAATTGTTGAATATTCCAAATTTTACAATGCCACCTACAAGTTAACAATGAAACCGAAGTTGCATAACAATTTCACCGATGATTTCGATTTTTTTTTCAATCTGACTTTTCAAAGTAAAAGAGTTTATATTGCACCGTGCCCGGAAAGTGATGTGTTGGAGAAAAGTGACTTTTTCAAAGTTAAAAATTCTTAAATATTCCAACTATGACGGTTAACAATGCCACCGAAGTTGCATAACAATTGCACCGATGATTTCGAATACCTTTTCAATTTGTCTTTTAGAAGTAAAAGGGTTTATATTGCACCGTGTCCAGAAAAGGGAAGTATTGGAGAAAAGGGACATCTTTCGAGTTAAAAATTCTTAAGTATTCGAAATTTGAAGATCTATGGGTAGAAGCAAATCTTAAATTGATCAGCAAAAGAGTTAGAATACTGCTAAAATATTCTTTATTTGTTTTCATTATATGTAACCACAGAATTCTGAATTTCCGATGATTCTCGTCACGGTAAAAAAAATCTTAAAAAGTTATTTTAAAAACTGGGCAGTTGAGATGCCCAGTTTTTTCAAGTAACCTTCGTGGGAAAATGACAAGATTCTTTCGAAACCAATAAAAAGTTATCATTAAAATACAAGTAAGTTTCTTGTGAAATATCTTGTAGATCATTTTTATGGGGGTTTACCTATGAAAAAACTGTGATTTAGCATACAAAAACAGAACAGGGATGGCACCGATTGTTTTTTGGGACTTATTTGTAAATCGGAGAGCCCTGTAAGCCGGATACATTTAAGATTTAAAAAAACAACGTTCGTAAAAATGTTCAATACAACCGGAGAAACGTGGCTTAGAAAATCATTTTTCCCATTGGATTAACACAGAGACTCTTTGGTATGGAAACCCAAGGTCATTCTGTCTCATTCACCCTTAAGGGAGAATGGGCGCGATGGACCGCGGGTCTCCAAACGCAAGTGCATCAGTGTTAATCCAACGGCGAAAAAACTATTTTCTCTGCCACATTTCTCCGGCTGTATTGAATATTTTACTGACGGTTTTTTTAAATAATAAATGTAGATAACTTACAGTTCTCTATCTTCCCACTGTTTGAAATTGCTTCGAATATTTTGTGTAAAATTATTTATTGAAAATTAAAAAAAATATTCGAACTCATTTCAAAAAGTGGGATTGTCGGGACCTGTAAGCCAGCTACATTTATCACATAAAAAATCCGCTTGTAAAAATATTCAATACAGCCGGAGAAATGTGGCAGAGGAAATATTTTTCTCCATTGGATTAACACTGATGCACTTTGCTTTGAAGACCCGCGGTTCAGCGCTCCTATTCCCCCTTAAACCCATTGGTTCACTGAACAAATTATAGTCAATAAAACTATCCTGTCTTAATATTTCTAAAATAAATAAAACTTTTTCTTAAAAAAACATGCTAGCTCGCATTTCCATCTACATAATCAATACCACAATCATTAATAACACAAAAAATTCTAATAAACGCCGAAAAGGCAGTTTTGCATAAAACTCGACAAACATCAGAAACTGCCCAAATTAATTCTCCACCAAGTTTACCTACAAGGCCTAAACTTATTCCAAAAGTTTTAAAAGAAAAGGAATTCCAAGCGAAAAGACCACATCGCGAACTCTTTTTTTTTTATCCCACTTCTGCATTATAAATATCAACATTGCACGCAATATTCAAAAACGTATGAATAAACTGCTGTATATCAATGACTTGGGTAGTCAAAATTGTATCTGAAAATTTTTGAGGTTTTTTTTTACTATTTTATTCTTTCGGTAACGGATGTTGGACTAACGTTAGACGTTTAAGGTATTCTGATTTATGACGCTACCTTAAAAAGCAGCTCTCAATTTTCTTCCATCGAAGTACTCGTAATAAATATCTCTTTAGTAGCAAAGAATCTCAAAAAATTGCAACCAATTTTTGTCTCCTATAAATGGCAAGCGCGTGTACTGCTAATACCAATTATTGCCTAATTTTACGCTGCTTTAAAAATGGAAAACATTGATAGAATTTATTTTATAATATTATGGCAGTCGGTCCTTTTCTACTAAAACAGGCCTTTTTCTCCTTAACATATAAATACGAACAGACTCAATTAAGTTACGTTCAAATCTCATAAATACCAAAATAGACAAATTTGGTTATTGTATATAGGATGTATCTTAGGCACCAAGTAATTAAAACTTTAGTTTAGATCATAGCTTGGCTTCTATCTTTGATCCTCAATAAATATCCTCACACTACTTCTATACATTTTCTGTGCCTGTTTTTAAATCCTAAACACTAAGGGCGCTTTTTCATTGACCGACACGACACCGACAAATCGTATACGATTTCAGTAACACGATATCGTGGAACGCAAAACACACACGCGAAGCCGGGACGCTTTTCACTAGCCGATACGATAACGATTATGCCGTTCCTAATCGGGCGATATCGGTTATCGCCACGTTATATCGTGGGTACGCACGAATCCTTCTTAATCGTGGCGACATTTTCTGTTTGTTGTTGTTTGAAAACTTCGTAAAAATGGCTCTTAAATTTGATATTGTGTCTCTTTGCGAATTAGTTGAGGGTAGACATGACGGAAAGTAAATAAAATGGTGCTGAAATCTATGACCTAGTTAACAAAATTAGTTTTTAAATAGTTTAAAAAAATTGCATGTTTTTTTTATATAAAATTCTTAAATTTTTTACAATTAACTAGCAACTGTTTTAATAAGGTTGTATTTTTTTTAAAACTGATTTCAGCTTGTAATTAAAAATTTATTTTTTAACGTCATGTTAGAAAGTTCAATCGAAAGTTTCCACGCTCATTCTAAAATAATTGAAGAATTTTGCAGGATCTTTATGTAACCTTTCAAATAGTACGTGAAAATCCCCTTCAGAATGCCTTGATTTTAAAATATCGTGAACCCAGAAGCGTTTTGTAATACCTCGTCTTTTCCTTCTTAAATAAAGTAAATATAAGAGGCGCAATTGATGATAATGTAGTTTATTGTGACGAGCCATTTTTTAAATGCGTCTGCTCACGGAGAAAGACGAACACGAAAATGAGCGGAAAATCGGCCCGTTTCAGTGAACGATATCGGTGCAGTGAAAAAGCGACTACCTAGACGATACGATAATATCGTATGCCGTCCCAAGCGATAGTGTACGATTTATCGGTGTCGTGTCGTTCAATGAAAAAGCGCCCTAAGTGAACTTATAAAAAAATAATCTGGGATGTCCTAAGCCATGGATTGGCGAGCGTAAAGGTATGACGTCGCTCAAAGTTGCATTGGGTGCCAGCTCAAGTGTAGATATTGTCACTTGACCTCTTCAATAATTCTAAGACACAAATGGTCGTATTAAAACTCTTGGAGGATAGAAACGGGCTTTGAAAAACGTTCGAAACCAAAACGTATAAATCAACGGTTGTTTACATCCATTTCAAACCAGTGCAACGATATGATAAATAGCATTGCGTGGATCAGGAAGAAGTTGGAACAGTGGGAACGGACTCAGAGAAAAGTTTGGGCTAGAGATACGTTGCGGGAATTTAATTAAAACTTGTTTTTCCAAGAATACGGTTAAGGCGTAAATTTGATTATGCCTTCGGAATATTGAGCGTGTTAACTTAAGGGTATTTTTTTTATCTTCTAGGACGTAAACAATGTGCTAAGACAGATGTTATCCAAACTTTTTCGACACAAAGTGTACTTCGTGAATTTGAAACCCTCTGAGGGATAAATAAGCAAATTGGATGACGTGTAAACTTGTTTCCACCGCATGAGTTTAAAATTTTAATTTTTAACTGACTTTTTTAGTTCGTGAAACTTTATTTTTGTAGCAGAAGGTAATAAATGATTCCTCATACTTTACATTTGAAAATTTAGTTTTTGAAATATAATTTTAAAAAAATGACAGGTTGCTTGGAAAACCTGGAATTCAGGTGACGGGTTTATACGTGTGTATCCCACAGAGGGTTTAGTATGTATTTGGATCATTTTGACAAAACTAACGAGTTATTTACACAAAAGTTAATTTTTCCTAACTTAAATATTTTATTAATTTATGGAGAAACTAAATATTTGGCAAGTGTGCCAAGTATTTAGTTCCTCCATAAATCAGCCAAAAGGTGTTGTTGTGACCGGGCCGATTTTTATCCCGAAACACACAAATGTTAAACATGAAGAAGGGCATACGGCAAAAAGTATTTCTGTATCATGTTTAAACCAAAAATGACCTATTACTCTTTTTTAATAGTATATTTATTATCAATAAATGATTGATATGATTATTAAAAAATGACTGAGTGGCTGATAATTAATAAATTATGAATTATAAACTATTAAAAAATTATGAATTATAAACTATTAAAAAATTATGAATTATAAACTATTTATAAATTTATTATTTTAAAATTATTAATTGTTCAGTTTTAATTATTATTCCCAGCATAAAAATACATCACCCGTTAAAAAATAATTTTTGAGTAAAGTATTTTTATATCTTTTAACTCTCTGAAAGGCTTGGAAAAAGGAAAAACGTATAGTTATCTGTAGGGGACAGTGGGGGCTAATGGGACAACGGGCAAAAAGGAGTGAAAATATAAGTTTTTTACAAATATTTCTACACTACAACATTGTAACAGTTAGACTTCACACTTTAACAACCAAATATTAGCCATTAAAAGCATTTATTAAGTGGAGAGATGAAGTGTTGTTTGGTAAAATCCAAAGTAAGTTAAAAGCGTATATATTTTTTACAATTTTAAAGTATTAAATAAAAAATATCATGAAATAAACTATAGTTTTGGGTTGAAGACATATCATAGATTAAGATATTATATTTCAAATACTGTGATGAAATACACGTGGCTATGTGTTGGATCTTTTATAAATAATAACTGTGTGGGGTCTAATGGGACAGAAATTGTGGAGTCAAATGGGACTCGAATAAACCTAGCTTTGTATGCTTCTCTTAAAGTATCTATACAAATCTAGAATATCTTATTCAGTCAAGTTGACAAAAACTTTTTTTAAACTTTAATTTTAAACTCTTTGAAAATTTTTCGTCGCATAATAAGTTAAAGTTCAAGTAGCTTTATTGATGACACATTTTTCCACCTGCAATTTCATTAATTACATCTAAACAAAGCTTCATCAAAACTTATGGGAGCATCTTCGATTTTGAATTTTAACTTTGATATTTCACATTTTAATGGGAAATAATTTTTTTAAAATAATAAAATTTCATTATTAAAATGGTGTTTGCTTTAAAATTTTATTTTTATAGTTAAACTCATAGTTTCTTTGCACAGAAGCCACGATCATGGGCGGAGCTATAATACACGCGGAGCAATCAGATGAAGAGAAAATTTCACCCGTTTTATTTTGTCTTTATCTGATTGCTCCGCGCGTTTTATAGCTCCGCCCATGGTCGTGGCTTCTGTGCAAGGAAACTATGAGTTTAACTATAGGTCATTTTCTGATTCATTTTCCATTTTTGAAATTTTAAAAAAGGCAACATTTATAATGTCCCATTGGCCCTGCACCCTGTCCCATTAGACCCCACATATTGGGGCTCATGGGACATTTACATGTTTGTTTAAAATGCTCAGCAACTAAAATATGGTGATGTTTTAACATCTGTCGAATGACTTTTTAAATAAACGAATGTTCAGTTTATGAGCTTGTAAAAAAATTAAAATTCTCGTATGTTTGCTGAAATACAGAGGTTACTAAAAATGCCATTACTAAAAATGCCAAATAAACCATTAGCCCCCACTCTCCGCTATAAACATTAAATTTATTTTTTAAATAACCAATTAGTTAAAAAAAAATTAGAAATAGGTTTATTGTTGACGATATGATCTTAAACTCCCTTCAATCAGAAAAAAACTAGAATGTCAATAAAAATTTAATAATTATAAAATTTTAAAATTTATTGTTATTGCTTCAAAAACTGTTGCATACATTATAGAAATTGCCGGGTCGCAAATTGCCGGTTAAGCAAAGACAATTTTGTAATTATAACATAATATTGATTCTACAAAAAAATAACTATAAGTGCATTGAAATAACAAGCTTATTTTGAACGTAACCAATTACCTTAACTGTCAATTAAATAGCTGCAAGCACTTCTTTCATCCTCATAAAAAAGACCAACAAAATAAAACTTAGTTGAAAACTACATTTAGAAGAAAAATAAATTGCTATCGAAAAAACTAGCTCATGTCTGGCCTCAATTAAGAAGTCGAATTTTCCTTTTCATTGAGTAAAGAATAAGATAAAGATGCTGCCGGCAATAAACCAATGTAAAATCCAGTTTGCCAAGTGAAGCCATCTATCGCTTTGTAGCAAGCCCAAACAAACGCTCTTGGAGAAGTATTTATCACTGTTCTGAAGTGGAGTTTGTATAGGCTTACTACATCGACTTGTCGATTTTTGACTCTCTAATAAAAACTGTGATTACTCACGGCCAACTTCAATAACAAGGCCAGAGAAGCTCTTCCACACATGAGCGTAGACGGAAATTTTGACGTCACTGTTCCCAGTGCCGAAGATCGAGAAACTAGTTTGGATGCATTCGGAACCCTAAAATTGTGGTCAGCCATGAACGAGTGGTTCCGAACAGGTTTCGAGACAGGTTGTCTTCATCTTCGGAACAACGTCACTCGGAACTATGACGTCAAAATTTCCGTCCCCGAGCTTGTTTGTGAAAGCTTCTTCGGCCTTAGTAGTTGAGTAGGCCGTGGATTACTGCGAAATTTTTCTTACCTATAAAGGAAATTAGTAACCTCTTGTATAAAGTAAGATCTCGTACAATAACAGCTTACAACTGCGCAAATACTGTATTTTTCATTAAAATTCTTAAGGAATTAAATGATGCGTTTCAGCATCAACTAACATTTAGTTAAATTTTCTAGAATTTTTTTTTCAGTACACCTATAACTAGTAACTTTAGGCGTTAAAGGTATTATGGCACAAGCATAAAAGCCAGCTATTGATGTTCTTCCACTGAAATCTGTAACTATGGAAATATCTCTTCAGTGGCACCGGATCTCAAAAAGTACAACCTATTTTGTCTCCAGCAAAATGGAGAGCGCGCGCACAAAAGCGTAAAGTTACGTCATTTAGTGACCAGGCGCGCACGGGGGGGAGGGGGGGAGGGTTACCCCCCCCCCCCCAGAACCCGCGTATTATAGTCCAATTTTTTTTACAATAACAAATATTACAAAATGAAAAAAATTTCCATAGGGAAAGACCACTTCGTCCAAAGACCATAGCGTCGATAACGACGGCTATCCTCTCAATTAGGAAAGAAGAATAAAAAAACATAGAAATAAAATATTGACAGATATATTTGAATTCGTTTTCAAGTATAATAGTGCATTTTGTTCGTTAATAAATCAGAGAAATTCCACTATGACTGTTTTTTAAATTTTATTTTTATGGTTTCTATTTGCTTAATACAAGTTAAATAAGTGTACTATAAGTTAGGAGTTTTTCGAGCTTTTTTCTAGCGTAATTTCTACTGTAAAGTATCTGTAGTGAGTGAATATGAGTATGTTTGTTTTGTTGTTACGCGTCAGACACAAAATAATGTAGTCGATTTAAAATTTTGTCAACAATAGAAATTTTCCAAAGAGCCCTAATAATATATGTTTTGACCAAAAAGGTATACAGACGGTTAACCGAAACCTGAAAGTTATTGCATACTTAAGGGGCTGGGGAGCCCAGTCGGTTAAGGCGTTCGCCTTGTATGCAGAAGGTCCCAGGTTCGGGTCCGGACATCGCCAAAATAACTGCCAACCCATAAACGTCCCACGCAGCCAAAAATATCCGACGAATAATACCCCTTGTAGAGGGAGTACACGTTAAATATGCCCAACGTCCCGACGCTGCGTACGATGTCTACCTTAACGGTTGCGTTGGGTGCCTACTCAGATGTCGGCTCGTCACCTGACTGTGGTTCTAAATTATGACGCCCGTCGCCAATAGCGCTCGTGTAGCTCTAGTGCGACGATATTTCAAACTAAACTATAGTATACTTAAAAAGCAAACTATAGATGACGAGCGGTGGAGCCAACGTGACTGATTGAATTTTATTTAAAAATCGTTCTTAAAAAATGTCTAAACATTTGCAGCTGGCGTAATTAATCTTACGGCTTTTGTATAACACTTTAATTTTGTGTTTTTTTAAAGCTTGTGTTTTGAAGAAAACGGAAAAAACGCGTCGGATTTATTGATTGTTTAAAACAAATAATTCTAAGGTAGCACGTGCTTCCATATTTTATTTTTCTTGACATTTCCTGTCTGAGAGCATAGTCGCTGCCATACAGGCGCCGATCTTTTTCTCAAAGAAAGAAAACATCCAATAACGTCTGTATATAAAAAAAAGAAATCCAAATAAATAATAAAAATCATATCCAAAATCCCGCGCTAAATTTCTATTGGCTAGAAATCTATTCCGAGTGGGGTGAGGATATTGTTATGCAATATCGTGACCTTTACTGATTTGTGATTACTCAGTAAAAAACGGAAAAGCGGCGCCAAAGATCAGAATTAGGAGCTTTTTTTTCACCCCCCCCCCCCCCCACACACACACATTAGAAGAGTTATAAATAAATTTTGTTATACACAGATTTCATGAATCCGAAATGGGTTTTTCCTATGATTTTTTTTCTCTTTGGCAAGTCTGAAAAAATATCGTGTGGCGTCGATTTTTTTTTTATTTCTACTATTCTTTTTTTATGAGTGGCTTGTTTCGTGCGAACAAGATTTGGATTTTTTTACTATTTATTATTATATTTTGATTTTTTTAAACTGATAACCAAAGAGACCATATTACGGGTGGTTGTTTTTATCTTTTGGAATAAATGTGGTGTCTAAGCCGGTGACTCAATGCTTCAATCGGAGTTTTTCGCGCCTCTTGTCCGTATGTCTCAATTACATTTCATAGGAGCAAAATAGATGTCATAGGAGTAAGAAGAATAGTTTTTTGTTTCTTCATGTAACCAATGAGTAAATTCCAATTTATAACATTTTCTGACTTTTCCTGTTACTCAATGATATTAAAATGATTAACGAGATTAAGAGGGATTGTCAGTCCCATAGAACTAATGCTTTAGTTTTGGCATCACAACTTCAGCAGAAGCATTGCTTCGCCATGTTAGCCCTTTTTTCAAAGGTATGGGAATCAACATAACATCGAAATGAAACAATTTTGAAACAAAAATGTTATCTAGTTATTTAATTATATATTTTTGAAGTTTTAAAATGCCAAAAATATACAACAGATAGCGACACTATTTCAAAACTTTATCAATTGATAATTAAATACCCGGATGTTATTTTCTTTTCAATTTTGTTTTAAATTGACGTTATGATGATTCCCATACCTGGTGAAAATGGGATAACATGGCAAAGCAATTCTTTTTCAAAAGTTGTGATTTCAAAACTAATTTGTTAGCTCTATGGAACTGACAGTCCCTCTTAATGATAATGCATCAAAACTGCAATTTGTTGCACGATGATTAACATTTATTTCATTGAGATGTATTATTATGTATTTAATATTTATAATAAGCTTTCTCTGTTTTCATTACATTTTAATTGCTGGTTAAAATTTAAGTACATGTTTTATAGAAACTAGCTACTATTTTTATATAACGACATAAATGATTAGGGTTTTTGTTGAATTATCGTCGCACTAGAGCTATAGGAGGGCTAATGGCGACTGGTTGCCATAGTTGTAGTTGCGGTTATTTAAAATGAATATATAAACTTCTCATGCAAATCAAGAAGGTTTTTTTTTTAATTTATAGTATATTGATTAATATTTTAATCATGACTATTTAATTAAATGTATTCATTAACTACCAGTATAGTTAAATAATTGAGTTTTTAAAATATGTTAGGTATACTACTGTTTTTATAAACTAAATAAATGTTAAAATTATTTATACACAAATCATTTTTTAGTTAAATTTAATAATAGAAGCTTGTCGTTTAATTTCTGTACAACAAATCAGGTGATTTAAATTATCTAAGCAGTTAAATTTTAAATAAAAACATTAATTATTTTTTTCTTAATTGTTGCCCTTAATTTTTATTCAAAAAAAAGACATTAATTATCTATTAAATAATACAAATATGAGTTATGTTATGGAAAATACAAACTAATTAATGTTTATAAAAAGTAATTAGTAATACATACTAAATTAATAGTAAAAAACTGCATTTACAATGGAAAAATAAATTAAAAAATAATTTTAATTAAAACAATGTTAATTAAAAATAAGTTTAATTAAAAATAAGTTTAATTAAAACAATTTTAATTAAAAATAAGTTTAATTAAAACAATGTTAATTAAAAATAATTGTAATTAAAAATATTTGTAATTAAAAATGTTTGTAATTAAAAATATTTGTAATCTATATACATAAAAGGCAACTTCCGTTCGTTTGTTTGTTTGTATAAGACACGAGATCTAAAGAACCACGCAACAGATCGTCACGAAATTTGGCACAAAAATTCATCTCATCTCCGGAACAAAATAGGCTAAGAATTTTTCAAATCAGATCATTCCTTTTATCGTTTTCGAACGTTTTTATTCGAATTTCTTTTATAAATAATTTATAATCTGGTCGGTTGTTCGAAGGTCATTGTGTTAGAGCTGTATAATGGGTGTGTTTATAGCTATATCTATTTTCTCGCCAAATTATTTCCGAAAACGCGCCAAATGAGCTAAAAGGTTTTATGTATTTATGAGGGAATTGTGATGACATTTATGAGTGCATTTTATAGCGTATTTTTCATTTTTGAATTTTTTGAAATTAATATTAA
Organism: Oedothorax gibbosus; assembly: GCA_019343175.1. Lineage (NCBI taxonomy): Eukaryota > Metazoa > Arthropoda > Arachnida > Araneae > Linyphiidae > Oedothorax > Oedothorax gibbosus. Next base: position 7,459,524 of record CM033278.1, read on the forward strand.
TCATTACTATATCCAAGTTGGGTAATTAAATGGAAAATTATTGGGTAATCTTCATATCTTATGTAACTAAAATGAAAGAAAAAAATAGTTAAATTGACTGTTAAATTATTTTCCACCTCTACCCGTGCAACGTCGGGTATAACAGCTAGTTAAAAATATTTGTAATTAAAACAATGTTAATTAAAACAATGTTAATTAAAAATAATTATAATTAAAAATAATTGTAATTAAAAATAATTGTAATTAAACATAATTGTAATTAAACATAATTGTAATTAAAAATAATTGTAAATTAAAAATAATTGTAAATTAAAAATAATTGTAATTAAAAATAATTTTAACTAAAAATTATTTTAATTGAAAAATAATATTTAAAAAATTGAACCCCCCCCCCCCCAGAATTTTTTTCTAGTTGCGCCCCAGTTAGTCACACATTTAAAACTTTATCGGTAAATGATGGCGACACAGTTCTAAAAGGGCGCTAAAAGGAGCCAATATTCAAGTTCATAAAACAGGGAGACATGAAGGGCTTAGGTTTTACCTTAAATAGCCGGACCAGAGGACATGATCAGAAATTGAATAAATCGAGCTTTAAAAGAGAGGTAAGAAAACATTATTTTTACAATAGAGTTGTCAATGAGTGGAATGCTTTACCAGATTATGTTGTGCATTCGAAGAGAGTAGAAGATTTTAAGAAGAAACTTGACAGTCATTGGAAACTGGTAATGTATTAGATTTATTTTGGACCAACCTTGCTGGGCCTCTGGCCTGTTGTTGGTCTACAATTTTTGTATTTGTATTTATAATATCATTGTCAAAGAGGTTTGTTTGGGCTTACTTAGGGTGCTTGGCGACTTTCTGACGGCTTCACTTTGTTTCTCGCCGAGCATCTCCATCTTCTTCTTAACTCTCAGTTCCTTTTCCGCGAAATAAAAATAAATACGCGCGAACACCTTTTCTCGAAGTGTTGCCAAAGACGATATCTAAAAAGAAAAAAGCCAAACGATATCATCTTGACGCCGTAACAAGGCCATTCTAGTTTAGAAAAGACGTTGTTTTCTTTTTCCTCACTTCGCAAAAAAGGAAGTGGTACGAAGTAAAGAAAGCTGTTAACAAGTAAGAATTTTTTTTTATTATTTTCGATCGAATTTTGTTTTTTAATCTCGTCCGGCATCTGACTCAGTTTTCCCATTTGGGGTTGTTTTTTCTTTTAATTTTGTTTCACAGTATGGCATCACGATTTTGTCTTTTTTTTTCCTCTTTTGAACACAATAAAAGCTTCTATTGTGGGTCGAAAATGCGTTTTACTATGAGTTTCCCGATATATTTTTTTAAATGTTACTTTATAAAAAAGTAACCATAAAAAAAAAATGCCTACCAAAATTTCTCGTTTCCATTTTTTGGAGGAGAATACTTTTTTAATGTCTTTATTTAACGGAATAGTTAATTTCGATGAAAAATAATTGCACAGTTTCGTATTTTTTGCGTTTTTCTTTTTTAAAAAATTCTGATCCGAAATGTAATTGTCTTAGTTAAAGAAAAATATTATTAATTAATTTGTCATAGAAGATTGATTTGGTCCATTAACTTTTGTGAAAATTAATGGGGTTTCGTAATCTAACTAATAGTTGGCAAAAGAAATTACGAATATGCATTTTTCTTTTTTTTTCAATAATAGAAAAAAAATGAAATGATTGGAAAAAAGAACATTTATTGTCACGAAAATTTAATGATTTTCCCTAATGACTCTATATATTATTGTTCTAACTTTGCAAATGTTGTGTTAACAAGACCAAATAAAAGTTAAGAATTTTACAAAAAAGTGTATAAATATCAGTAAAATGCATTGCTTTTTAATTGATATTTAAACTATTAGTTCGTTGCAAAACACGCAAAGTATAAGAAGTAGAAGTAGTAGAGTTTTGTGACACATGATTCAGTTATAATTTATGCTTTTTATATTTTAGTGTTAGTCATTATTTTAGTCATTACAAAATTTCATTTTAGTCCAAGACTCATTTTTTACATAATGAAATTTATGTTCTTAAAACCTCGAATCAAATGTATTTCATTCGCCTTTTAGTAGTGTACTATTTTGTGTTTGAAGAACTGCTCTTGGGACGAGACATTTTTTATTTAGGACAAACACAAACGTACAAGTCAAAACGGTAGAATTGTGTAAGATCCAGGACAAACGATGTTAAACAGTCACAATCTCAGCAAGTTCTGACAATCGGTCGCCAAGGCAACCACGAATTTTATACATTCTTTAATTCACTACAGTTCAATTATTAAAGTCAGTCATTACGAAAAATATTGTTCTCTCTTTTTGAGAAAGTCACTTCACTACAGACTCCTCCCTTCCCGGAGGAAAACTTTTCTCGAAGAGGAAAGTTTTCTGTACAGTCACTCGTTCAAAGTCTTAAGTACACATTTTAAGGCCAATGTCCGACCAGTACCTACTTAACTAAACTCTAGTGCCTGTACTAAGTAGATATAAGTTATATTAATTAAATTCTACAATACATTATATATATATGTTAACAAGAAAATAAATAGAATATAGTTTACAAAATCATGTTTATGAAATACGAATAAGGCTGGCAGCATTTTGATGAAGTTTCCTTCTGAATTAGATAGCCAAGCATTTAAGAAAACCCCTCCCAAAATTTCTGACAGTTCAAAAGAGTTTGAGTTTTGTATCGGAGGAAGCCTAGGTATATTTCTTCTTAGAATTCTTGCAAGCATATCAAATTATGTTTTCTGCTGGGTTAAGGTACGGTTTGAGCATGTTTATGTGGTACACATGACTTTCGTCTTTCTCAGGAAACTTTACAACATAGTTCGTGTCTGACAGTTGTTGTATAACAGTTCCAGGTCCCACGCACGTTTGGTTTAGAAACACATTTGGTTTAGAAGCACGCCTATACGCTCGATTGGTTTAGAAGTTTCTACCACCAACACCTCGTCACCAAGGACTAACTGTCGCTTTTTGGCAGACCGAATCTTTTGTTTCTTTTTGGCTTCTTTCCTGAAGTATGAATCTTGATTGTTCAGTACATATCTAGACTTAGAGCTTGAGTTACTTCTAGCTTCTTGAGAGTATGATTTCAGTTCTTAACTTTTTGGTTGCTCTTCAATAAATTCTTTTGGAGATAAACTCATAAGTCCGAGCTCCGAATGTAGGGAATCTGCCATAGACGAAATCTCCTCTTCCTCCGTCTGCTCTTCAAGCCTTTCCTGATCAGGCACATCTTCCGGATCCATTTGTTGCATTTCTGGGCTTTGAGACTTATCTTCGGAAATTTTCTTTTGAGCTCTATCTTGAACTGCATTCACCTGGTGAATCTTGGCAAACTCATTCTGCTTGACTTCTTTAAGCATTGCAGCTGTTTTGTTGCCCAACAGATACATTCCTTTGTCTAATGAGTTTCTAAGAACAGCAGCTTTAGTAACTATATGGCCTAAGTCACATTTTAGTTCTACCTCGGGTAAAGGCAAGCATTTCATATCCTCTTCTAATGGAGTTTTGATCCACACATTCTCGTTTGTATACATCGTGGGCTTGACATACTTCTGGCAAATCAAGTCAACGGTCGAGCCGGTATCCCGGAGTAATGGCATTTCCACTCCATTTACCTTCCCTCGACTAATATATGGCGTCAGACCTTCTTCATATCTAGAAGTAACATTAGAGGCCACATATTCGACTTTCTTCAATTTATCACACTGAGGTCTCAGGTGCGAAGGCGACCCACACTCATAGCAGCGACGTTGACGTCTTCTTTCGAACTCCTCTTCGTTGCTCTTTTCCACATGTGGATCTTTTTTCCCCCACTGGTTTTTCTTCCCTTCCTCTGCAGGTTCCTTGAATTGATAACCCTCGTTTTCATTTGTCTGTGATTTATTTGTCTTCTGTGGGTATTCTTTCTTTCTAAAACTCTCTCTAATGCTCTCATACTCATCTATGGTTTCTGCCAATTCGTAGGGAGTCTTCATTTTTATCCATCTATCTAGAAAATGTTCTCTAATATCGTCTGGAACCCTGAATTTTATTTTTTCGGTTATCAACAAATCTTTCAGCTGTTGAAACGTAGATATTTCTAAGTCTTCAACCCACTCTGTGAAATAACAAGACAACTCATGAGCGTAATTTCTCCATGATTTTTCGGGAGTTTTCCGATGGCGATAAAAGCACTGTTTAAGTTTTTCACTGTTTAGCTTGTATCTTTTTAAGATGAGGCTCTTTACAAATTCATAGTTATTTACGTTTTCAGGTGGTTCTCTGGCCAAAAGATTAGATATTTCAGCAGGTAGCACACCTAACAGGTAAGCAGTCCAATCGTCTTTCGGAACTTGTGCCATTTCAGCTTTTCTTTCGAAATTTATGAGATAAAGGCCCATTTCATCTTGTTTTTCATCAAACTTAGGAGTTATCTGGGTCAATTGAATCTTCGGACTACTTCTTACCAAATCTCTATTCGTTTGGAGCAAGGACTCCCTTTGAGTCAACCCCAGACGTTTTAACTCCAGTTCATGTTGCATTTTCTCCTTAGCCAACCTTTCTTGTCTATCATTATTTTCTTTCCAAATTCTATCTTCTCTCCTCTTTCTCTTCTTTCCTAATTCCATCTTCTCTCTATTTCTCTTCTTGTCGCAATTTTTCTTCTTTCTCTTCTTGTCGCAATTTTTCTTCTTTCACTTCTTGTCGCAATTTTTTCTTTTTTTCTTCTTGTCGCAATTTTTCTTCTTTCTCCTCTTTCTCCCGCTTCAATCGGTCTTCGATAATACGTTCCAATAAATTTTTGACTTCTTCTTCGTCATAGAATTTACTCTTCAAGATAATTTGTTTTATCTCCGGAACCACACTGGAAGGCGGAACAGCTTCCCCTAATTCCTCGCAGACTACTATCAAGTCCTGTTTCCTACCCTTAACTAAGAAAGCCATTTCCCAATTCAAATGGTAACTTATCAAAATTCTTTCAGTAAACTACTTTTATTTTTTTAAGAAAACCAATTCAGCTAAAATATAACTACAAAGAAAGTACTAATTTTATTTTTCAAATAATATTTAGCATTCTTATAACTGACAATATCTCCGGAATCTATTCTATTATGACTATTCTATTAAAACAAATTCTATTATGTCTTACAAAAATAACTTTCCAACGAAGCCAGAAATTCAAAATATATTTTAACTGAATTATATCGTACAGTATCGTACAGTAACTTTTATTTAGATAAAGTTTCGATAAATTAAACTCTATGTTGGCAACGACAACAATGCTCACGTGATTAATGCAGATTTCTACAAATTCTAAATATTTCGGAATTTACAATAACGGAAACTTTTATTTCCTTATTCTATCAACACTACTTTAAATAAATTTTATTATAGATTATTTTAAATCTGCAACCAGAATTGCATTCAAAAATATACAGAATTAAATCTTCAACTGACAATATATTGACATCGCTTTCAATGAACGACTGTGTTAAATCGGTAAATACAACCGCAAGACAGTACACACTTCAAATTCAGCTATTATCTTAATTAAAATACAATAATAAGATAACGAACTTCAATTTCAGTTATATATTAGGATTTAAATCGTACAATTAAACATTTGTTCTAGTTCTCAATGTATCACTTAAACACACTAATTGCAACTGCTAGACACAAGTTATACAGAATTCTACAACAAATAAAGCTTAACTTTTGTTAAGTTTAAATCTGATAATTTTAATTATAAAAAATTTAATTTTACTTATTTTATAAGAATATCAGGCACTAGATTCAAGTCAGGTACTTACAAACTTTATATCTCCCTGATCGAAGCAACGTTTTTCGTCGTTCGTCTTCGTCCAAATTAGCGGGAATATAATTCTAATCCCAAAAGCGCTGCCACCAGTCTCAGACTGTACTATTTTGTGTTTGAAGAACTGCTCTTAGGACGAGACATTTTTTATTTAGGACAAAACACAAAGGTACAAGTCAAAACGGTAGAATTCTGTAACATCCAGGACAAACGATGTTAAACAGTCACAATCTCAGCAAGATCTGACAATCGGTCGCCAAGGCAAACACGAATTTTATACATTCTTTAATTCACTACAGTTCAATTATTCAAGTCAGTCATTACGAAAAATATTGTTCTTTTTGAGAAAGTCACTTCACTACAGTAGGGTAGGGTAGGTACATATATATTCCAGCTTGTGTGCTTGATCAGAGACCCGCTTATAAGCCTTCGTCAAGTAAGAAAGACACAGCAAGAATTTTTTATTGTCACAGAGAAAGGAAAAGTACACGCAAGGCGAAGGCGGGAATCGAACCCGCACCCGTTACAGCGCGCAGACTGCTAGCGTAATGGTCTGCGATACAAACCACTCGGCCATCCAGGCCCCCGCCTTTTTAGTTGTAGTCGATGTTGATAACGTAATATGCTTAACGCGACAGTTAATATGAACACCATTTATATTAACTTCGTGGAATTATCACAAAATGTATTATTTTAAACATTTAATTTGACGGATTATTTTTCCATAATAAAAATATTTTCAATCCCTTGTAACGAATTATCTAAGATATAATATATCTAAATCGGCGAATATTTTACATAGAAGCTGCAAAAGTAAAATGTATTTTTTATGCAGATTAGCGTCTCGTTTACTTTTGAACCAGACAGCGTTTCAATAGGGTACTTGACTGCATCGCTAAAATACCTCTCAATATTAAATTAATTATAGTTTGAACCCAAAAATAACAAACGTATATATTTTTTTGCATGAATCTTTAAATAATTAGTAACAATCATTTTAAAATGGCTTATTTATCATCGGTACGTCACGTGATCACAAAAACCATCGATTTGGTTGACGTCACTAGTATATAGAAACAAACCGGTGCACAGTGGGGTATTTGACGAATCTAGCTGGACAAAAGTCGATTTTAAAACCTAAACGTATGTGGAAAAAAAGGTCATTTCTGATAGACGAATAATGAGCGCATGCCGAACAAGACTTTTTTTTTAAATTACAGACGATTTTTTACATTCGTAATGCTGGTTTAAAGTTTGTTGTTCAGTTGTATTCGTGTTTGGTTTTCTGATATTCGTAAACAGATGGAGTTGTAATAATTTTTTATTCTAATTTAAGCAACGAAAATGAATTTTTCGGTTATAGAATCTAATACAGCAAGTAAGAACGTATACATTCCACCAGTTTTAATTATTTTAAAGGTACTATTTTAAGCATATTAGCGTTTTGAAAATGTTCTATTTTTCATCTTATTTTTCTTCTATTTGATTTACATTTGAGTAAATTAGTTATATAGTTCCGCAAAGTTCCGCTTTGACTTTTAGCTTAAAAGAAAGCTTAGAATCTATACTTTAAGAATCTGGTAAAATATCTTGCGGGTTTTTGCGGTTTTGCGATATAAACGTAATTTTCTAGCATTGTAGGTATGTGATCTTACAAAGTGCGTTATCTTCAACTTTGTCTCAAAACGTTAATTTTTGTTTTAGGATCGTCAAAAGTTATAACCATGACTAGGAAAGAGTTGTTTGTTATTATGTAGCAACAAAATTTGAAAAACATAAATGAAAAATTGAAGTTTACATAAAGGAAAATTACATTTTAAACTTAGATAATTTTTCTGATGAGATCACGCGGGAAATAAAGAAAATTTTTAAAGAGTTCAAATGTAAATTAAAATGTCGTCGGCATAAATCTCAAAGAAAAAGGACTTATTTTTGCTAGAAAATAAAGATTGGCTCGAAGGTTCATTTTCAGTTTCAAAAATTGTGGAACGACAAGGTAGACCTTTGAAGACTTTTAGTGACTCTTATGATCGGACATCGGTGTAAAAGGAGAAAAACAAAAGAATTTCGGAAAAATACTGATTTGGAAGTATTGACTTTCGCTACACAAACCAAGCTTAAAGAAAGTGGGAACATAGATGCTTCTCTAGTACTAAAAAACATCCGCTAGTTCTCCAACACGAGCTACTAAATACAAGAAAGCCTTTTCTCTAGCCCAACAAAAAAGCAATACTGTTTCCCAAATGTCTCCAAACGAAGCTCTGTCAGTTTTTGTTGAAGCCGGACTTTCTAGAAGTCAATATGAAATCATAAGAAATGCAAACAAAAACATATATCCATGTTATAGCCATAAAGAGCGAAAATTGAATGTTATCCTGATAAAGAGTCATACATAGTTACAGAGACTTGCGCCGAAGTTAAGCTTCAAAATCTGATGAATCACACTACGACCCGCTTGCTTAAGTACTTGGAAGAAGTTTTACAAGAAAGATTTTCCATTGTTTTAATATCCAAATGGGGTTGCGATGGAGCTCAACAAGTTCAATACAAGCAAAAATTTGAGGAGGATTCACACACATTCCGATGCACATATCTTACAAAGTTCTTTCGTTCCTATTCAACTATCGTGCTCTGTAAATAATTCAATCATATAGCAGAATCCAATACAATCTTTGCCACGATATTGTCGTCCAATAAGAATGGGTTATGTTTAGTTTGATTTATCGTCGAACTAGAGATACCTATGAGGGCTATTGGCCATAGTTAAGTGACGAGCCGACACCTTGAGTGGACACCCTACGCAAATTTAAGGGCGTGATCATACACAGCTTCGGTATTTTGAAGGATATTTAACGTACACGCCCTCCTTACAGGGTGTAATTCGTCGGCAATTTTTTGACTGCACGAGCTGTTTGTAGGTCGGCAATTGTGCAGGCAATGCAAGGACACGAACCTGGTACCTTCCGCATGCAAGGCGAACACCAGGGTCTATGGGAAAGTCCTCTAACTCATTTATATAATCGGACAACCCCTCATGGGAGCCATCAATTGGAATAAAATAATAGTTTATATAGAAAATAATCACCGTTATTAAGGGTGCACCCGTGCAACGCCGAGTTTATAAAGCTAGTTGTTGTATAATGTTGTATTGTATTTATAATACCCGAAATTAACTTAAGATTTCATAAATTATTACCAGAAGTGATAAAAATGTTTTTGTCCAGCTAGAACGGTCATATACCCCACTGTGCGGTGTGACGTTCTTTTTCTTGCAATTAAACTGGGTTTAATCTAATATACTATTAAAATAAGAATTATATAGATAATGGAAGGAGGTTTTACAGAAGTGGATAGTTCAAATTTGCTTAAAGTAGAGTCCAAAATGGTGTTTCAAAGTTTGTTTATAGTTACTAGTGACGTCATAGATACCACGTGACAGCCACAAAGCGTTTTCGGGCGTAATTTTTCGTCCTAATTTTAAAATTCATTTTTTTCCCTTTTATTGGGTATGTGAAAAAAAGAAAAAATACGGGTCTAATATTTTTGGCATAAGAATATTTTAAGCCAGTAAATTTTTTTTAGTCAAATACCCTATTACATACATCCATGATTCAATTAGGGTAGGGTACACTCTTTAAACAAAAGAGTGAAATTCACTCCTTTAGGAGAAGTGCATTTTCGGCACCGGAAAGGAGTGGAAATTAACTCAGACTGAGTTAAAACCGCTCGTTTTAAGAGTGTAGGACGCAGATTGTTTTCTTTTATTTCTTTTACCCACTCCGAAAAAGAGTGAAATTCACTCATATAGGAGAAGTGCATTTTCGGCACGGAAAGGAGTGGAAATTAACTCAGACTGAGTTAAAACCGCTCGTTTGTTTTAAGAGTGTAGGTACATACATATTCCGGCTTGTGTGCTTGAGCAGAGACCCGCTTTTAAGCCTTCTTCAAGTAAGACATACACAGAAAGAATTTTTACTGACACAGAGAAAGGAAGTACACCCAGGGCGAAGGCGGGAATCGAACCCGCACCCATAACAGCGCGCAGACTGCTAGCGTAATGGTCTGCGATCCAAACCACTAGGCCATACCGGTCCCATGATTTAATTCTTTTAGTAATATTTTATCATAACTCTGTGTTTTCACAGTTCATATTTCATTCCTAGAAACGGATCGGGATGTGAAAAAAAATGCGCCAATAAATAGCGGCGTGTATATTTGATTGGTCGTGGCCAAAAGTCCAGACTCTGTGTTAGCTGCCAGCTCTAGTGCAAATTAGTTCATTCAACCCGAATCCATTTAGCGCCGAAAACCCATCAAACTCAAACCCATAAAAAAGCAACTCTTAAAACTGAAAGTCGGGGCCCGGGTGGCCTGGTGGTTCGGATCACAGACCATTACGCTAGCAGTCTGCGCGCTGTAACGGGTGTGGGTTCGATTCCCGCCTTCGCCCTGGGTGTACCTTTCTCTCTCTGTGTCAGTAAAAATTCTGTCTGTGTCTGTCTTACTTAAAGAAGGTTTGTACGCGGGTCTCTGATCAAGCACACAAACCGGAATACATATGTATACCAACCAACTGAAAGTCGTTGTCAAACACTAATGAAATATCATCACCTGCATACAACCTAAATCTGAAACATAACTCTTAATATAGGTCATCTATATACATAACAAGTAGGTTTGTTACAGAATCTGTCACTTAAACCGCTTCCACACAACATTTGTGCTCAACAGGAAACAAACTATTTATACACCTCAGAAAGAAATTCGCCAAACAGAGCCTTTAGCTAGTTGTAATTAAACATTTAAACGATAAAATTAATTATTTTCATTAACCTTCTTTCTCAGATTTAATAATTAGACTTTATCGTTTGCTTAATTTGTTTGAAGTTCGAAGAATAATAATGTAATCTTTTTTTATAAATATCTTTGTGTCGCCATAATTTACCATTTACATTTCTTTCGAAAATTCAGTCATATATTGTTTGCTAAATTAAATTACAGTTCGAAAAATATATAATTTGTGCAATTGATGCTTTAAAAATAAAAGCGAAACTTTGCATATTTTTTATGCCAAGTTAGAATTCTCTATGCATCTTTCTTCATACATATATAATAAACCATCAAAAGAACATCTATTGTGATATTACAACAATCCTAACTGAATAATATCGCATAAATAAATATTCTTTCAAAAGTGTTTATTTTTATTTTAAATAAAGTTTCTCGTACGTTTAACGAAATGGCAACAGTGAAAATATTGAATAAAAATGGAATTTGCATGTTATTTCAATGTAGATTAAATTTTTAGTTATTTAAATTTTAAATAAACTTCTAATTTAAATTTTTTAATGAAATTTGGTATGTAGCCTAATCTGATTTTTTGCTTCAAAATGACGCATTCCACTTGTCTTTGGGACTTGTGGTTCTTTCTGTGAAAGTGGGTGACGGTCAGACAGACGGACTGAACGATTATAAAACCTTCCACTTTTTACTTTATAAACGTAATGTGAAAGCTAAAAGGCAACTCCCGTTTGTCTGTTTGTATAAGACACGAGATCTAAAGAACCACGCAAGAGATCGTCACGAAATTTCGCACAAAAATTCATCTCATCTCCGGAACAAACATAGGCTAAGAATTTTTCGAATCAGACCATTCCTTCTATCGTTTTCGAACGTTTTTATGTTTCCCATTCAATGCATTGAAGATCTTAGAGGTTTATTGCTCCTTCAACTGTACGTTTTCACGGATTGTTTATTTAGTTTTATTTTACACATATTTTTAAAACGATTTTTAATTATATTTAGTTTAATTAGAAATAAACAACTAAAACAAAAATCGTTTGCTAGCTTTTTAGCAGTTAGAAAATATTTAATATTAAAAATAAAAATCGTTTGCTTTAGTATCTTTATCACAGTTAAAAAAACAAATAAATATAAAAAATACAAATCGTTTGCTGTTTGCTGGAGTAGCTTTATAACATCTAAGCAATTGAAGAGCTTAGTGGAAGAACGTGCTAAGTGACAAAAAGATGAAAACGAGATAATGAGCTTCAAAGTTTTTAGTTTGCAACTTTTCTGTCATTCACAAAATCACAGGTTTTTTTGCATGATATTTTAGTTTGGTTCTTCAAAATGCTTGGTGGCTTTTGGCTTAGCCGTAATTTACGTCATAACGCGTCATTTACAAAACGCGCTTGACAACTCATGCACTTGACACGTTCTTCCTCTGAAGTGCTTCAGATTTTGGCCAGTCGCTTAGTGGAAGAACGTGCTAAGTGACATTTTTTAGGTAAATTTGACCCATAAACGTTTCATAATTTCTGTACTAACCTTCCGATTTTCAAAATTCTTTTTCTGTTTGGAAGATAGGACTTCACAGATCTCTTTTATACTTTTTAATCGTTTGCCTGTCCGTCCATCATTTTGTCTGTCCATTTTACCCGTCCATATCCCTTTCAATTTCCGATCCAAAGTACCTGATTTTGAAAATTCTTTTTTTGGTTCGAAAGTTAAAAATTAGATGACTACAATGTATAGTGTTTGGCCAGCTGCCTGTACGTCTATGCTATTTTGTTTCTGTCCGTACGTCCTACTATCGCCCCCCCCCCCCCCCCAACTTCCTTTGTACCCGTCCAATTTTTAAAGTTATTACTTTCAATCACCTAATATAAAATATAAGGTAATAAAACTATTGCGATGGGGGTCAATATTCCAAATTAAGATTTTGTGCTTTCTACACGTTTTGGAGGGTGCTCATTCTAAAAAATTGGGTTTTTTTCATTGATCCTTCTGTCTGTCTGAAACTACTTTACTGTTCGAAATAAAAGAGCTACGGACTTCAAATTTAGTACACGGGTTCCTAGTTCCTGTTGGACGTCATAATAGGGTTTTAGAGAAAATTGCGCATGCGCAAGTAGAGGCTGCTATAAACTTTTTTTGGGTTTTAAAGGTATTACTGAATAACGGAAATAGATACAGACTTCAAAATTGATACACGTGTTCCCTGTATTTGTCGGACCTCAAAATAAAGTTTTCTACAATATTGTGCATATGCAAGGAGTAGCTGCCATAGAACTTTTTAGGTTTGACAGTTATTGAAAATACTTTATAAGGTATATATAACTTTTAAATGAGCGTATTGATACATAGTGTTACTCATCCCTAGGTTTTTTTAAGATATCAGTCACCTATCTTATGCTTTTTGTTCGTCCGTTTGTCCCTACTATAAGGATTTCTTTGAGTATTTAAGTTAAAAGAAAGTTATATAAGTTATTTTAGAACTTCTTGCTTAATGTTAGATGAGTAAGTTTTTAATGGAAAATATTTTTATAAAAATACTATTATCACTGAAATTATAAACTAAATACTTTGAAGAATAATAAGACAAATCAACTTAATAAAAATTATACAAAAAGATAGTACAAGAAACAAAAATGCATGTGAATAAATAAATAAATAAATATTAAATTTAAAAGATTTAAAAAAAGATAATAATGCAAGATGTAAGTTTTCGCAAAATAAATGTTTAAATAGTATTTAGATAAGAATAATTGAATTTAAAAACAAACTTTGATATTAAAAAAAAAGTAAAAATAAGTTGCATGGCAAGATATAGATCCTAAGGTTATTTACGTTTTTTTTTCTCCTTTTCAATTAAGGGTTTAATCAATTTTAAGAAAGCTACTTTAATTTACAGCATTTCTACAACAGTAGAACATGATCGTTTAAACAATTTATTTTTACAATCGTGATGTATAGTACTTTTTAAAGTCATCGATATTTTAATAAATATTAAGAACTTATAACGTTTTATACTTTGTTACTTTATTTTAACATCAATTATTATAAAATATTTTAGTTTTACATAACAAAGCAAACTCTTGATTAAATTTGTACTTACCGTATAAGCTGCAATTCACACTTTCAAGCAAAAATTCAGCTTTCCGCTTGCTTCTTAATTCCATTTTAATAATATTAGGAGTTTAGGACATTGCACAAAATGCGTTCGATAGCTTTAGAGATCAAACGTAAAATGGCTTTAAAACGTTTTTTGTACCCATAATTCATTTTTTTAAACAAACCAGATGCTTTGAATGTTTGGTGCAATGTTGTTTTAACGCCAACTGCGATCTCCCTAAAGCAGGTGCAACTTTGTTTTAATTATACCATCTGTTCGCTGCTATTAAAAAATTATCTATGTTTTGTTTATTACAATAAAAATCAGACGACATGCAAAGTAGATGATATTTTATAAAATGTTAAAACCTTTAACTCCGTTTAAATTTAAAATCAAAATGCATTTTTTTCCTATTTTGCTAAATGCACTCAAAACCCAGTTTTACGCATTATAAATTTTGTTTCATTGATTATATTTAATAATTAAAGTTAATTAGGAAATATAAATTACTTTTTGTTGAATTCTTTTTGATTAAAACCACAAAAGAACCATTTGTTTTGCTATTAATGCAAGCGAAAGTCTGAAAATTTTCCGCAAACGTGTCACTTAGCACGTTCTTCCACTAAACGATCGTTCAGGAATCGGACGATTTCGGTGGAAGAACATGCCAAGGCTCCTTAGCACGTTCTTCCATTGAAAAAGTGACGAAAACGCGTGCGCCTACCAACTTCGTATGCGAAAAATATACGAAATCGAATGTTTTCTAAAAAATTGAAAGCTGTTAGGTTTAAAGCAGGTAATAACATGATCATTGAAACAAAAATGTCACTTAGCACGTTCTTCCACTCAGCTCTTCAATTAGATCATGAATTCGCCTTCATTAAGAATATTTTATTTTCTGCACGCAGACCAAGAGTGATAAGTTTAAAGTGAGATTTAAATTTTAACTACTTTGGAAGAACAGATTATACCAATCTTTGTCCTGAACGCATTTTTTTCTGCCATTTTAATCTAATTTTTCGAATCAGACCATTCCTGCTATCGTTTTGGAACGTTTTTATGGTTACGTTCAATTCAATTATTATTGTATTTATTTTCATTCAATTATTGTACATATCTGCAATGATTTAGTACTGTATACATTTGCATTGAATTCTTAATTTTTCACCATTTGTATTGAATTATGGTAGAAATTTGTACTGCTTATATTGTATTTATATATGTACAAAGTGTCCAAAAAACGTTACTTAATTTATTATAGAACTCTCTTGACTTGCGTTAAAATAAATGTTTGAGACCCTTTTAGGATTTAGCTGTTTTTCCATTTTTAATTCTTACTGATTATTTTTTACTTAAATATGTATTCTTTTTAATTTGAGCTTCTTATCAAAAGTATTTTTGAAATTAATATTAATCATTACTATATCCAAGTTGGGTAATTAAATGGAAAATTACTGGGTAATCTTCATATCTTATGTAACTAAAATGAAAGAAAAAATAGTTAAATTGACTGTTAAATTATTTTTCCACCTCTACCCATGCAACGTTGGGTATAACAGCTAGTTTTATATAAAAAGCGTTATATGCCGATTAATTTCGTTAATCCTAAAAAAAATATAATTTCTTTAAAAGAAATCTAAATAAGGGCAGGTGATATGAATGATAAAAGCTTATATAAATATATATATATATTTTTAAACATATAGATTTTGAGGGAGAGTGAGATACATTTTTTTTATTAGAATGTGGGCATCTTTTTTGAATACTTTCAAATTGAAAGTTATCTGGATCTAAATAAGGTGATCTGAAATAAGGCACATTTTTAGAATTTGTTATGACAAAACGGTTAAAATCTATTTATTTAAACCAATGGTACATTCAAGTGTGACATTCGATAAATATCGTGTCCAATTTTCACGAAGAAATATTAAAAAATATGGCGATGGCAGCAGTTTTTGTCAAGCGTCTCGGAAAAAAGTTGAATTGCGGGGCCCATCATTACTCCGTGTTGGGTCTTCTGAAATCAAAAAATCAAAGTTATATCGTTAGATAATTACTTTCCCATGTAATGCTAGATGGGTTTTTTGAAATTTAAAATTTAAAAAATTTTGGAAACACTTTAAAGGGAAAAATGTGATTTTGAGCGAAAAAAATTGGTTAATTTGTTGTTATAAAATAAAAAAATATTTAAAAAAATTTAAAAACTCTCCAGCGTTACTCGTAAATTATGTACAGAAATAGTGTGCAAAATTTTAAAAGGATCGGTGCAGTAGTTTTGAAGTTATGATGGGTACAGCAATAATTCAACTCTTTTCCGAGACGCTTGACAAAAATTGCTGTCATCGCCGTATTTTTTCAAATTTCTTTGTGAAAATTAGACACAATATTCTTCGAATGTCACACTTTAATGTACCATTGGTTTAAATAAATAGATTTTAACCGTTTTGTCAAAACAATCATAAAAATGTGCCTTATTTCACATGATTTAACCCTACCCTGCCCTTAAGGTACAAACACAACACTTCAATTTTATTATTATCGATGCAAAAACTTTTCCTGGTAATAAGGAGTAACTAAAAGCAATTAAATTCTTAACAAACTTTCCAATTAAAATTATTTGTCCAGCATCAATATTTACTTGATAACTTTTACACTTAAGAATGATTGAAAAATTTCCGAGCATATAGATTCTCAAAATAATTAGGGGAGCGCATGGTTTAAACCCTTTCACCCCCAATGATTCCATTTGGAATCATCAGATTGCAAATTTTTTCTGACTTAGTTGATCTCCCACTTATGTATCTTTAGATGGAAGAATCATCTCTTTTGAAGAATTAAATTATGTTTGTTTTAATTAAATGAAAATATGAAAACATGGTAAAATAAAATTCAATTTGAAACAATTTTAGCAACTAAATTGACCCTAAATTCTTCATGCATGAATTTTTTAGATGTTTAAAAATTGATTTTAACTATTTTTAAAAAATAAAGTTTTGAAAAAATTATTGTTATAATTTTTTCAAAAGTTATGATTCCAATTTTTTCCCCTAAATTTTAGTTTAAAAAATTAAGATTTTTTCCCTCTTTTTTTTACCATTTCATTCTAGATGCATAATAAATCTATTTCACAAATTGTTCATTTTTAGAATAAAAAATAAAAAGTTGATACTGAAAAGGCTCGAAGTGCTCCCCTAATTGTTTTGAGCAGTGTAGATTCTCAAAGTTAAATCTGTTGCGGTTTGGAGTTCTCTAACTAAAATCGAATAATCGAACGCTGTTCGTGACATCCTACACCTCAGCAAGGATTCCGTACATGCAAATCTGCTATTCGTTCGATTCGCCATCTGCCCCATTCTCACCGCCCCATTCCTAAAACTAATGTCTGGAATTACTTAACGAAGTCTTCTTTTATTAAGAAGTATGGTCCAATAGACTTATTCTATTGTCCCATAGACTTATTGTATTAGTTGTGAAATCAAAATTACCGTCACTTTTTTTTTATTGCTTAATAATTTGGATTTTGTTTCACAATAAATTGAAAAAAACATATGAAGGGTAACTTTATCATGTTATTTGATTATTATATAAATTGCTTATTTTTTTGTATTGCTTAATAATTTGGATTTTGTTTCACTATAAATTTTAAAAAAACATATGAAGGGTAACTTTTTCATGTTATTTGATTATTATATAAATTGCTTATTATTTTTGTATTGCTTAATAATTTCGATCTTGTTTCACTATAAACTTAAAAAAACATATGAAGGGTAACTTTTTCATGTTATTTGAATATTATATAAATTGCTTATTATTTTTGTATTGCTTAATAATTTCGATCTTGTTTCACTATAAACTTAAAAAAACATATGAAGGGTAACTTTTTCATGTTATTTGAATATTATATAAATTGCTTATTATTTTTGTATTGCTTAATAATTTCGATCTTGTTTCACTATAAACTTAAAAAACATATGAAGGGTAACTTTTTCATGTTATTTGATTATTATATAAATTGCTTATTATTTTTGTATTGCTTAATAATTTCGATCTTGTTTCACTATAAATTAAAAAAAAACATTTGAAGGGTAACTTTATCATGTTATTTGATTATTATATAAATTAATTAACTAACTTTTCAACTAACCCTTGTGTTTCGAGGGATGGCGACATTATTTTTAAACTTTAAATTCAATTATTAGACGAATGGATGACATTTTGACTTTAAATTCAATTTTGTTCTATTGCAATTTTCGCACCTGATAAAGAAAAGCTCTTCAATAGACGACTGTAACGGCTAGGTAACGACAGGAGTACGTCAAACGTTGTCTTAAACCCCACAAACCAACCACCCGGCAGCTAATTCATCTAAACTAAAACGACAACGCCTATAGTGACGTCCTGACTACGTCAAACATTTGCCTAGTATCCAACAAACCTGTTTTAATCGTACATTTTAAGCAGTGCTACAGACATTGAGATTTCAAATATAATGCATTAGGTCCACAAGACTGACCTCTTATGATGTCAAACATATTTTCGGTTCGTCTAGCTGAAATATAAATTTTGTGAATAAAAGAATGCTTCTTATTGCCGTCTAATAATGTAGCTTTGTTATAGCCCAAGCTTCACTTCTTACAAATTCTTCCTTAAACACGGCCAACTTCAATAAGAAGGCCAGAGAAGCTCTCCCAAACATGAACGTAGACGGAAATTTTGTCGTCCCTGTTCCCAGTGCCGAAGATCGAAAAACTAGTTCGGACGCATTCGGAACCCTAAAATTGTGGTCAGCCGTGAACGAGTGGTTCCGGACAGGTTTCGAGACAGGTTGTCTTCATCTTCGGAACAACGTCACTTGGAACTTGACGTCAAAATTTCCGTCCCCGAGCTTGTTTGGGAAAGCTCCTTTGGCCTTAGTAGTTGAGTAGGCCGAGCCTTAAATAAGTTTTAAGCAGCTTAATTTTCAGTTACTGGTAATCAGCTGTGCCTTATAAGTAAACAAAAGGTCAAGAGTTTTTCTATGGTTTTACCTTTGGGCCAAAGTTTACTCAATGAACAGTGTGCGTACAAAATGCTTAAGTTAGTAACGTTTAGTACGCATTGGAATATTTCGACGAGAACAAGTTAATTTATAGTACAAACGTTAAACTGTAATATATGGAATGTGTGTGTGATAGTGGAATGGTAGTAAACTACAAACATCATTCGATCAGTCTTCGATATCCTAGAGTGCCCAGATATCCATTTAGTACATAGTCAGTTAAAATGAAAATAAAAATCGAATAATATTATTTTAACCAATCATTTAACTAATTTTAATAACACGTTGAGGGTCTTTTAAAAGTTTGCTACGTAACTCAACGAAACTGTTCGAACGTCGAAATCCCCAAGCGAAAACATATCGAGTTGAGTTGTCGCATGCCTTCTCCTCGACTCATCTCTCCGTAATTTGATCGGATAGCTCAAGCTTTAACGTTACCTGAGCGTAACTTTTCGAGCTGAAATGGGAATCTGTATTAAATTATTGTGTGCGAATACTGTTTGGACTTTGAAGGGTCTGTGAATTTCAAATTTGCGAGCTGTGAGTTTGATGGTATCCGAAGTAGAATTCGAAAGCCATGGTTCTGTTATATCATATTAAATAACCAGCGTGCACAGTGAATAAAGTTTGGATGATAATGCGGACTGCCGTTATTTAAAAGTCAAATAAATATTCTTTTTTCCTAAATAGCAAGACGTAACTAAACGTAATAAATAGGAAATTATGACATGTTTTATAAGATTCGTTATACAAAAAAAATAATTCATTAAACTATAAGTTTTCTATAAAATGTTGAAAATACTACACAAAAATTCAAGACAAATATTTTTTTTCTTTAACCCTATGGAAGATCAGATGGGAAATATTAAGTTAAAAAGATGTTAATTTAAATTTTGAGAATATTATTATAAAAATATTTGTATCTTATTTTCTAGTAAATGGTTTTCTAGGATATCTAAAGGCTTAAAAAATAAAGTTACATATTTATATACATTATTGTATTATATTATTAGTGTCGCTACTCTTATTATTATTAAACTATATTTTGTGTTATGTTATTTAATTATTTAATCGCATTTTATGTGATTTCTAAATTATTTATTTCAATTTTATGAATATTGTCCCTTAGAAATGACATTGTTGAATTTTTAGTTTGTAACGCTGGGGTGTGGCATACACCTGAGCTACCAATATTAAACCAATAATAGCCTTAGTGGAAACTTTAGCTCTAACGAATTCACTGCCCCCGTCGAAACTTATTGATTAAGCAGATTCTAGATCATGTTCATAGTTTAGTTTGAATTATCGTCGCACTAGAACTACACGAGGGCTATTGTTGACGGGCATTATATTTTAGAACCACAGTCAAGTGACGAGCCGACACCTGAGCAGGCACCCAACGCAACCGTTAAGGGTGACATCGTACGCAGCGTTTGGACTTTGAAGGATATTTAACGTGCACTCCCTCTATACGGGGTACTATTCATCTGACATTTTTGACTGAACGGGACGTTTATAGGTCGTCAGTTATTTTGGCGATGCCCGGATCCGAACATGGGACCTTTCGCATGCTAGGCGAATGCCTAACCGACTGGGCTCCCCAGGCAAGATCATGTTCATAGATTTTTCACTTTAAAAAATCGTTATAAACAACAGGTGTTTTTTTTATTCCTATCGCTATGATCAACAATTAATAATTTTTTCTGCGAAGTGAAAAATAGTTGTTCAGCTGCAAATGTACTTGGGTGGTCGTTACACAGATCCATTCATATATGTATGTTCTTGCTAGAAACAAAAAAGCTTGAAAAAATGTTTTCACAATTATTTATTGTTAATTTTTATTAGAAATACGACATAATATCAATACATATTTATTCCTTACTCAAACATATTAAATGACAAATCCGAGCCAACACCAAAACCTTATCTGATTACTGTGTCCATACTGAAATTGACATTCCATAGCCAGGAATGCAACTATTTACCTATTGAACCCCAGACATATTGCCGTCCTCCTTCTACAAACTCTAGAGCCGATCGGAAAAAAATATAAAAAAAGTTTATGAAAGGCAGTACCGCAGCTTATTACTAAAGTATACATGTTTATCTAACTGTCCAAACCTTCTTTCTAACAACCAGTCGCTGACAGGGACAGATGCCAGCAGGCTTTGGACAACTCAACTCAACTATGTTTATGCGATCGCGATGGAAGAAAAGTTCCGTGGGCTTCATTAAAAGTTTATGGACAAAGTAATGATATGCAATTACAATAATTGAGTTTATTTCGAAATGAAAGATCTTAATTTTTCGTGTGGTTTTTCTGTTGGTTCATTAGGATAAAAAGTTTAGTAATCATTTTGTGCCATATTAAATAAATAAAGGTCGAATTCTTCTATTTGGTATTGGATATCTGAACTTTTTCTTCTAAACGGCAAAAAATATGCTATTTCAAATAATGAATAATGTAGTTTTGAAATAAATATTTTTACTTTAAAAAATTGTTTGTTTAATAAATTGGAAAATCTGACAGCAAATTTTTATTAAATATCGTGTTCTTCGAATTGATGGTTATTAATAGAAAATATCTACATTTTCCCGGAAATAACTGTTTCAAACAAACTATTCAAAAAATTTATTACAATTTCATATCAAAATAAAAACTGTGAAATAAGGTGAAAACCTCAAATATAAAAATTTAAGAAAAATTACCTATTTAGATATGATGTCAGTTTCTATGGATAAAGTTTCTAAAGGTTGATATTAGAATAGATTCTATCGTAATTTAAAAGGATTCTTCAGAAAAAAAATTTTGTTTTTATATAAAGAATTGCGAATGATATATAACGTCCCCTATATATACTACTATACTATGAGTAAATTTAATTCTAATTTTTTTTAAACTTGTAATACCTCTTTGAGGTGCACGTATGTGAACCTGTATAGAAATAACTTCACAATTTCATTTTCCGATTTTTCTTCTATGTTTTCGATTTTAAACTAGAATGTTCAAGCTTTATAAGAATATCAATTCTGAAGCAGCTGAGTTGTATTAATTAAATAAAAAAAAGTCTGTCGTAGCATGGGGATCAGAGAAGATTATAAGATATTTTTGGTTAAAACAAATGTTCAAATGAACTATTATTTATAAAGAAAAAACCGCCAGAGCTTATTTATTTTTAATACCTCACAAAAGAATAGTATTTTTACCACTATAAATCTTACTAAATTACTTGCTACTCAGCAAATATTAAACGTTATGTTTAATTACTTGCAAAAATACATATTTTAAATGTTTGACAAATATGTTTAGATGTGTGTATATAGGATTTTTATCTGGAGTGAAGATGGAATAAAAATCCGCGGCTTCTCAATAAACATGCAGGTTTTTTTTTCATTTAGATATATTTAAATTAAAATTGGGATAGTTAATTGTTTACCCTGTATAAATTAGACATCTTATTTTTAAAAAAACATACATATTAAATGCACACAATTACCTTCCAAGCCTTTTAATTTAATATATTTTTTCTAGGTGCGTTACATTAAATAGCTTCATATCTCTCGAGCAATATAAATCTAAAATATAATTAGCCTCTTTCACTAAACTCATTAAGCTTTATGAGATTTTATTAATTAATTTTTAAATTATGATCTTAATTACAGAAATTAAATCGTGAACTACGCTGCCATGTCGTTAAAGGGTTTATAATTAAAATTAGGGAGAAAAAAACTATTTATTTATCTAACCAATAATGCCACTTCTTCCTTTTGTGGTGCACTAAATATATTGTAATTTGTGTTATTTTTAGTTGTTTAATTTGTCAAAACATATTTTCTTTTGTAATTTTTACTACTTATAATTTAATACTTGAGGCTACGTTGATTAAAATTCATAGTTTATTTTTACGTATTTAGGTAGGTTTATTGGGGTTATGTATTATTTTTGTTTTAAATAACATAAAAATTAATTATATATCTTAAATATTGATTATAGGACTAAGTTACTTTTTAATTAGTAGTAAATTTTATACCTTTTTTAGCCAGCTATTCAAGTCTCAAGTTATGATAATATTTACTGGATAGATTTTAATTGCGGTTATTTTTACTCGGGAAATTTGTCGAACATATTTTCTTTTGTAATTTGCAATGCATAATTTAATGGCTTCGGCTACGATGATTAAAATTCATGATTTATTAAAATTTATTTGTGTATATTGAGATTGTGTTGTATTTTTTTCAAAAAAGTAACGCAAAAATTAATTAAATATTTTAAATATCCACTATAAAAATAAGTTATTTTTATTAGTGAACATCTCGTTAATTAGTTAGTAAAAATATATTTAATTTTCACATATGTTAAATTTAATAAGGTATCTGCTTACACTCTTAAAACAAAAGAGTGAAATCCACTCCTGTAGGGGGAAGTGCAGTTTCGGCATCGGAAAGGAGTGGAAATTAACTCAGACTGAATTAAAACCGCTCGTTTTAAGAGTGTAGGACGTAGATTGTTTTCTTTTATTTCTTTTACCCACTTCGTAAAAAGAGTGAAATCCACTCCTATAGGGGAAGTGCATTTTCGGCACGGAAAGGATTGGAAATTAACTCAGACTTAGTTAAAACCGCTCGTTTGTTTTAAGAGTGTACCATTTAATATTTATTAATCTTTTTAAAAATTACCTTCAAGTTAGTATGATAGATTTTAAATACCCTTTTGTGAAACTTTTAGAGTTTTAAAAAAGTGGTCTTAAAAAATCAATATAACTTCCAAAAAATGACAAATCGCTACAGTTTCCAAATATCAACACTATTTTAAAATCATCAAAGTGGATGATGCCTAATAGCAACAGTATACACTAAAGGGATTTAACCTCCCATGACTTTGGTCTAAAATGACAAGTTTCATTTTACCTGTTATAAATCTTTTTGAGCATCTGTAAATGGGGAGTTCGAAACTTTACTAACCACCATTTACGAACGTAAAGAAAAATTCCGAAACTCTTGCGGCACAGACTTTCACATAATAGCAGAACAATCTTGAAAACCGAAATTCCCGGAAGGCAAAAGACTTATAGAAACAATAAGGCATTGCAGAAGAAATAAACCCCAACATTTTTACGAGTGTGCCTAAGATTTATTTTTCAATTGTCTTTAGTTTCAGGCTATCCTACTTCGGCTCTCTGAAGTCGAGGAACCAATTTTTCAACAAGCGGAGGGACACATTACGGAAACATTTTGCGTCGCAGTTTGTTCCCCTAAGTGGTGGGTGAAATATTCTCGAATTCATTTATGTCCATTTTTCTTTTTTGAGTTTCCAACTTTTTTAAGGGGATACGGTACCCAAAACATTATTTCTAGAAATAATAACATAAACTTGTAAATTATAGTGGTTTTAAATAAACATTTTCTAGCAATAAAAACAAATATTTACAAGTAATTTTTCATTTATTTAAAAAAAAAAATACAAATTTTGAACTTTTTTTTTAAAACGCTACTCCTCTTTCAATTTTGAGAATAACTCCACCAAACTTTTATAGTTTGTTTTTAGTACTATTTGCTCAAGAACTGTGCATGGATTTTTAAAAGTGAACTACAGTTAAAAAGTAACATGCATTTATACTGAAAATCACAAAAAATTACAAACTATTGAATTTAACATTTAAAAAAAACTCTACATAGATCGTATTTCATGCACAATTTTGTACAGGAACACAGGTTAAAAATTTCAAAATTCTAATATAATTAGCAAAGAAGCCTTAGGGATTTATTAAACACAAGAATTGAAAAACGCGAAACAGAGAAAACAGGTTGAACGAATAGACGAAATACGGTTGAAACTTCAAGGGATGACTCCAGAAAATGGTTAATAACTTTTTTTCTACAAAAGATATCATTATGAAACTTTCAGTAAATGTTCAGAAAGATAATGTAAATAATAAGCAGTAAAAACTGAAAAATCGATATTTTGACCAATTTGTGGGTACCTTACCCCCTTAACGTTAAGAAATGGGTTCAATCCAATAGGAGCTGTAATTTTTTTAAGCATACACTGAGAAAAATGACACTTTCAAATCGGAGTAAATATGTTTTATTTTTCATTTTGAAATGAAAAATTTGGTTTCAAATATGACGACCTAATCAGTTTGATTAAAAAAAAACACAGACACTCACTTTCAAACAAAGTTATTTCTCATTCGTAAAATATATTAAATTTCACAGAGTTTGCCCAGTGGTTATCCTATTGGACTCGGAGCAATTTTTCTCTGGTGGGTGGAGGTTCTTACGTGCTACTACTGTCCCGGTACTTGGTAGTCCTTTTAGCTTCCACACTACGTTTATAACGTAAAAAGTGGAGGTATTATAATCGTTCAGTCCGTCTGTCCGTCACCCACTTTCATAGCACAAACTACAAATGCTACGGACAAGTATGATACGTCAAAAGATTCACCTCATCGAAATTAGAATACATTGAAAATTTCAGAAAAGAATTCGAATTCGAAGTACTTCAATTATTTTTAAAAAAATCTGATAAATTTAATGCTCATTTAAAAAGCATAGGAAGCCGTTTTTATTAGAATTTATAAACCATTACCATTCGCAACAATTGCTCGAGAAACTTAAACAATAAATTAAAATAAATTTATTTTTGCGACATCGATCAGTTTGAAATGACGTCAAATATATTTCACTACGAGATTCTTTGTACGTTGATACGAAATGTTTTCATTCTATTTAAAAGCCAGGAATATTACATATTTATTCTTTGAAATACAAATTAAGTTTTGCAAACGATAAGTAATAATTATTGAATTTTCGAAATAAAATAAATGAAACTAGCCAAATTTAGCATGTAAATGTTTAATATAGAATATCAATGCTGTATTTGTCGCCTTTTTACCTGTTAAACACAACTGTTGTGTGAAAGCGGGTAAAGTGACAGATTTTGTTACAAACCTACTTGTTTGATTCCAGAATGCTCAACAATCTGCATGATCAGTGAATTATCCTTTATTTTGAAATATAGACAAGCGCTAAAATGAACAACAGGTGTTTCATTCTGGTTTCAGAAATGAGTATATAAATGTTTAAAACTTGAGTAAAATTGACTCGGAGATATTTTGACTGACTCAATATTAGGAAAACGGAAACTTTACTTCCCGACCGAATTTTTAATATTATTTTTATAAAATATAGTCTTTTAAACTGTTTTTCTTAATGATCAATGGCTTCTCGCTTTAAGTAGCAATAAAATCGTCCAATTTTGCGTTTATTTCTTATTGGGAAATTTTTTAAAGTTTTCGAAAGTCAGGTTGTTAATGCGTCACAACTAATATTGTTGTATATTTCGAAAAGATAAATTCTTCAATTTTACGTTGTTATAACATGTAATTGTACACTTTAAAATAAAAACTACTTTATTTAATAACGTGTGTATGATTAAATGTAATTATAAATTCATAACTTTACATGTACCATATATTTATAGTGCATAATAACACAACATATCGGCGGTTCAAATATAAAAAACGAATGGGCAAAACCACAAGGAGGAGAAACGGAAAACTGTTAAACCTACCATTTTTAAAAACCACCAATCCATAGAATTTGGCATATTCGTGGTTTTGTTATTGAAGACCCACAAAAAGATACTTTATATACAATTCGGAAAGAATTGTAATAATTTTTAATTTTTTATCGTTGTTTATTCACTGTTGCCACGCTCAATATCAGATAACATTTTATGCTATCGATTTTCCCTGAATCTGTCAGAAGCACTTATTCATCTCAACCTCACCTGCTTATTTCCCGCCAAAACTCATTCCAACTATATTCCAACTTAATAAAAAAAGTTCCAACGTTCTATCCCCTAAATCCTTCTCTTACCGAACCAAGTTTCTTTCATACCCCAAATTAGCTGTCACTTAAACACGGATTATACCATGATGATAGTTTTGAAACGCCAATCATGATTTGAACTTTCGTTCTAAAATTAAAGAATAAAAAAAAAATCTTATTATCACTTAAGGGGGAAAAGTCGTCAGCCATTTTGTGTTACGAATATTCCGTCAAATAGTTCTGATTTTGCATTTTTAAAGTTGAATAGTTCTTTGCATATGTTTTGTAATGTTGTAATCAATATTTTCGGGAAAAAAGAAAATGGGCATTTTCGTAAAGTGGCGATAGAGCAGCTGAATGGTGATGGAGCTGACTAGGTTGTCAGTAGGTCCCGGCGTTAAATATGTGAAGTTGAAAGCCCCCTATATTGCGTAGGTAGCTCGAATATTACGTTGGGTGCCCGCTCAGGTGTTGAGTTCGTCTCTTAATTAGGAATCTAACTTTCTAGGCGTAATTGACAGTTTTTAATCGTCGCATGAAGGCTAGAAATAAACAGCCGGTAATAGCATTTTTATTTTAATTCAGATCACATGTTCAGAGCTTTTTAGAACCCTGGTCTTAAAAGAAATTTCCTGCAGGAAAATAACAGAAATATTCGGTTTTCTTTTCTAAAACATTTTTATAATGTGTTCCTGGCTTCTATTTATGGGTCTTCCCGAACAGTCGCGTACAACCCTAGTGGGACGTCAACTAACCAATAACCTTAAGGGGTAATGGGCGCGCTGGACTGGGGGTCTCCAAAGCAAGTTCATCCGTTTAATCCTATAGCGAAAAAAATATTTTCTCTGCCACATTTCTCCGGCTGCATTGAATATTATTATGTAGCTGACTTACAGGTCCCGACTTTCCCTTTTTTTTAAATTGGTTCGAATATATTTTTTTTTAATTTTCAATAAATAATTTTACGCAAAATATTCGAAGGCATTTCAAAAAGTGGGAAGATAGAGACCTGTAAGTTATCTACATTTATTATTAAAAAAAAACATTTGTAAAAATATTCAATACAGCCGGAGAAATGTGGCAGAGAAAATTGTTTTTTCGTTATTGGATTAACACTGAGGCACTTGAGTTTGGAGACCCGCGGTCCAGCGCGCCCGTTCCCCCTTCATGGGCGAGTAACACGTCCAAACCTACGGTGGCGTCACAAATACGTCACGCTTTGTCTTATAACCAACAAACAAACCACCTAGCACCTAATTCGTTCAAACTAGAAAGACCACGCCTATAGTAACATTAAAGATACGTCACACACATCGTCTTATACCACACCAACAAACCACGCTCCACCCCGGTTCGAATTATCCATTACTTTTCACTTAAAACTTTAAAAGCCAACGAAGCAAGTTGTTTGGCTCTATAAAGGTATAAAGTTAGGGAGATTTCATTGAATTACCGCAGTTGTTAACGACAGGCATTGATCGAAGCTGGAGGCAATATTGATAATAAGTGCTTATGAATTGATGAAATATGGAGGAATAATCAATTATGTCGTATTACCGTGAAAGGGTTCATTCTAATTAAGAGCGAGCAACGGATCAAGTCACATTGTAACTTAATCCATGTCAAAGAAATAATATTTTATATTTAGCTAATGGTCGACTTTGTTCTTTTGCAGCGAGTTCTTATAGTAATTTGTCGTTCAACTAATGTCGCTTGCATTTATAAAAACAAGCAAACAATAATCTAAAAAAACTGTTATACATAGCATTTAGTTCTAAATTTGGAAAAACAGTTACCATTTGCCCTTGTTAAGGTAACAGGGAACAAAACGGCCGCTCAAAATATCGAATTTTCATTTAAATTTTAGTTACTGAATCGGGCCTTTACGAAATAACTTCTATGATGCACATTTGAATATGGGGCTGAAGTTTGCAAATTTGGTAGTTAATTTCAATATAACTTTGTTACCAGCTTTAAATGTCGTTATTCCAAAACACCAATTTTCAACCTTAAGGTACACTTTTTTTCGTTTTATATTTTACCAGAAGGGTTGAAATTCCCTGTGATGCTGTATACATGTGTATTTAACACAGTGAACCAAAAAATATTAAGTGAGTAAAAATAAGACGATTTTTCTGATTTAATAAATGTGCAAAATTTCTATTTAGGTTAATAACTTAAAATTATGATTGTTTTATCGTCAAAATTGAGGTTCATTGCGTTGACTAGACTTTTTTTTTTATTTCTATAAAAAATATTTTCAGATACACGCAATAGTTGTGCTGGAAAGTGTACCTAAAAGCTTAAAAATCGGTGTTTTAAAATAATGACATATGAAGCTGGAAACAAATTTATATTGAAATTACCAAATTTGGAAACTCAAACCCCATATTCAGATGCGTATTATATAAAAAATTTCGTAAATATTAATTTTAGTGATTGAAAGTTAAAATGAAAATTTGATATTTTTAACCAACTATATGTTCCCTGTCCCCTTAAGCATGAAAACAGACAAAAGGGTTTCCCGATGAAACAAATCAAAGGGCTATACTCGCCGCCAACCAAATTAGAACACGTTAGGAATGGCCGTTTTTCAGAAAAAAACGGTTTTTCAAAAACCGTTTTTTTTACAATGCCGATAAAACCGACCCGGTTTTACCGAACCTAAAAATCGGTTTTAAAAAACCGGTTTCCACGAAACCTTTTTTTCAATGGCAAAAAACGGTTTTCCATTTTTTAAAAAAGTTTTTTCAGTTTCTTATTAATTGATAAAATCAATTAATTTGTAAACTTTACTTTCAAATTAAAAAATATATATATTTACACAGTCAATTTTAAATGTTTAAAGTGTTTTGGTGAAAACTAAGTTCTAGGTTTTCTTCCTAATTCTTACTTTCTTATTATTTAAAATTATAATGTTCCTTTTTTATTCCGGTTTTTCTAATCGTTTTGAGTATTTTTATTAAGCTTTGCATTATTCCATCTCTGTTTCTTTTCCCTTTTTTTTTAAAAAATAATTCCTCCCATTTGCTATCTATGCCGTTAACATAGTGCAAAACTAAATATTTTTTTAAAATTATATAATTAAAAAAAACGCGGATGGCGGTTTTTGAGAAAAAACTTATTTCCGGTTTTTAGACGGTTTTCCCCGCAGAAAACCGGTTTAGACCGGCCTTATGAAAAAACCGGTTTTTCAGTCAAAACCGAGGGAGAAAAACCGGTTTCGGTTTTCCATCCCTAAAGTGTAACAAATAAGGGTGGCGGGAACTATACCAACAAACAGCACAATTCCTTTTAATACTAGTTTTTAGCATTTTATAAACGACAGATTCAATATTATATACTCACGAAGAAAATTATTTGTAATTTAGAACATATGGCTACACGACCATTGTTATTCAAATGATTTTTAAACCACATTTTATGAGATAATTTATAAGATACATTTTGACAGATATTTTTTTAAATTCGCGTTTTCAATTAATTTTCGCACTCAAACTCTTTTGAATATTTTTTGTAGCCCCGGGACTATTCCAAAATTTACAAATTGTCCTCCACATTTTCCTCCCTACTGATGATAATATACATCATAATAATATGTGAACTTACGCAACGTCCATTTGTAAAACTAATTGCAATTTTGGTATTGGGATTGAGGAGTATATAATTTAAGTTTAGTAATACAAAATGTTAAGTAAGTTGTCTAAAGACTTTTTATTACAATTTTACTTAGTTGTACTTACGTTTACTATATAGAGGATGGAATAAGTTAAGTTTTAAGAAAATTGGAATAAAAAAGTAGTCAAATATTTTATAGAAAATTTTGTTCTATCCATATAATATCCATGTAACATATTTGTTGTATCCATAATTAAATACTAAATTTACATGGGGCTGGGGAGCACAGTCGGTTAAGGCATTCGCCTTGCATGCGGAAGGTCCCAGGTTCGGGTGCGGGCATCGCCAAAATAACTGCCGACCTATAAACGGCCCGTGCACAGCCCAAAAATATCCAACGAATAATTCCCCGTGTAGAGGGAGTGCACGTTATATACGCTCCAAAGTCCCAACGCTGCGCCCTTAACGGTTGCGTAGGGTGCCTACTCAGATGTCGGCTCGTCAATTGACTGTGGTTCTAAATTATGAAGCCCGTCGCCAATAGCCCTCGTGTAGCTCTAGGCGACGATAATTCAAACTAATCTAAACTAAACTTAACCAAATTTACACAGGTACTTTCATCAAAATTATTATCTTTGTACTTCAACACCCCCTGAGAGTTTAAATAAGTGTGAAAAAGGAAGTTTTCTTTTTACAAGGACTCACTCTACTTTTATGCTAAAAGAAGAAAAAAAATAAGAAAAGAATATAACAATGGGGCCCGGATGGCCGAGTGGTTTGGATCGCAGACCATAACGCTAGCAGTCTGCGCGCTGTAACGGGTGCGGGTTCGATTCCCGCCTTCGCCCTGGGTGTACTTTCCTTTCTCTGTGACAGTAAAAGTTCTTTCTGTGTCTGTCTTACTTGACGAAGGCTTATAAGCGGGTCTCTGATCAAGCACACAAGCCGGAATATATATGTACCTACCACTCTACCCTAATATAACAATGAAAGAGAACATACAAATATGATTATTCAATATCGCATCGCCTTAAGTCCTATTATAATATGAATTAATCTTTAAATTATGATGGCCATTTTATCTCGTTTAATTTTCTATTAACTAATATACTTATAATCTAATATTCTGATGTTCACCAGTACATTCGCTTCCTTTCCACATAAACCAAGAAAAGTACACAAAACTAGATAAGACCAAACATAAATTCCTTGGGGATATAAATGATGCTGCTTACCCTTTCTTCCCAGTAATGTTGTGATTATTTTCCCTTGGCATTGATTACGTCTACAGTCCGTCTTGGATGTTCATTTATATTGCAGACATAAAATAGTACATGAATCTTCATAAATATTACAAGGCATCTTCAACCTCATGATAATAAGGTTGGTTGGTAGACATATATTTTCAGGCTTGTGTGCTTGGTCACAAAGACCCGCTTATAGACCTTCGTCAAGAAGGACGGACATGACATACACACACACACATACATACAAGATAGATGCAGCCATCTATCGCCACCTCTACAATTTAGACGTGTCCCTGAAGGGGAGGGAAATAGTCTCCAGGGACCTGTACCTGTGGTAAACTGCGCAATGACCGACCACTGAACTTTCGGATCCAACAGATTTAACGAGCACGTACTCCGCATATACTCGGTAGGTCTTCAGTGGTACCGGGACTAGATCGCGGGACCTTCCGATCTCGAGACCGAGACGCTGACCACTAGGCTCACTACGGCGCCCCTATAATAAGGTTCTGGACTTTCACTACAAAGGTTTGCCTCGCGTGGCACGGTAGGTTAAGATGGCGGCCCTTGGAGGACAGTCAGGTGCTGTTCTAATTTTAGCTATCCCACTCAACTTTAAAGCCACAGAAGCTCTTCATGACGTTACGCGATCCGTTTGTTTCGGATAATTCTTTCCGAAGAAAAAGAACCCATTCACGCACGGCCCACTACACTGTTCAGGTTTCGAATGGAATAGTACAGGGGAAAACAACTTCATTGCGCAGAAATCTTCCTGTAATCTGATGTGCTTGGAGAACATTTGCGCCAGGAAACCGATTTCTCTCTCGGTTCTTCTTTCGCGGTACAAACGTGTCACTCGTGTGGCCGCGAAAGAAAAACAAAGTGAGTAACCGTTTTTTTTTACAACAGTTTAGGCAATGGCTCGCTATTGTTGCCAAAGAGGTCTGATGCAGACATATTCCTATGCAATGAAGTTGTTTTTTCCCTGTAGTCTTCAATTGGTTTGTTCCTCCCTTTCAAAAAAACCGAAAACCCGAACTAGACGGATTGTGTGACGTCATATAGAGCTCTTGTGGCATTTTCAGTTTAGTCGGCCGAGAAACAAAAAGTGTCGCCAATAAATGACGTCATGTAGATGCTATTGACGCACGTTAAACTTGTCTTGGCTCAAAGTCCTGAAGTCGCGTAGTAAGAGATTGTTGACTGATAGCTCATCGGTCGGCGTTATCTCTGGGAGAGGCGGGGCGTGTTTTGTTTGTGGGATGAAAGCATAGGGATTATAGTAAAAGTATTAGAGCGGTTCATCACGTGACGGGACACGCATAGAGCCAAGAATTTCAGGGCAAACAGGGAAGTGTTGCCACTTCTTTAATGAGAAAAGTGCTAGGCGTCATCGAAAAAATACCATTTCATACTAAAATTTTTAAAAAAATACTAGAAAAGCGTTTCACGTATTATTATCGTCATTTTTTTATGTTATTTTTTTATAATTTTAGTATGAAATTGTATTTTTTCTATAACGCCGTAGCATTTTTCTAATTAAAGTGGCATTTTTCTAATTAAAGTGGTGGCAACACTGACCTGTTTGAACTGAAATTCTTGGCTCCATGCGTGTCTCGTCGCTACCCATAGATATCATCGTTAAAGTATTAGATTGGCAGATCACATGACCTCAAATGCTAACGACGGGACGCGCATGGTGACCAGAATAAGAGGGCAAATGGGCCAGTGCTGCCACCACATTAATGAGAAGAATACTACGAAAAATACCGTTTAATTCTAAAATTACAAAAAAATACCATAAAATACTAGCTGCATTTGAGAATCTTTTTAGTGACTTTAAAACGCATTTTAGCTTCCACACTACGTTTATAACGTAAAAAGTGGAAGGTTTTATAATCGTTCAGTCCGTCTGTCTGTCCGTCCGTCTGTCTGTCCGTCCGTCTGTCTGTCACCCACTTTCACAGAAAGAACCACAAGTCCCACAGACAAGTGGGATACGTCATTTTAAAGCAAAAAATCAGATTAGGCTACATTCCAAATTTCATTAAAAAATTTAAATTAAAAGT
Source organism: Oedothorax gibbosus (assembly GCA_019343175.1). NCBI lineage: Eukaryota > Metazoa > Arthropoda > Arachnida > Araneae > Linyphiidae > Oedothorax > Oedothorax gibbosus. The sequence goes on from CM033278.1 coordinate 7,493,045, forward strand.
TTATTTAAAATTTAAATAACTAATTTTTTTTTTGTCTACATTGAAATAACATGCAAATTCTATTTTTATTCATATTTTCACTGTTGTCATCCACAAGTCCCACAGACAAGTGGGATACGTCATTTTGAAGCAAAAAATCAGATTAGGCTACATGCCAAATTTCATTAAAAAATTTAAACTAGAAGCTTATTTAAAATTTAAATAACTAAAAATTTAATCTACATTGAAATAACATGCAAATTCCATTTTTATTCAATATTTTCACTGTTGCCATTTCGTTAAACGTACGAGAAACTTTTGTTAAAATAAAAATACACTTTTGAAAAAATATTTATTTATGTGATATAATTCGGTTTGGATTGTTGTATTATCACAATAGAGTTCTTTTAATGGTTCTATATATATGTATGTAGAAAGATGCATAGAGAATTCTAACTTAACATAAAAAAAAATATGCTAAGTTTCGCTTTTATTTTTAAAGCATCAATTGTACAAATTATAAATTTTTTGAACTGTAAATTAATTTAACAAATTATAAATAAGTGAATTTTCGAAAGAAATGTAAATGGGAAATTGTGGCGACAAAAATATTTATTAAAAAAGATTACATCATTATTCTTCGAACTTCAAACAAATTTAGCAAACGATAAAGTCTAATTATTAAATCTGAGAAAGAAGATTAATGAAAATAGTTAATTTTGGCGTTTAAAAGTTTGAATTACAAATAGCTAAAGGCCCTGTTTTTATTAGAATTAAATCACATTTGCCATTCGCAACAATCGCTCGAGAAACTTTAATTCTTTTAGACAATAAATTAAAATAAATTTATTTTGCAACATCGATCAGTTTGAAATGACGTCAAATATATTTCACTACGGAATCCTTGTATGGTGATATGAAATGTTTTCATTCTATTTAAAAGCGAGGAATATGACATATTTATTCTTTAAAATATAAATTAATTTTTGCAAACGATAAGTAATAATTATTGAATTTTCGAAATAAAATAAATGAAACTAGCCAAATTTAGCTTGTAAATGTTAAATATAGAATTAATGTTGTGTTTGGCGCGTTTTTTCCTGTTAAACACAAATATGTGGAAGCGAGTTAAGTGACAGATTCTGTTACAAACCTACTTGTTTAGTATTTTTATGGTATTTTTTTGTAATTTTAGAACTAAACGGTATTTTTTCGTAGTATTTTTCTCCTTAATGTGGTGGCAACACTGGCCCATTTGCCCCCTTATTTTGGCCTCCATGCGCGTCCCGTTGTTAGCATTGGAGGTCACGTGATCTGCCAATCTAATACTTTAACTATGATATCTATTGTCGCTACCGTTGGTGGTCACGTGATCTGCCGCTCTAATACTTCTACTATGAACTGTGTGGATTGAAGACAATGCTTGACGCAGCTGTGACGCCACCGTAGGCTTTTCCGTTCTGGTTTTGACGACTTAGCTGCCAGCTAATTTGTTTGTGTGGTTTAGGACAATGTTGAGACTTGCCGTTGTTACGTAGCCGTTCCAGTTGTCCTTTGACTTGAAATTACGCGTTCTGTCTCCAATAACATCAACAGGCTAATCTACACTCTTAAAACAAACGAGCGGTTTTAACTCAGTCTGAGTTAATTTCCACTCCTTTCCGTGCCGAAAATGCACTTCTCCTATAGGAGTGAATTTCACTCTTTTTCGGAGTGGGTAAAAGAAATAAAAGAAAACAATCTGCGTCCTACACTCTTAAAACGAGCGGTTTTAACTCAGTCTGAGTTAATTTCCACTCCTTTCCGGTGCCGAAAATGCACTTCTCCTATAGGAGTGAATTTCACTCTTTTGTTTTAAGAGTGTATAGCATTTTTGTATTTGGTAAAGATGAGCAATGCAGTAACAGTTAAATTGTTATTATCATAGTCTTCTTATGACTAAATTTACTTCATTACAAGCAATCTAATTAGAATATCATTATCTTGTGTATTGTTATAGTTATATATCCTATTTATTTTAAAAATCATAAAAAAATACCTTAGAGTTGCCTTTGACTTAAAGACGGGCATCTTATTTGCTATTTTAATGAGATAATAAATAATAAAGCACAACTTTTAGCACTGACAAGTAAAACTGTGTTCGCGCATGTTTAGATTTTATTCATATAATATTTCTATTGATCGGTTATTAAGAGGGATTTTCACTCCCATAGAGCTAATGCATTAGTTTTGTAATCACAACATCCGCAGAAGTATTGCTTTGCCATGTTAGCCCTTTTTTCCAGGTATGAGAATCAACATAACATCAAAATGAAACAAATTTTGAAACGAAAATATTATTTAGTTATTTAATTATATATTTTTGAAGTTTTAAAATGCTAAAAATTACAACAGATGGCGACACTATTTTAAACTTTATTAATTAATAATTAAATAATCGGATGTTATTTTCTATTCAATTTTGTTTTAAATTGATGTAGTGATGATTCCCATACCTGGTGAAAATAGGATAACATGGCAAAGCAATTCTTTTGCAAAAATCGTGATTTCAAAACGAATGCATTATCTCTATGGTACTGACAGTCCCTCTTAAAATAAAGTTACCTTGATGTCGTTTCAACTAGAATGGCTCTTCTACAAAAGAGAATATTCCCGAGTCTTTATTAAAATCTTTAATCATAAAATTTTGAAAGCCATTTTAGTTGTAATTCTCGACCCGCAGTTTGTAAAATAAGTATGTAAAATTCTATTAAAGACCAGGAATATTAAATCATTGACTTCGTCCTTAAAACTCTGCATTTCGGTCTTTTAATAGGTTCATAAATATTGAAAGACCCCGAAACCGTTATCCATTGTGTGATAATTAAACAATTATTAAAATATTTAGTAACGACAAAGCCATTTCACTCAAAACCAGAAACATAATAACGTCATAGATTTATCTAGTATTTGTAATTTTTATGGAGAATAGTAATGAGGAAATAGTTAAATTGTTATTAATATGGTGTTTTTGCGACTAAATAATACTTTTACTCAGGGCTCGAAAACCCGCCCGTCCTCCCATCCTCGACGGTCAAAAATTTCTCGAGGGCAACGAATTTCTCAAATCCGACGTAATCGTGGACGTTCCTTGTTGTACGATTTCCTTGTTGATGTTTGTGATACATTTCTTGTTATCTTATTAAGTCTAGCGCCTCACTTTAAAGTCCGTCTTTTTCACTCCAAGTTTTCTTACCAAATAAATACCTCTGGGGGTGACAAGCCTATTCAGGGATCCTCTGCTTGGCGTCTTTCTCTAAAAATTAGATGGATCCACTTACAGTCCGTAGTGCTGACCTCTATCGTTGCTTTTGAACGAGGGAACCGGAATAGTAGACCCAACAGAGACAGCTTCGCTATCGCGTTGCTGTAGAACAAGGAACACGTGAAGTAGAGTCGAGTGAGGTAGACTTGAACGGGAGAAGCGTGGTAGTGGTGCTGCCCTCTTCTGTGTAGCATGAGGATAGAAGCAATAGACTCTTCGGCTCGGTGTAGAGGGTGATTCCAACCACCGTATCACTTGAGGGATTTGGGGTTAGTGCAAAATGCCTCAAAGGCAGAAGTGTCTTAGCCCCAAAATACCCTCACAAAAAGACAAGACAACCCCGTATTCAAACTACGGACTACTTAATAATATACCGAAACAATTAATATATTTTACTAATTTGCATAATATACAGTTGGAGGTTAAAAAAATATTGTATTTGGACGGTGGTTCACTTTATAGGACAGATGGGCAATCCATATAGATTAAGATGGGCCATCCCACATCGGCCCACCTGCACTGTAAAAAAAAATTACTGAAATTAACGGAAAAAGTACCGGCAGCAGAGTTGCCGGGACTTTCCCGTTTCGTTAAGTATTTTCCGTGTATTTACAGAAGTTCCGTTTCTAATTTCTCCGTTGTTAAAATTTTCCATTTTGAATTTTTGCATTTTCCCGTGTTTCTACTTAAGTTCCGTTTCTTATTTTTCCGTTATTAAAAATTTTGCATTTCCCCGTACATTTTGCATTTCCCCGTACAGGTAATCGTTTCCTGCTGCCTATTTCTAGCCTCCTTTAGGAGCTTTACCTCAGCCAATAACGCCTCGTAATTTAGGACCCTGGTCAAGTCACGCGGTTGACACCTGAGCGGGCCCCCAACGGAACTTCAAGCGACATCGTACGCTAACGCCGTCGGGACTTTGGATTCCACAGATTTAACGAGGACGTCTGTTCCAGTGTACTTGGGCCCATCCGTGAATTGAGGATTTTTCTACTATTTCCAGCACAGATCCGATTTATAGGCAGTAGGTGGGATTCGAACCCCCGCACTCCTGAAAGGTTGAATCTCTAGGCTGATGCCCTAACCACTCGGCCACGGACGGGCCTGGTAATACAGGTATTTGATGTTCTAGTTTCGATGAGTGTATTCTTAGTTCATTATCGCCAATTCTACGATAGGGTAATAAAAGTATGGCAGCTCTAAAAACGGGAAAATTCCGTTTTCATCTCTTCGCTCGTGGTTTACGAACATTTTCCGTTTTTTGAAGGAAAAACTCGTTTTCAGAAGGAAAAAACCTGTTTTTAGTCGTTACGGGAAAGTTCCGTTAAAATCAGTAATTCTTCTCCTGAAATTTCAGGGTTTTTTTAACAGTGTGGGTTGTTCCATATCGGCCCATTCGGGTTCTTCTATAAAGCTCTGTTTTATTAAAATAGCTATAAATTGTACTATTTTTTTTTTCTAAAAATGCATTAGTACTGAACAACATCAATTATTACACCGTGAAATTCACGGTATTGATTTTCTTTATCAATTATATAAAAACTCCGTTTTATATTATACACATTTTATTACCTAAGAAAAAAAGTTTCAAGAGACTTTACATTATTCCTGGTTCTATCCCAAAATTAATTATGGCAGTATTGTATGGGGAGGAGATTATAAATAATAATCCGTTGTATTAATCCGTTAATATATTAATCCGTCCGCAATATTAATCCGTTGATTTCAATTCAAAACAAATGTTTTAAAATTCTGAAAGGACATCTTTATTCAAACACCCCATTTTTAAATTTTTAAATTTACTACCGATTCGACATAATGTTATTTTTCGAATGATTTTATATTTACATCGTAATAATTCTTTTTGTAATTTAAAAGTACATATTTCAGCTAGACGTTTAATCGAAATTTATCATATCCCATTTCCGCATAAAGAAATTTTTCGAAAAGATTTTTCATATTTAGCCCCAAAAGTATTTAATAAACTACCTACTGAACTTCAGAGTATCCCTTCTTTATGCAGGTTTAGAAATTCTTTATTTAAATTTATTTTGTCAATAGACGATATTGATGTATTTTTTAATTTATAGAAGCGAACGGTTTTTAGCCTACTTTTCTTTTTTTAATTCGAAAGAATTAAAAAAATGAAAAAGTAGGTATTGACATGCGATCGATGTCCGTCCGTCTGTCTGTCTGTCCGTACCCCCCTTCCAAAATCGGTTCTAATCATCGGATCTTAAAAATTCTTTTTTTGTTAGAAAGCTATGACCTCAGATACCCAACTTTCATACTTTTTGTCCGTCTGTCTGTACGTCCGGGCGGACATAAATCTACTATCTGTCAGCGAATTTCCCATTGAATTAGCATTGAAACTCTTTTAAATTTTTTATTAAAATAATAAAACTTAAAAATCTAAAATTTTGATGTTCACCATTTCAAATTTGCTTCCTTCCAAAATAAACCCCAAAAAAAGTACACAAAACTAGATAAGGCCAAACATAAAATTTCCCTTGGGGGTATAAATGATGCTGCTTACCCTTTTTTTTTCCCAGTAATGTTGTGATTATTTTTCCCTTGGATTGATTACGTCCCACAGTCCCTCCCTTTGGGTGTTCATTTTTTATTTCAGAAATAAAATAGTACAAAGTCTTCATAAAAAATTACAAGGCATCTTCAACCCCATGATTTGGTTTTGGGGGGGGAACATTATTTTCAGGCTTGTGTGCTTGGTCACAAGACCCCTTAAAAGAAACCCTTTTCAAGAAGGGCGGACATGAATACACCCACCACATACATACAAGATAGATGCCCGCCCTCTATCCCACCTCTACAAATTTTGAGTTGGGCCCTGAAGGGGAAGGGAAAAAGTCCCGGGACCTGTACCCTTTGGGAAAAATTTTCCAAAAGACCGACCACTGAACTTTCGGACCCAAAGATTTAACGAGCCGTACTCCGCATATACTCGGTAGGGGTTTAGTGGGTTTTCGGGACTTTAAGGGAAAAAAACGGTGCGGGGACCACCCTTCCCCTCTCCCCCCAGACCGAGACGCTGACCACTGGCTCACTACGGCGCCCTATAATAAGGTTCTGGGGGTTTCACTACAAAGGTTTTTCTCGCGGGCACGGTAGGTTAAGATGGGGCCCCCCGGGGGGACAGTCAGGTGCTGTTCTAATTTTGCTATCCACTTTAACTTTAAAACCACAGAAGCTTTAAGGGCGTTACGCGATGTTTGTTTTTTGGGTAATTCCCTTTTCCCAAGAAAAAGAAACCTTCAGCACGGCCCCCACACGTTCAGGGGTTTTGAATGGAATAGTAAGGGGGGAAAACCCAATTCATTGCGCAGAAAACTTTTCCCGTAAACTGATTTGCTTGGAGAAATTTGCGCCCGGAAACCCCATTTTTCTCTCGGTTCTTCTTTCGCGGTACAAAAAGTGTACTCGTGTGGCCGCGAAAGAAAAAAAAAGGAGTAAACCCTTTTTTTTTTAAAAATTTAGGGAAGGCTCGTATTGTTCCAAAAAAGGGTTTATGCAGGGCATATTCCTATGCAAAGAAGTTTTTTTTCCCCTTTGTCTTCAAAGGGGGGGGGGTTTCCCCCCTTTCCCCCCAAAAAAAACCCAAAACCCAACTAGACGGTTTGTACGTCATATAGAGCTCTTGTGGCTTTTTTGAAGCAAAAAAATCAGTTAGGCACATCCAAATTCTTTTAAAAAATTTAAACTAGAAGTTTTTTAAAAATTTTAAATAACAAAAAATTTAATCTACATTGAAAAAACATGCAAATTCCTTTTTTTATTCAATATTTTCACTTTTTCCCATTTCTTTAAACGTACGAGAAACTTTTTTTAAAAATAAAAATCACTTTTGAAAAAAATTTATTTTGTGATATAATTGGTTTGGATTTTTTGATTATCACAATAGATTTCTTTAATTTTTCTATAATATGTATGTAGAAAGATGATAGAAAATTCTAATTTAACATAAAAAAAAATTGCTAATTTTTCGCTTTATTTTAAAGCATCAATTTTAAAATTAAAATTTTTTTAAAACTGTAAATTAAATTTAAAAAATATAAATAAGTGAATTTTCGAAAGAAATGAAAGGGGAAAAATTTTGGCGACAAAAATTTTATTAAAAAGATTACATATTATTCTTCGAATTAAAAAATTTAGAAAACGAAAAAAAGTCTAATTATAAATCTGAGAAAAAAAGTTTAAATGAAAATATTTAAATTTTTTGGCGTTTAAAATTTTGAATTAAAAAATAGCTAAAGGGCCCTTTTTTTTATTAGAATTAAAATCACTTTGCCATTCCCCAACTCGCTCGAGAACTTTAATTCTTTTAGAAAATAAATTAAAATAAATTTTTTTTGCAACATCGATCAGTTTGAAAGACGCAAATATTTTTTCACTACGGAACCTTGTATGGTGATATGAAATTTTTATTCTTTTTAAAAAGCGAGGAATAGACATATTTATTTTTTAAAAATAAAAAATTTAATTTTAAAAACGAAAAGAAAAATTATTAAATTTCGAAAAAAAATAATGAAACTACCAAATTTAGCTTGAAAATGTTAAATTAAAAATTAAATTTTTGTTTTTGGCGCTTTTTTTTCCTTTTAAACACAAATATTGGAAGCGGGGTTAAGGACAGATTCTTTTACAAACCTCTTGTTTAGTATTTTTATGGTTTTTTTTTGAAATTTTTAAAACTAAACGGTTTTTTTTTCGAAATTTTTTTCCTTAATTTGGGGGCAAAAACTGGCCCTTTTCCCCCCCCATTTTGGCCTCCATGGCGCCCCTTGTTAGCTTTGGGGGGGTCACGTGATCGCCAATCTAATATTAAAATATGATATCTATTGTCGCTACCTTTTGGGGGCACGTGATCTGCCGCTCAAATACTTCTACTATGAATGGTGGATTGAAGACAATGCTTGACGCAGCTGGACCCCACCGAGCTTTTCCTTTTCTTTTTGACGACTTAGCTGCCAGCTAATTTTTTTGTGTGGTTTAGGCAAAGTTGAGACTTGCCGTTTTTACTCCCTTCCCGTTGTCCTTTGATTGAAATTACGCGTTCGTCTCCAATAACATCAAAAGGCTAATCTACACTCTTAAAAAAAACGAGCGGTTTTTTAAATCAGTCTGAGGAAATTTTCCACTCCCTTTTTCCTGCCGGGGAAAAACACTTTTCCCCAAGGGTGAATTCACTCTTTTTGGGGTGGGTAAAAAAATAAAAGAAAACAATTGCGTCCTACACCTTAAAAGAGCGGTTTTAACTAGTCCGGTTAATTTCCATCCTTTCCGGGCCCAAAAGCATTTTCCTATAGGAGTGAAATTTCACTCTTTTTTTTTTAAGAGTGTATAGCATTTTGTATTTTTGGGAAAGTGAGCAAGCTAAAAGTTAAATTTTTTTTTTTATCATAGTTTCTTTTGACTAAATTACCCATTACAAGCAAAACTAATTGAATATCATTATCTTGGTATTTTTTATAGTTATAATTTATTTATTTTAAAATCATAAAAAAATACCTAGAGTTTCCTTTGACTTAAAAACGGGCACTTATTTGCATTTTAATGGATAATAAATAATAAAAACACAATTTTTTGCACTGACAAGTAAAAAATGGTTGGCATGTTTAGATTTTATTCATATAATATTTCTATTGATCGGTTATTAAGAGGGATTGTCAGTCCCATAGAGCTAATGCATTAGTTTTCTAATCACAACATCCGCAGAAGTATTGCTTTGCCATGTTAGCCCTTTTTTTCCAGGTATGAGAATCAACATAACATCGAAATGAAACAAATTTAGAAACGAAAATATTATTTAGTTATTTAATTATATATTTTTGAAGTTTTAAAATGCTAAAAATTACAACAGATGGCGACACTATTTTAAAACTTTATCAATTAATAATTAAATAATCGGATGTTATTTTCTATTCAATTTTGTTTTAAATTGATGTAGTGATGATTCCCATACCTGGTGAAAATGGGATAACTTGGCAAAGCAATTCTTTTGCAAAAATCGTGATTTCAAAACTAATGCATTATCTCTATGGTACTGACAGTCCCTCTTAAAATAAAGTTACCTTGATGTCGTTTCAACTAGAATGGCTCTTCTACAAAAGAGAATATTCCCGCGTCTTTATTAAAATCTTTAATCATAAAATTTTGAAAGCCATTTTAGTTGTAATTCTCGACCCGCAGTTTGTAAAATAAGTATGTAAAATTCTATTAAAGACCAGGAATATTAAATCATTGACTTCGTCCTTAAAGCTCTGCATTTCGGTCTTTTAATAGGCTCATAAATATTGAAAGACCCCGAAACCGTTATCCATTGTGTGATAATTAAACAATGGAGAATAGTAATGAGGAAATAGTTAAATTGTTATTAATATGGTGTTTTTGCGACTAAATAAACTAAATAATACTTGTACTCAGGGCTCGAAAACCCGCCCGTCCTCCCGTCCTCGACGGTCAAAAATTTCTCGAGGGCAACGAATTTCTCAAATCCGACGTAATCGTGGACGTTCCTTGTTGTACGATTTCCTTGTTGATGTTTGTGATACATTTCTTGTTATCTTATAAAGTCTAGCGCCTCACTTTAAAGTCCGTCTTTTTCACTCCAAGTTTTCTTACCAAATAAATACCTCTGGGGGTGACAAGCCTATTCAGGGATCCTCTGCTTGGCGTCTTTCTCTACAAATTAGATGGATCCACTTACAGTCCGTAGTGCTGACCTCTATCGTTGCTTTTGAACGAGGGAACCGGAGTAGTAGACCCAACAGAGACAGCTTCGCTATCGCGTTGCTGTAGAACAAGGAACACGTGAAGTAGAGTCGAGTGAGGTAGACTTGAACGGGAGAAGCGTGGTAGTGGTGCTGCCCTCTTCTGTGTAGCATGAGGATAGAAGCAATAGACTCTTCGGCTCGGTGTAGAGGGTGATTCCAACCACCGTATCACTTGAGGGATTTGGGGTTAGTGCAAAATGCCTCAAAGGCAGAAGTGTCTTAGCCCCAAAATACCCTCACAAAAAAACAAGACAACCCCGTATTCAAACTACGGACTACTTAATAATATACCGAAACAATTAATATATTTTACTAATTTGCATAATATACAGTTGGAGGTTAAAAAAATATTGTATTTGGACGGTGGTTCACTTTATAGGACAGATGGGCAATCCATATAGATTAAGATGGGCCATCCCACATCGGCCCACCTGCACTGTAAAAAAAAAATTACTGAAATTAACGGAAAAAGTACCGGCAGCAGAGTTGCCGGGACTTTCCCGTTTCGTTAAGTATTTTCCGTGTATTTACAGAAGTTCCGTTTCTAATTTCTCCGTTGTTAAAATTTTCCATTTTGAATTTTTGCATTTTCCCGTGTTTCTACTTAAGTTCCGTTTCTTATTTTTCCGTTATTAAAAATTTTGCATTTCCCCGTACATTTTGCATTTCCCCGTACAGGTAATCGTTTCCTGCTGCCTATTTCTAGCCTCCTTTAGGAGCTTTAACTCAGCCAATAACGCCTCGTAATTTAGGACCCTGGTCAAGTCACGCGGTTGACACCTGAGCGGGCCCCCAACGGAACTTCAAGCGACATCGTACGCTAACGCCGTCGGGACTTTGGATTCCACAGATTTAACGAGCACGTCTGTTCCAGTGTACTTGGGCCCATCCGTGAATTGAGGATTTTTCTACTATTTCCAGCACAGATCCGATTTATAGGCAGTAGGTGGGATTCGAACCCCCGCACTCCTGAAAGGTTGAATCTCTAGGCTGATGCCCTAACCACTCGGCCACGGACGGGCCTGATAATACAGGTATTTGATGTTCTAGTTTCGATGAGTGTATTCTTAGTTCATTATCGCCAATTCTACGATAGGGTAATAAAAGTATGGCAGCTCTAAAAACGGGAAAATTCCGTTTTCATCTCTTCGCTCGTGGTTTACGAACATTTTCCGTTTTTTGAAGGAAAAACTCGTTTTCAGAAGGAAAAAACCTGTTTTCAGTCGTTACGGGAAAGTTCCGTTAAAATCAGTAATTTTTCTCCTGAAATTTCAGGGTTTTTTTAACAGTGTGGGTTGTTCCATATCGGCCCATTCGGGTTCTTCTATAAAGCTCTGTTTTATTAAAATAGCTATAAATTGTACTATTTTTTTTTCTAAAAATGCATTAGTACTGAACAACATCAATTATTACACCGTGAAATTCACGGTATTGATTTTCTTTATCAATTATATAAAAACTCCGTTTTATATTATACACATTTTATTACCTAAGAAAAAAAGTTTCAAGAGACTTTATATTATTCCTGGTTCTATCCCAAAATTAATTATGGCAGTATTGTATGGGGAGGAGATTATAAATAATAATCCGTTGTATTAATCCGTTAATATATTAATCCGTCCGCAATATTAATCCGTTGATTTCAATTGAAAACAAATGTTTTAAAATTCTGAAAGGACATCTTTATTCAAACACCCCATTTTTAAATTTTTAAATTTACTACCGATTCGACATAATGTTATTTTTCGAATGATTTTATATTTACATCGTAATAATTCTTTTTGTAATTTAAAAGTAAATATTTCAGCTAGACGTTTAAATGAAATTTATCATATCCCATTTCCACATAAAGAAATTTTTCGAAAACATTTTTCATATTTAACCCCAAAAGTATTTAATAAACTACCTACTGAACTTCAGAGTATCCCTTCTTTATGCAGGTTTAGAAATTCTTTATTTTAATTTATTTTGTCAATAGACGATATTGATGTATTTTTTAATTTATAGAAGCGAACGGTTTTTAGCCTACTTTTCTTTTTTTAATTCGAAAGAATTAAAAAAATTAAAAAGTAGGTATTGACATGCGGTCGATGTCCGTCTGTCTGTCCGTACCCCCCTTCCAAAATCGGTTCTAATCATCGGATCTTAAAAATTCTTTTTTTGTTAGAAAGCTATGACCTCAGATACCCAATTTTCATACTTTTTGTCCGTCTGTCTGTACGTCCGGACGGACATAAATCTACTATCTGACGGCGAATTTCCCATTGAATTAGCATTGAAATTCAATTTTGAGTCATTTAAATCACTGTAGGTATTGAAATGCGGTTGATGTCCATCTGTCTGTCTGTTCGTCTGTCTGTCTGTCTGTCTGTCCGTCTGTCCGTATCCCTCTTTCAAAATCGGTTCTATCCCTCGGATCTTAAAAATTCTTTTTTTGTTAGAAAGCTATGACCTCAGATACCCAACTTTCATACTTTTTGTCCGTCTGTCTGTACGTCCGGACGGACATAAATCTACTATCTTTCGGCGAATTTCCCATTGAATTAGCATTAAAATTCAATTTTGAGTCATTTAAATCACTGTTGCCAAATCAACAATGGCATGAGAAACTTTATTTATTTAAACATATTTGAAGCAAAATAATATTTTCATGAATCAGTTTGGAATGACGTCATAAAATGTAGCACAATTTGATTCTTTGATTATTCATTAATTATCTACCAAGAAAGCGGCAATACATACTTTTGCATGCAATTATGCTTAGTTTTAATTTACATTTCTTATATTTAATGCAGTTCGGAGTAGTTTCATTACTTGTGTTATTAATAAATATTTAATTATTATTCGAACTACAAATAAATCACGAGCAGATGATAAATAATATTTAATAATTTACGAAAGAATATTAAGGTTCTGGACTTTCATTACAAAGGTTTGCCTCGCGTGGCACGGTAGGTTAAGATGGCGGCCCTTGGAGGACAGTCAGGTGCTGTTCTAGTTTTAGCTATCCCACTCAACTTTAAAGCCACAGAAGCTCTTCATGACGTTACGCGATCCGTTTGTTTCGGATAATTCTTTCCGAAGAAAAAGAACCCATTCACGCACGGCCCACTACACTGTTCAGGTTTCGAATGGAATAGTACAGGGGAAAACAACTTCATTGCGCAGAAATCTTCCCGTAATCTGATGTGCTTGGAGGACATTTGCGCCAGGAAACCAAATTCTCTCTCGGTTCTTCTTTCGCGGTACAAACGTGTTACTCGTGTGGCCGCGAAAGAAAAACAAAGTGAGTAACCGGTTTTTTTACAACAGTTTAGGCAATGGCTCGCTTCGCTATTGTTGCCAAAGAGGTCTGATGCAGACATATTCCTATGCAATGAAGTTGTTTTTTCCCTGTAGTCTTCAATTGGTTTGTTCATCCCTTTCAAAAAAACCGAAAACCCGAACTAGACGGATTGTGTGACGTCATATAGAGCTCTTGTTGCATTTTCAGTTTAGTCGGCCGAGAAACAAAAAGTGTCGCCAATAAATGACGTCATGTAGATGCAACTGACGCACGTTAAACTTGTCTTGGCTCAAAGTCCTGAAGTCGCGTAGTAAGAGATTGTTGACTGATAGCTCATCGGTCGGCGTCATCTCTGGGAGAGGCGGGGCGTGTTTTGTTTGTGGGATGAAAGCATAGGGATTATAGTAAAAGTATTAGAGCGGTTCATCACGTGACGGGACACGCATAGAGCCAAGAATTTCAGGGCAAACAGGAATGTGTTGCCACTTCTTTAATCAGAAAAGTGCTAGGCGTCATCGAAAAAATACCATTTCATACTAAAATTTAAAAAAAAATACTAGAAAAGCGTTTCACGTATTATTATCGTCACTTTTTTATGTTATTTTTTTTATAATTTTAGTATGAAATTGTATTTTTTCTATAACGCCGTAGCATTTTTCTAATTAAAGTGGCATTTTTCTAATTAAAGTGGTGGCAACACTGGCCTGTTTGAACTGAAATTCTTGGCTGCATACGTGTCTCGTCGCTACCCATAGATATCATCGTTAAAGTATTAGATTGGCAGATCACATGACCTCCAATGCTATCGACGGGACGCGCATGGAGACCAGAATAAGAGGGCAAATGGGCCAGTGCTGCCACCACATTAATGAGAAAAATACTACGAAAAATACCGTTTAATTCTAAAATTACAAAAAAATACCATAAAATACTAGCTGCATTTGAGAATCTTTTTAGTGACTTTAAAACGCATTTTAAGTATTTTTATGGTATTTTTTTGTAATTTTAGAACTAAACGGTATTTTTTCGTAGTATTTTTCTCCTTAATGTGGTGGCAACACTGGCCCATTTGCCCCCTTATTTTGGCCTCCATGCGCGTCCCGTCGTTAGCATTGGAGGTCACGTGATCTGCCAATCTAATACTTTAACTATGATATCTATTGTCGCTACCGTTGGTGGTCACGTGATCTGCCGCTCTAATACTTCTACTATGAACTCTGTGGATTGAAGACAATGCTTGACGCAGCTGTAACGCCACCGTAGGCTTTTCCGTTCTGGTTTTGACGACTTAGCTGCCAGCTAATTTGTTTGTGTGGTTTAGGACAATGTTGAGACTTAACGACAGACGTAGCCGTTCCAGTTGTCCTTTGACTTTAAATTACGCGTTCTGTCTCCAATAACATCAACAGGCTAATCTATAGCATTTTTGTATTTGGTAAAGATGAGCAATGCAGTAACAGTTAAATTGTTATTATCATAGTCTTCTTATGACTAATTTTACTTCATTACAAGCAATCTAATTAGAATATCATTATCTTGTGTATTGTTATAGTTATATATCTTATTTATTTTAAAAATCATAAAAAAATACCTTAGAGTTGCCTTTGACTTAAAGACGGGCATATTATTTGCTATTTTAATGAGATAATAAATAATAAAGCACAATTTTTAGCACTGACATGTAAAACTGTGTTCGCGCATGTTTAGATTTTGTTCATATAATATTTCTATTGATCCGTTATTAAGAGGGATTGTCAGTCCCATAGAGCTAATGCATTAGTTTTCTAATCACAACATCCGCAGAAGTATTGCTTTGCCATGTTAGCCCTTTTTTTCCAGGTATGAGAATCAACATAACATCGAAATGAAACAAATTTTGAAACGAAAATATTATTTAGTTATTTAATTATATATTTTTGAAGTTTTAAAATGCTAAAAATTACAACAGATGGCGACACTATTTTAAAACTTTATCAATTAATAATTAAATAATCGGATGTTATTTTCTATTCAATTTTGTTTTAAATTGATGTAGTGATGATTCCCATACCTGGGGGGGTGAAAATGGGATAACATGGCAAAGCAATTCTTTTGCAAAAATCGTGATTTCAAAACTAATGCATTATCTCTATTAACTGTAACTAACTGTCTATTAACGGTACTGACAGTCCCTCTTAAAATAAAGTTACCTTGATGTCGTTTCGTTTCAACTAGAATGGCTCTTCTACAAAAGAGAATATTCCCGCGTCTTTATTAAAATCTTTAATCATAAAATTTTGAAAGCCATTTTAGTTGTAAATTTCGACCCGCAGTTTGTAAAATAAGTATGTAAAATTCTATTAAAGACCAGGAATATTAAATCATTCTATCGTCCTTAAAACTCTGCATTTCGGTCTTTTAATAGGCTCATAAATATTAAAATACCCCTAAGCCATTATCCATTTTGTGATAATTAAACAATTATTAATATAGTTAGTAACGACAAAGCCATTTCACTCAAAACCAGAAACATAATAACGTCATAGATTTATGTAGTGTTTGTAATTTTTATGTAGAATAGTAATGAGTAAATAGTTAAATTGTTATTAATATGGTGTTTTTGCGACTAAATAATACTTTTACTCAGGGCTCGAAAAACTGCCTGTCCTCCCGTCCTCGACAGTCAAAAATTCCTCGAGGACAACGAATTTCTCAAATCCGACTTCCTCGTGGACGCCCATTTCCTCATTGATGTTCGTGATACATTTCTTGTTATCTAATAAAGTCTAGCGCCTCACTTTAAAGTCCGATACATTTCTTGTTATCTTAAAAAGTCTAGCGCCTCACTTTAAAGTCCGATACATTTCTTGTTATCTAATAAAGTCTAGCGCCTCACTTTAAAGTCCGATACATTTCTTGTTATCTTAAAAAGTCTAGCGCCTCACTTTAAAGTCCGTATTTTTCACTCCAAGTTCCCTTACCAAATAAATACCTCTAGGGGTGACAAGCCAATTCTGGGATTGGCCTCTGTCTCTAAAAATTAGATGGGTCGTCTTACGATCGGTAGTGCTGACCTCTACCGTTGCTTTTGAACGAAGGAACCTGAGTAGTAGACCCAACAGAGACAGCGTGGTAGTAGTGCAACATCGCGTTGCTGTAGAACAAGGAACACGTGAAGTAGAGTCGGGCGAGGTAGACTTGAACGGGGGAAGCGTGGTAGTGGTGCTGCCCTCTTCTGTGTAGCATGAGGATGGAAGCAATGGACTCTTCGGCTCGGTGTGAAGGGTCCATTCCTACCACCGCATCACTTCAGGGATTTGGGGTTAGTGCAAAATGCCTCGAAGTCAGAAGTGCCTTAGCCCCAAAATACCCTCACAAAAAGACAAGACAACCTCGGATTCAAACTACGGATCTTTAGATCTCCAGTCCAACGCTCTCCCAACTTAGCTAGTTCGGCACTTGTATATTCCATAAACAGTTGAAATGCCTCTTCGGTTGCAGTGTAATACACTTTACGCGCTTAAAAACAGTTTATTTTTACAGCAAGAAACTATTAAACGAAAATAATAGAATATTTATGTAAATATATGATATTTTTCTGTAAAATTAACGGATTGTTTTGCAGTATGGTGTAGTTTTATTGTTAAAAATTTAATTCATTTTAAAAACATTAAAAAGAAATCCTTAGCGATGTGTATAAAACATAAAAAATTGCATAAATATTTTTCTGTTTTAATGGTGTAGTAAATATTAAGCAAAAATTGCAACACTGACAAGACAAACATTCTTTGCTCATGTTATATTTTATTCACACAATATTTTTTATATAACACCATTATTAAAATACTATTTACCCCTATGCCATTTCAGCTAGACTGGCTCTCCTACTAAACAAAATATTCTAGTGTGCTTATTATAACTTTAAATCATAAAATTTTTATAGCATTAATTTACTACCTACTTAATGAAATAGGTGTGCGAAATTCTATTAAGGGGGGCTCAGTATTAAATCATTGTATCGTCTTTAAAACTCCGCACTTCGGTCTTTTATTAGGCTCGTAAATGTTAAAATATCCCTAAACCCTTATCCGTTTCGTGATACTTCAACAATGATTAATATATTAGGAACGACGAAGCCATTTCGCGAAAAATTAATTAGAGAATTTATATTAAATAAGAACTTAAGTTTAAAATAACATTTGTAGTACTTATATGTAGTTAATATGTTCAAAATATGAGTTTATATTACCTCTATCGAAAACATACGTGCTCAGAAAATGTAATTTTACGAATAGTTTTTATAATTAGCTTTTATTTTTCTGTTATATTCTCCCTACTAAGACCAAAACTAAAAGAATTCCTTGTATACGAAGAAACAAATTACTATTTTATACGACATTTATTTTTAAAATTATTTACAGCACATAAATTTCTCTAAAAATAATTCATTTTGCAATGCATGCATGTTTTTGATAAATATCATTTCGATAAATATGCACTATTTATTTACACACCAAGCGAGCAACAAAAATAAACGTAGAACACATTATTTTTACACAACACAATATTCTAACAAAATATAGATTTGATGCATTTCCCCTGCATTAGCGATAGTCAACTATTTTTTATTTAAAACGTCGTCAATATGTACGTTTAAGCTAAAATGATGTACATTTTTCATATCGCCGTATGTTACTGTTATTGTGATCTATTTTCAAATGAAGAATTTAACAAGTAAAACGTGGGAGTATTGGGTATCAACGTGGGAGTTGAAAATGCATATATTTTATTTTTAAAGCCAATCTCAAGATTGCATCGAAAGCAAAACATATTTTTAAAATTTATTATTTTTGTTCTGAATGTTTATGCTTGTTTGCTGATTTGACATCTAAAGAAGTTTGAAATCCAAATTTTACAATAGTGGTCAAAATTATATGGACAATTGAAAATTGAACAGAAAAAATTTATTTCTGAATTAAATGAAAATGTATTTAGACATAAAATACTTCTTTATGCTATAAATCATTTAAGGACAATAAAGAACTTAAAATACAAAATTTGAGTTTATAAAAATAATAAACAAAAAACACATTGTTAGGAAACTGGACAAAATTATAAGGCCATTTAAAATTTACAAGTCAAAACAATTAATAATTGACAAGTTCACCCTTATTTTCAATTACTTTAATTTATCTTGACGTCATAGAGCTCATTAGTTTCTTTAGGGTGCTAAATTTTTCCATGCCTTTTCAATTGATGACATCAGTTCTCGTTTGTTATGGTACTGAGTGCCATTTTTGTTCTCGATTTGGTTTAGATCGGGACTTTTAGCTGGGCAATCAGTCAATAGTTTTACAGAATTAGCGTCAAACCATGATTTTGCAGCTGCAGACACAGGTATTGATGCGCATGGTATATTGCGTTCACAATGATAACGTATTATTTACCGTATATGGTTTTCAAATGCAAAAAGTTTTTAAAATTTTACATTTTATGCAAGCTTTTAAAAATAAATACCGATAAATTAACTAAAAAAAAGAAAGATTAATTATCCTTCTAAAATAATTACAAACTTGGTAATATAATACAAATAACTATTTATATAATGTAAGGAATACAGTCAAAGAATGCAGTAAATTTTGTAAGGAGATTAAAGTTAAGTTTGTTATAAAAACGGTGTTATTGTTAATGACATAGAATCACCTAAATTACATTTACCTATACAAAACGTGCCAAATATTAACTATAAAACCCATAGGTTTCCTCATTAATGGACGTTCTAAATCGTGAATCTATTAATTGATAAATTGTTTTATATGCAACTGCTCAAAGCAATTAGATTAGCACTTTAAATAGTTTTGTTAAACTTTCAGTCACAACTTTTAGCTTCCACACTACGTTTGTAACGTAAAAAGTGGAAGGTATTATATTCGTTCAGTCCGTCTGTCTGTCTGTCTGTCCGTCACCCACTTTCATCGCCCAAACTACAAATGCTACAGACAAGCGTGATACGTCAAAAACTTCAGCGCATCGAAATTAGAATACATTGAAAATTTCAGAAAAAAATTCGAATTCGAAGTACTTCAATTATTTAAAAAACTGGCAAAATTTAATGCTCATTTAAAATCCGTAGGATGCCATTTTTATTGGAATTAAATCAATATTGCCATCACAACAATCGCTCGAGAAACTTTAATTCTTTTCGACAATAAATTAAAATAGTTATTTTGCGACATCGATCAGTTTGAAATGACGTCATATATATTTCACTACGAGATTCTTCGTATGTTGATATGAAATATTTTCATTCTATTTAAAAGCGAGGGAATATTACATACTTTTTCTTTGAAATATAAATTAATTTTTGGCAAATGATAATAATTATTGAATTTTCGAAATAAAATAAATGCAACTAGCCAAATTTAGCGTTTAAAGGTTTATAATAGAATTAATATTGTGTTTGGCGACTTTTTTCCCTGTTGAACAAAAATGTTGTGTGGAAGCGGGCTGAGTGACAAATTCTGTTATAAACCTACTTGTTTATTTTTTATTCTAAAAATCTAAATAATGTGAAACAGATTCATTATGCATCCATAATGAAATGGTAAAAAACAGGGGGAAAAATCTTAATTTTTTAAACTAATATTTAAGGGGAAAATTTTTAATCATAACTTTGAATAAATTATAACAATAATTTTTTCAAAACTTTATTTCTTAAAAATACTTAAAATCAATTTCAAAACATCTAAGAATGCAAGCGTGAAGAATTTATTGTCAATTTATTTCATAAAATTTTTTAGAGAATTTTATTTTACCATGTTTTTCAAATTTTTATTTAATTAAAACAAACATTATTTAATTCTTCAGAAGACACGAATCTTCTATCTAACAATAAATAAGCGCAAGCTTAATTTAAAGAGACAAAAATCGCAAGCGGATGATTCCAAATGGAATCATCAGGGTGAATGGGTTTAAACTATACGTTCCCCAAATTGTTTTAAGTAGTATACTTTAAATTTTGTACAAATTACACACATTAATATCTTCAAAATAAATTATAAGATGCTTTTAATATCATTTGTATTTTATTACTGTAGTTGACCAGTAAATGAAAATTATCGAATTATGTTGTCTGTAGACACATTGTTTTGATTTGAATCGAAATTGTTTTGTAATAATCTTGATAAAAGTAATTTCCACGATATTGTGATTTCCTTACTATAAAACTACATAAAAGGAAAAACAACCTTTACAGAAATTGGGTGATTCTCCAATGAGTGTAAAATTTGAGACCATTGAGATAAAAAAAAAATTATATTTGTGACTTATGTGGGGTTTTTGGCATAAAATGAATTTTGTCATGTATTTCTATAATTTTACAAGTAATTGTACATTTTTGCTTCTTTTAAGTAGCTGTAAATGTTGCTTCAAGATATTTTTGAATGCTCAAAATGTCACTCCTGTCTCTTGACCACCATGTCATGATTTTCCGAAACATTTCTTATTTTGTCTATTTTATTAGAACTTATAATAAATAATAAAATAGAAAAAAATATAAATAATTTCATATTCCTCCTGCTTCCCTAAGAAAATACATCCACAGAGACATTTCAAACAACTACAAAGAAAACCTACAAATAAATCTAAAGACAAAAAGTGGAACAACATTTAAAACTGTTGGAAGACCTTTAGTAAAAGACCACGAAATGAGGCAGTTGCCTACTTCAGACTGGCAACAGGACATGACTGCCTTGGGGAACACCTAAATAGAATAGGTATTCTACCCACCTACACTTGTACAATTTGCAATAGCGCACCTATGAATTCCGAACACCTTCTCAATTGTTCAGGACAAGACAACCGAGCCCAACGACAAGGTGATATTTTTAGATTATATTGGAATGCAAGACCGTTTATGGATTGATGAGAAAATGTCTGCCCTCTCTTCACCTGTTACCTCGAACTCTTTGATGTTTTGTTTTACTTGTATTGTTGGTTGTTTCCCTTGTTCGTTTTGTTGTTCGTGTTTTTATTGTTCCTCACGTTCACTTTGTTGTCTACGATGAGATCTTTATATTTCTTGGTGTAATTTCCCAAATAAAGCCATAAGTAACAACATAATAAATAATCTAAACAGTTTGAAATCGATCCTTCAGGAACAATCCAAAACATTTGGTATAAGCTTTAATGAAAGAAAACCAGACTGATTTTTTTTTAAAAATCGTGACAAAAGAAAATATACATTAGGCTATTTCCATGCAAATTTACCATTTCTGTAGTGCAAGTTACGCGTGTAAAAAATGAATAATCATTACAACTTTCAACATTAAATATAAAAAAAATAACGAAACAGCTGATCTACACTTATTGCAAATAAATAATGTAACATGATTTATTTTATTTGATTTATTTTTCAAATTTAAAAAGTATTTTTAAACTTGCGACTTACACTACAGTTACATGGAATTAGTCATTAATAAATTTCTTTGCTATGGAATTTAATGAAAGAAAAAACAACCTTTACAAGCATTTGTTTTACAAATTTTCTAATTGATATAAAGATCTTCTGACATTAAAATAATTGTAGAGACGAGTACTATTATTCTTAGCGTTAATATTTCTTTTACAGGAAAGTAATGTAAGTAAAAGAATTAATTGAATAATATTTCAAAAAAGAACTTGATAATCAGGAACATAAATATTTGCCGAATTATTTAATTCATTTATATATTCTCTGATGTTTACAAGGGAAAAACTGCATTTTTGATTTAACTAATTGATATTCTTATCTAATTATAGTAATAATATTAGTAATGGCAGAACTTTAAAGAAATAGTTTCAGTTGGATTTATTAGTTAATTCATTAACTTTAATATAATTATATTATTTTAAATTCATTTAATTCGTTAAACTCTGAAATTAAAATTGTAATCTGAACAAAAGCTTTTTCCTCTTTTTTAAAAAAAGGCGTATCCTAAAACACTTTTTACCATCACTCCCTATGAAAATTTGTAGTTGCTTTTAAAAAGCTACATTTATCAACTTCACATATAATTATATAGTTTTAATTCTCTAAAACTATTTTGACCACGAAATTCATTTTTTTAAAGCTTAACTAACACACAGAAGCATTTTTTCTCTTATAGAAGAATGGGTCCGAATGACCGCGGGTCACCAAACTAAAGTGTATTAATCCAATTGGAAAATGGGAGTGTTAATACAAATATTTTCCAAACAACATTTCTCCTGCCGTTTTGAATTTTTTTATAAATGGTTTGCAAATGAACAATGTAGCTGACTTACAGGTCTCTACAATATCACTTTTTGAAATGGTTTCGAATATTTTTTATTTTTTATTTTCCCTAAATTATTTTATCACAAATTATTCGTTTAAAAATAAATTTCAAAAAGTGGGATGATAGATACGTACGTCATCTACATTTATCATATAGAAACAGTTTGTAAAAATATTCAGTAAAATACGTTAAGACATTTTCCCCCCATTGGATTAACATAGATTCACTATGACTTGGACACTGGTGGTCAATCGTGCTCATTCGCTCCTAAATACGGCAAACCCTAAAACACCATCATTCCCTATTTTATCACCGGCGACCAGTAAATAAACATAGTGTCACTCTTATCCCCTTGAGATCCATTTCCCCCTAATACAGCACTCTACTTGGCTTGACACATGCCGGCCCGTAAAAGACTCACCGAAAGTCATGTCCATTAGGTATGGGTCACCATTGGTGTTTTTCTTTCAATTATATCTAATATAAAATATAAGGTAATGACCGTATTGCGATGAGTCGATAAACCGAAATGGAAATTTTGTGTTTTCTACACGTTTTGGAGGGTGCTGATTCCGAAAAGGGTTTTTTGATGAATGGTCCGTCTATCAGGCGGTCTGTTTATCTGAAACCAGTCTACACACACACACACAAACACACATATCGAAAAAATATGTTCAGGCTTCGAATTTGAGAAGAAGCTGCAGTTTAAAATTTGAATACATTAGATATTCATAGAAAAAAATATAATTTCATAATGCTTGTTAGGAATTTGAAGCACCTTATAGTACAGTGATCAATTAATCATCATATTAAATCTATCAAAAGTCTGTATGACATCATTTTGTCATTGGGATGTCGGATTAACATTAAGGGGTGATTCTAAAATAATTTATAGGAGATTGAACAATATCTTTGTTTTTACTAGAACCGGTAACAGTGTGAAAATTTCAATTTTCAATCATGTATAATGCTCTGGAGAAAGAAGCGCTTAAACATATTTTTTTACTTTATAAATTCAACAATCAGATAAAAAACAGGGTAAAGCTAAGAAAAATTAATAAAAGATGTAGAAAATCATCAATTCCAAAAAGAAATGGTTATTATATTTTTAAAATGTTACAAATTAAAAGAAGTCAAAGAAATAAAATAAATGACAAAACAATAAACATAAGTTTAAACTAAACAGGAAACACTTGAAACTAACTTTTACACTTTGCTGAATTCAAAAAGCTAGAAGTTCACAAAATAAAAGCCTTGGTTTTTAAAACAAATGGTCCGCTTTAAAACTGTGAAATATTTTTAATCAACAAAAGAGCACTCACATGAAAGAAATACCTCTTAATATCTCGTTTTGTTCCAGTGTTTCAGTATTTTTCTTTCTAAACAATGAACTGAATGTACTTTTCAAATATGTTATGGACTCGTTCTTTTTAGTGATCATAAAATTTCTGGTTTTCGGAATTTTGAATAAGCGAATTTAATCTGATATTTATCATCAAAATTTGTGAAATTTAAAGCTGAAAGTGGTTTTCTATCGAATTTTATTTATATTTTATGCTTCACAAATTATAAAGAAAGAAGGTACCTATAAAGAAACGCAAGAACAGGTAGTAACTGGACGTTAAGAGTAACGTAAAAATTAAAAAAAAATTGTGTTTTCTATGCTTAAAAGAACATTAGCGTCTAAATGTTCCCTATATTTCTACTGGGTGTGAAAAACTTTTAAGAGACAGTTGTCATATTTTAGATAAAATATATTTACAAAAAAACAGTAATGTAAATCTCTTAAGGTAAAATGA
This sequence comes from Oedothorax gibbosus, assembly GCA_019343175.1. NCBI lineage: Eukaryota > Metazoa > Arthropoda > Arachnida > Araneae > Linyphiidae > Oedothorax > Oedothorax gibbosus. The sequence continues at coordinate 7,517,479 of CM033278.1, forward strand.
TACTGACATTTGTTTATTGAACCACTGGATATATTCAAAAAGCATTTAAATTTAACAAAACCGTGGCACATTTTGCATAACTCTTGTTTTGATATCCATTAGAGCTTTAAATAGGTTGTTGATGTTGAAAAAATATACTTACTTTGAAGACTTATGTTCTTGGTTCCTTATCATCACCGTTTATCATACGTGCCTTTTGCATACTTGTTATATCATTAGAGCTTTAAATATGGTTGTTTGAATGATTGAAAAATAATATAAGACTTTCACTTTTGAAGACTTTTTCATGTTTCCTTTGGGCTTTTCCTTTAATCTATCATTCCATATAAAGTATATTTTCGGCACTAATTTCAAATGAATAACAACTAGAAAAGAATCTTTCAATTCAATCATATTTAACTCTTTTAAGGGGGTGGAAATATTTAATCAAAAAATTTTATTCAATAAGATAACGCAATTATGTATTAATTAGACAACAGTTACTGCATATCTTGAATGTTTCGATTTTTAGAAAGTTTAGCTGGGTCTTTCTAAAAACTGCATTTAATTCTGATCTGTCTTACCGTTAGAATTTAAATAGTTATTTAACTTGAAAATTTAAATAGTGATACTTATCATTTAAAAAATTTGTCCTAATAAACAAAATAACTATTATTTTAGTTTTGTTATATCTTTACTGTACGCAAGCAAGAAATTATATTTTAGTCTCAGCTAAATCAAAATAACAGATTAGACATAAAATAAATCAAACTAAAATTTAAAAAGAAACTAAGGAATCAGATCCATTAATATATTATTGAGCACTTAAGAAACTTACTACTGAATAAATAATGAACTTAAAAAGGAAAAAACGGCAACACAAACAATAAAATATTCATTTTATACTTTAGTTTTTTTAAAAAGAAAAACAGGTTTAAAGACAGGTAACAGGGAAGACGTTTTTTTTTTTTAAAAAAAATTTCACTAAAGATAATTTTTTTTTACAGATTTTATTTAGTTTATCGTATAGAATAGTTCTAAGTAAAACTAACCAACGCCTTAAATATATAAAACAAAAATATGTGTAATTGTTTTTGTAAACATAAAATTGTAACATTTTTGGAGACAAAATTATCTTATAATACATATCTGTTTAGAAATAAAAATAATTAACACGTTAATATAAAAAATTAACCACTGTATGTAAGAATTTTGTCAATCCAAACAGAGGACTCCTCAGCGCACTTTACTTTTATCGCTGAAAAATGTTGGACGATTACACCAACTCGGAAAAGCGGACTTATTTCGTTATTTTTATCGCTTCGTTTCAGGAGAATAGGAAATCCTGAGAGATTTCCGTATGCAAAACGGAGGAAAATGATAAAAAATAAAATACCGTTTTGTGGTGAAAATTCACTTTCTTAATACCTTTGCAAATATGTTTGGACGCATTTTGTTTTACTTAATCTTTAAAGTGTTTTTCGGTTTTTGCTTAAGTATTTTCCTTTTAGTTTCAAGGTGACCGATATTTTTAAACAACTTTTTGTGTTATTTTTTTTGTTTTAGCTTACATTAATTCAAGGTCATCTAAGGACATTGTGTGCTATTTGGATAAATAACATAATATAGATAAATTTTATGCAAGTTAAAATTAAAATTTGTTTATATAAACTGTTAATTAAAAATGAAGTCAAAACTAAGTTTTTTTCCTAACAATTGAATCCCATCATGTAATCTCATTTAGTCTTCTTTCTGTATATTTCAATGTAGGAAAAGATTTTTCTCTAATATTAATTTCTACAGCTGTTCTAATTTTTTTTACAAAAGTTTTCTTTTCTATAAATGTAGCTGGTTAAAATATGTCTATATTTCACTTTTTACAATTATTTATAATCTAACTTCTTATTGATTTTCAATACATATTTTTAGAATGAAATATTCGAACTAATTTTTAAAAAAAAAAGAATTCTAGAAACATTTAAAACAACACCGTTAACCAAACACCGTTTGTAAAAATACTCAATACAGCTGTAGTTATTCAGCTTCTAAAATTATAGTAAGTTGATATTTTGCCAAGTTTTTACGACTATGTCTATACATTAGTATAGCCTACCTTTAGTTTAGTTTACTAGTTTTAATTTACCCTTCATGGGATGATTCTTGTATAATCAGAGAAATTAGGATTTAATATCTTCAGTTAGCCAGATAACTTACTAATTTTTCTTTAAAAAATCGTTTATTATTCGCCACGGAAGTTACTGATTTATTTAAAAAGTATTAAACTAAAAATTCCCCAGAAAAGTGAGAAGAAATAACTATATGCTTATTGTTTTCAAATGATCCATTAGTTTGTGACAATTACGCAAACATATTAAATTTTTTCCCAAATAATTCACTCAATAAATGTAAAATGGCTTCAGTTAGCCAGATAACTTGCTAATTATTCTTCTTAAAAAATCATTTATTATTCGCCACGGAAGTTACTAATTTATTTAAAAAGTATTAAACTGAAAATTCCCCAGAAAAGTGAGAAGAAATAACTATATGCTTATTGTTTTCAAAGGATCCAGTATTTTGTGACAACTGCACAAACATATTAATTTTTTTCCAAATAATTCACTCAATAAATGTAAAATGGGTTAACTAGAACTGAAAAATCCTGTTATTCAACAAATCAAAACAGGTTAAACGATAATTTTCCCAGTGGCTAGGTTTCATTAATATAATTTTTAATTAATTCGTTAACTTCTTAGCACAGATTGACATAAAAAAGTATAAAATATTAAAAGAAAAGTAAACATATTGCTTTACACAAGTCATAAAAAATCTATATCAAATTAAAGAGACCGCATAATTTCGGAGCATACTCTTAAAAGAAGATCCCGTTCGGTCGACTCATTCGATTACGATTAATCGTATTAGACTTGGGGGACTTCGAAGTTGTCATCTCCCCGATTAGGCTTAGTTTCGATCGTTTGCACTCTTTAGTCCCCTGGGGGTGGTTCAAGAAGTTTTGGCGATTCGAGATTTTTTGGCCGCAATCTTGAAGTGGATCGTGGCTAGAATTCTCGGGTGATTTCGAAGGAAAAATAAATGGCGAGTGACTTTATCCGAAACAGAAGTCAGAAAAGTTTTTTTTTATGAAATGTATATTTTTTAATAACGTCTGAAAGTTAGTCAAGAATATGGTTCAAGGAGACAGGAATTTCTCAAAATGAAATTTACTTTACCAATGTTGACCGAAGTATAATTACTCTAGCTGTATTGAATATTTTTTACAAACGGTTTCTTTTATATGAAAACTGTAATGTGTCTAATTTCACTTTTTGAAACTATTTCGGATATGGAGAAATTGAATACAGTTTTTTTATGATTAGCAACCTTAATTTTTCCTTGTTGTTTTCGAACTTGTTGGTATTATTTGATGAGCCCCACATTTAACTGCAGCAAAATCCTTAATATTATTTTTTTTAAATATTTGAATACATTGTCAAATATTGCTTAAATAAAATTAGCTCTAACAAACGTAGAGTTAATTTAAAAAGCACAAGTTCTAAAACTTTAGCATACCATCATACCGTAAACAATATGTAAAAAATTGTGGATACTAGCCCTGAAATATCCCTAGTTTAATTTCGGAAATTATATCCCTTTAAGAGAAATGGTCAGTTCCAAAACCAAATGCATATTTTTTTAAAACACAATCTTTGACAAGGTATTGTTTTACAATTTAGGGATAATTTGTACCAAATATGAACATAGTAATAACAAAAAATTAAAGAAAAAATCACCCAGTCACTTAAAATGTTTATATCATTTTAAATTTATTTAATACGAGAGCAATGTTCGGGATACTTTTTTAAGTACTCCAACTTTGTATAAAAAAACATTTTGAATTACAATTACAGTTATTGAAATTATTAAGTGTGTATATTATACAGTGGTGGTCAAAATTATAAGGACAACTGAAAATTGAACAGAAAAAAATTATTTTTGAATTAGATGAAAATGTATTTAGACATAAAATACTTCTTTATGCTATAAATCGTTTAAGAACAATGAAAAACTTAAAATACAAAATTTGAGTTTCTGAAAATAATAAACAAAAAATACATTGTTAGGAAACTGGACAAAATTATAACGACATTTAAACTTTTCAAGTCAAAACAATTAATAATTAATAAGTTCACTCTTATTTTCAATTACTTTAATTAATCTTGACGTCATAGAGCTCGTTAGTTTCTTAAGGTGCTCACAGGGATATTTTCCCATGTCTTTTCAATTGATGACATCAGTTCTCGTTTGTTATGGTACTGAGTGCTATTTTTGTAAACTTCATGCGCCAAAATACCCCACAAATTTAGCTGGCCAATCAGTCAACAGTTTTACAGAATTAACGTCAAACCATGATTTTGCAGCTGCGGACACACTTCCCAAATTTGTAAAAAAAACATTTTGAATTACAATTACAGTTAAATTTAAATTATTAAGTGTGTATTTATACAGTGGGGGTCAAAATTATAAGGGCAAATGAAAAATTTAACAGAAAAAATTTTTTTCTTTAATTAAATGAAAAAAGTATTTAGAAAATTAAAAAAACTTCTTTATCTATAAACGTTTAAGAACAATGAAAAACTTAAAAAACAAAATTTTAGTTTCTAAAAAAATAAACAAAAAAAACATTTGTTAGGAAACTGGACAAAATTATAACGACATTTAAAATTTTCAAATCAAAAAAATTAA